>CM046437.1:20632382-21074699 GCA_025506505.1 Flaveria sonorensis | reverse complement strand
TTTGTCCAACCCAAACTTTCCACTGGTTGCATTGCTAGGAAACTTCTCCCTGTCCTCTTGTAAAACTTCTGGCTCTGTGAGTGAGAAAGGCCATCTACTGGACTATTTTCATGTATTCTAGATCATCTGGATGGATACCGTCCAGGTCTTCAAGGGTAAAGAGAAAGTTGCCTGTGTTTTCATTAGTAGACACAAAGGCTTGTGAAGAGCTTGTCTTTTGGAATGGGCTTCTGGGGTGTAGCTCTCTCTTGGTGTCTCTGGAAAGGTGATAAAAGGATCCTTTTATGAGTTGTTAGGGTAGCTGATGAGATGATGTTATGGTTCTTGGCAATCCCTTTCAACCACATGAGGGGCTGAACTCTACTGATTGTTGGAGTTACCACATGATTTTGCATGTTCATCTCCATCTGGTAGCCACTAAAGATACCATATAATCAGCGAGAGTAAGGGTCTTGAGGTTCTCAACCCGCTTAATAACGACACAATAGTGTGCCCATTGTCTAGGAAGAGAGGACATGGACTTCCTTATAATGTCCCTGTCCTGTTCTCAAGAGTTACCCAACATCCATTAGAGTATCCACAGTCTAACATATCTAAAGTATTGTTGAGTCATGGTTTCACCTACCTTAAAGGTGAAGTTTCAAACTGCAGCTTCAAGAGATCCTTCTTGTTCTCTTTTGCTTCAGTAGACACCTCATACATAAGCTTTAGTGCATCCCATAGTTGCTTAGCAGTCTTGTACTTATTGAAGCCTATATAGATGGATTTTGGAAGAGCAGTTTGGAGGGCAGTCATGGCTTCTGTTCTATGTTATCTTTTTCCAGTCTTCTTCAGAATAGTCAGGCACTTCCTTTGGTATCACACCACCATCAGCAGCAGCTGAGGAGGTGGATGGTACATGAGGTCCAGAGACAACAGATCCCCATATCCTGGGTCTTGAGACTTGATAAAGCCTTCCATTCTTGGCACCAAGTATCAAAGTCATCAGGAGTGATCAGTGGAGACTTTGTCATAGTACCAGTTTCCATATTAGTCTTTGTGATAGCTGCCATTTGAGTTTTTAAGTGCTTTGTGAAACTGAAGGGATTAAAATTGTGAGACCTTAAAATCAAGGGCCTAAGAAGCTCTGATACCAATTGCAGGACCAGTTAAGGGATGGTATACAATTAGTCTTACAATGAGGAGAATGTTAGGAACACTTAACAGATCAAATAGGGGACTGGGTTGTGTGAAAGATACTAAGAACACAAGTAAACAATGAGATCAAACTTAGAACAAGAACAGATTAATAGGTTTTAAGAATGTTGTATATTGCTCTCAAGTTCTTTTACAAGTGTTACAAAGCATGTTGAGAATACAAGGACCTAAGATACTTATATTACATCCTGCAGCCAGCCATACTTTGAAGGCTAGCTGGAAATACTAATCTAGACAACAAGATCAATGTAAAGTCAAAAGGTAGATTGCTTATTTATAAGTGACTATGACATGCCATAGCTCACATCCTAATATATTACAAAATGGATAAAAGGTACAAGGTAGAAAGTTAAAAACTCTAAACCATAATCTACAGTTGCAAAAGCATATACCTTTTCACCAACTAATGCAAGTTGGTGAGTCTTCAGAATGCAGAGGAAAGTGGGTCAGCTTTATACAAAAGTAGATCAGAGAAAGCATGTCCTCTCTGTCTTCAGAAGAAATCAGTATTCACTTCATTGGCTTTGGAATACTTTGTCTTTGAAGCTTCCGAAGACTTCATCTTGGCTTTTGAAGATTTGGTCTTTGGCTTCGGAAGATTTTACAATTAGATTATTTTTCTGTGAGAAGTGTAAAACTTCCAAAGTAACTTCTACTCTACACAATGTGCATGCAAACTAGAAGTTTTTTGGTTGCTTTGGTTTCTTTGGTTGCATCAGCCTTTCAAGTATAACCTTACACATGTTATGTGCAAATGATTCAAGTCCAAACATAAAAATCATCCATTTATTAGTTGGATACAATGTTATCTTTCTAAGGGCTTCCACCAAAAAATGAGATTGAACTTTGATAATTCCATTATAACAAATTCAATTTTTGTCATTTATAAAAACTTTTTTTAATATGCAAAACTTTAGGGGGAGAAAATGAATATGGAAATATCAAAGGAGCAAAATTTGTGCACCATCATACATTTTAAATTTAAAATACTAAATTTTGTGTTTTAAAGATTGCCAAGTCAAGCCAGCACTCAAACATAGCTGTTTGACACATATACATGCATAATATTGCTTGTGAGTGATATTTTGACATCCATATATTAATCATGTTAAAATTATAAAAATTTAAAAAACATTCAAATTTTGAAATATTTCAAAATTATTTAAGCAAAAACAAGAAATTTTAAGTCTATACAGCGTATGTATCAATTTACATAGCTGATGAGCAAAACTTTCAAAACAACAAAATTTTTAAATTTTTAACAACTGTTGACACAACGGGCAAACAAACATACATCCGCTGTAGCTACAGTTAACCATCAAAACATGCAAAATTCACTAAGTGTATATTAGCGGACAAACAACATGTATCCACTATGAATTAGGGAACGTACAAGTGTTCATAGCACATGATGTTGGTAAAGCATCTGCAGTGAATACAGTGCCATTCCACAGTGCTTGATTAACTTTAGTCATCCGTTGTTGAAACAGTACAAGAGTACACAACATATGTACAGGTAAACATACGCTGTACACCAACATCAAAGCATTCACAGCGAATGACAATAAGTCATCTGGTGTGAATATCTCAAACAAAGTATTCACAACGCATGACAAATTTGTCATCCGTTGTGGACAACAAACAATCATTCAAGTTTATACAGCGCATGAACAAATGCTTATCCACTTGTAAACAGTAAACAACACACAGTGTATGACTTTTAGTCATTAGTTGTGAATTTTTATCACACAAGTGTGCCCAACGCATGAACAAATGTCCATCCACTGTGAACACAGTACAACTTTCAAAGGGTCCACAGCACATGATCAAGAAGCCATCCGCTCTATACACAATTAAACATTCAAAGGGTTTATAGCGTACAACTTAAAATTGTACAGCGGATGCACTGTACCCACAGCGCATGTGTTTTCACAGCACATGACTTAAAATAAAATTTAAGTTAAACTATTCACTCAGCATATAGTAACATGTACACACAATGAACATTCATTTTGTCTGTTGTATATATAGTTGAACACTTGTGATTTTTCATTCATCACGAGTGTGAGAGAGGCAAAATCAAAATTCTAAAACGTTCAACGGTGCACTAAAACCCTTAAGCCTAGATTATTCACAAGCCAAAATCTGTTTGATTTAACCACTGTTTACAATCAAATAGGTATAATAACATGATTCTAATCTTCAAACAACCATTAAAACATCCTATTGTTCGACTTTGATTCTGACATTGTCGAACCCAAGTCGAACAACAAACTAAGATCAAACATGAATCTGATGATGTTTTAAATGAAATCAAATTGAAAACATGATTAACAGCCCTAGTCTAATGAATTAGGACTATATATGTGAAGAAATTTGATTAAGTGTTCATCGGGTTTATGAACAGTCATGATGTTCATGCCAAAATCAGACAAAATTAACTTTGATCTTTGAAAATGTTTAAAATGACTTGAAACTTGTTATAACTTTACAAATATGTTCAACAGTCAGTTACAAACATTTAAAAACAGTTAATTTTCCATAAACCTTAATCATAACAACATTAAATGCTTATGCATTCAATGTGCATTGAATGGTAGGTTTTGACTTTAAAAGTCAAACTAAAAATCATATTTGATGTTGTTTTGAGACAAATCAGTGCATGATATGAAACATACAACTCATTATAATGAAACAAACATGATGACAAACAATTAGGATAAAACAACTTGAAAATAACAAGATTTGCAAGTTTAAAGTTGATCAAATTTGACTTTTAAAAGTAAAACTGCTCAAAATTGATAATGGTCAATTAAAATCATTTAGACATAATCAATGAGTTTATCATATATATGTCATCATTTCATATCATACATTTGCCCAATGAACACATGATCAACATTTCATCACATCAAACATTATACATTCATATCATACAAGTTACTAACACAATTTTCTTCATCATTGTAGATATGGCAAACTTAGTATTTGTCAAAGATCATAATCTCTGTGCATATCTCAACCCAGACTCACCAAAGGCTGGGAACTACAGAGATATCATACAAGCAATCAGATAGACTAGGCTGGTCCATGCTATGACAGCCAGACCTGATATATATGAAGATCATATTGTCTAGTTTTGGACACATGCTCATCTGGAGCAAATGAATGACCAATAAGTTATTGTGTCTAACATACATGAGCATCAGATATCATATCAGAGGATGTTATAAGGAGAGTTTTGCAACTTGGTAAAGAAGATGCTGAAGGTCCTGTAGATTTGATGAAAACTATGTGTTACATGTTTCAGGCAAATAGGTTACACGAGTACCATTGATAGAAAGCAGATTAAGAAGTCTTACATGTGTGCTCAATTTAGATTCTAATGCACAAATACCAGAAAACAATGACAAGCAGGAAGACTGGCTGGGATGCCACTTCTTTGAGGAGTTCTTCTACCATAACAAGCATCATTGGTAGAAGACCTTCAATTTGCAGCTCATGTGTTGAATGGTATGATCTATTACTTATTTGAAGTGAGGAACAAGTTCAGAAGTCTCACAAATTCCTACAGATGATCATTGGGGATCTTACCAAACATACTAAGAGAAGGAGCAATCTTCCAATCTCTTCATTTTAATGAACATGTCTTTAACAGAATCAAGTCAAGCATGTATCAAGGAGATGAGGTTCCTATTCCACCTCATATGATAGATCATGATCTTCTAGTACCTAAAGTATTTATGAGTATTCCTGGTCAAGGTGACCCTCACATGCTCTTCCAAAATATGATTCACCAAGATCCTATAATTCAACATGCACCAAACATTCAAGAAGAAGAAGTTGCACCCATCCAAGAGCCAATAGTACAAGAAGAACAAGATGCACCCATCCCAGAACCAATCAATGAACAAGAACAAACTCAAGAAGAAACCCAAGAACAAAAGCTTCTTTATTTTGAACATCACATGCCTTCTCCACCACAAAGCCCAACCTTTTCTGATCAACAAACATTATCATCCCTATTGAGAGACATTGATGCTTTACTAGAAGAACAAGCATCTGAACAAGAAAAAGTTGGCATATCATCACAACATGAACAAGAGCAAGCAAAACAGAGTGCTCATGATGAGAAAATACAAGATGAAGAACAGACAAGTGAAATACCAACTGAGGAAGAAATTGAGTATTCAAAAGTTTTTTATTCACTGAATACAACAAGCTGATAGAAAAATCAAATAAAAGAAAAGGATGAAGAGATGAGAAACTTTCTGCTGATCAAAAGGCACAAAAGTTGATTGTTCAATTCCTAGAACAACAACTAGATCATCCAAAGGTAGTGGTGAAAGCAAAGATCAAGATTTTAGAAGTATAAGATTAGATGTTGCATATCTGACTAAGCAGATTGATGCAAAGGACACTAAGATAGATGAATTGAAAAGATCATTGTTGCTCAAAATGAAGAAATTCAAAGACTAAATAGAGAACTAGAACACACAGACACTCAACTGAATGAAGAAGAACATTTAGAAGGTCTAGAACATGACATGAGTGATAAGGTTATGAACAAATCATGTCTCAAGCTGAAGAAACTAGCATATGGGAATCTGAACAAGCAATCATTATCCCTAAGAAGACATACTCAATGGATCAACTATTTGGTGAGGCTAATCCATTTGAAAACATACACTATTCACATATTCTGAGACAACATTTTCACACATCAGACACCCAATCATCTCAAACAAGCATCATCCCTATAAATCCATTATCTGAGAAGCAAAAAGAGCTAATCAGACAATTTGATGAATCTTTGAAAGACCAACCTGATTCATCCAAAGATCAAGCTTTATATCATCACAGCCTTAACTGAAAACATATGAAAGGAGGAGAAAGAGAATGTATCTAGCTACTTTGAGGAAAGGAAAGCAAGTTTAAGAGTTTGAAGAACCTGAGTCTCCACCACTCAAGCTTCTCAAGGTTAAAGCTAAACCATTTGATGAAGATGAGTCAAAACAGAAAGAATCAAAGACTACTGTTTTGGAAGAAGGAGAGATTGATCAATCTCATGACAAACATCAAGAACCAATCATTATACTCACTAATTGGTGAAGAAGATGAATAAAGGGATCTAGATGAGATTGAAAACACTGAAGACATATCCCCTGATGATCCAGAAACACTTATAGGAATAGAGTTACCATCCAGGCTTTCCTTCTGATACTTTCATGCAACTTAACCTTTCAGAGGTTAAAGACTTGCTCAAGGACTTCCAAGATGTAATGAAAAATGAATCTGATCAAACATACAGAAGGTATAAAGAGATAAAGGGTAAAAAAAAAGCTTGAAAAGAATCTGCCAAAGACCATCAAATAGAGAAAATGACCTACTCCAAGGTGAAAAGCTGGTTGAGTCATACAAGAATACCATACAAGTCATATGCTGGCAGATCTCTCTCTCTGATGAAAGACATGGCTAGAGAGATTTACAAAAACATGTTGGCTAATGCCTTAAAGCCACAAATCATTAGACCTCATCCAGCCTCATCTCTATCAACCTATCATCAAGCTCCACCTGAGCTTCATCCTATAGAGGAGCCTAAGCAGTTCATGCCTCATAGGTTATGGCTTGAAGGAAATGAAGTAAGAGAGTTGATTAATGAGAATGCAAATTTTATGAAGCTCTATGATAGAATAACTCTCACAGCCTCTTCAGATGAAAAAAAGATTATAGCATGGAAATATGATGAGATGTGGGATGTTGTGCTTATCAAAAGAGTATCTGGACTTGTCCAATACTTATCATACATATCCCAACTGGGATCATTGACATATGAAGACGAACTAGACCTGATGCAGCTGAGAATGGTAAATCATACAAATAATCCCAAAGGTGCTAATTTCTTTCATATCATGAGATCATATATGACTAAACAGTACCATGTGATGAAACAAAAGGCTGATAAAGAAGATAAGCTTCACCTGGCCAAGCTGAGAAGAGAACAACAGTTGGCAAGCAAAAAAAGAAACCAAGTGAAGAACAGACATCAGATGTTGATACTAAGTTTTGGGGAGAGTTGGATATCCATTGAGGCCATCATATTTGAAGTTGATTATGAAGAAAATTGATGGTAATCAATACAACCATCCAATTACAAGATGGTACTATGATGTAAACCACTTTGAAGTGGTATTAGAAATAAAATTAGAAGGAAAGAAGCTTCAGACATAAGGTTATTTGATCCTGTTGAGATTAAGCTTCTTCAACCATCATATGTATCTTTTTAAAAACAAAGTCATTCCTTACAATTGAAAATGTGCTTTGCAAGGGTGACTGTTGTTATTTTATACACATGCTGAGAATCCTTGGAACAGTCTATGTGAATGCTGCACTTAAATAAAGGATTAAGACAAATCAGTAGGCTCCAACACACATAGAGGGAATCACTTGACTAAGGATCTCAGATAACAACAATTAAAAGTTCTAAAAGGAAATCATGTTGTAACCACATTGGTTAGCAACATTGATGTGCAAAGCCTAGATTTATCAACCCTGGAATAGATGGTTCATCTCTCCATTGACTGTAAATATGATGCTCAAAATAGTGCAGTGCAGTACTTTGCTGAACACATAGTCAACTGCAAAAATGCTTTGAAGATCATTGCTTTGGCTGATCAAGTAAAGGAAACAGAGAAAGATAAGATCACTGAACAGAATTTTGAAGAATCATTGAAGGCTACAGCTAAAGTACAGAAGAGTGTTGATGAAGCAGGTCCATCACACACTTAAAGGTTTCTAACAGTCAAACGGATAAAAACAACAAACATATACCTAACATTTCAAACAATCAAAACAGACAACCATGCATAATAGACAATAATCACATCAGAGCATCAATCATTCATCAATATCATTCATATCAACAAACATACAATAACAAGTCAACCAAGCAAACATATATGATTCAAAACATACAAGGCAATCTGATTACACATATGTAATCAATCAATCATATAAGTAACCATGCAACCATACATGTAATCAAGCAATCATATGTTGGACCAAAAGAACCAATGAGCCTGATCAGAAAAACCTTTAAGTCCCACAGACATTACAACAACTGAAGTAGTCTGCAACAGCTGAAGACATCAACTGATAACAAAGTCTGAAGTGAAAGAGCTGAAGACAAAGTCTGAAGTGAAAAAGATGAAGACAAAGTCTGAAGCTAAAGAACTGAAGACAAAGTCAGAAGACAAAAGCTGAAGACAAAGTCTGAAGACAAAAGCTGAAGACAAAGACTGAAGACCAAGTTTCAGATGTTGTCACAACAGCTGAAGAAGACCTCATCAGTAGTTGTGATGGTTTCCTTTCAGTAGTTTTATGTTTCTTGTAATCAGTACTTGTAGTTTAGTAGTTTTAGTTTCATCTTGTACTTAGCATACTCTGAGATGTTCTCAGTTGTTGTGAACATTCTCAGTAGTTTGCTTACTTTCAGTTGTTTGTAATAATTTGTTAGACGTCACTATCAAGTGACATCAGCAGACGTCACATTCCTTTATATAAGGAATGTTGACCTAATTGTAACCGGGGCAGCTATAGCGTAGCTTAGCGAAGCTTAGTGAAGCTTAGCGGCCGCCATACCGAAGCATTTGTGCATGAATGATATTATCCATTTTGCAGAAAACCCTCTTTCTCTATAACCGTGTACTGTTCCATTGAATATCTATTGTGTTCTTGCTATATTTGTCTAATTCTTGTTCTAATTTCGCTGCGATTCAACTCTAATTGATCAAACTTAGATCACTGATCCTGTCAAATGGTATCAGAGCGGGTTAATCATTGATCGGTTTAACAATTGATCATTGAAACTGCTATTTCGATATCTAAAGTTTGATCGAATTAGCATATTTGCAAGAATTGGTTATAGAGATTGATCTTCTGCTGCTTCTGGTTAGTCAATTTGAGTTTCTTCTTGGTTCATATTGAGTTTGTTGTGTTTTTGTGCTAAATCTGTTGAAACTTGATTGAATTGGTTTGAATCTGAGAATGACTACTCCATCTAATGACCCTCACAATACTGGCTCCTCAACCAAGCCTCCGATGCTGGTTAGGAGTGAGTATAACATATGGCAACGAAGAATGCTCCATCACCTGTCTGTTAACAGTTCAGGTTGTTGGACATCTGTGGTTCACGGTCCACACAAGCCTATGGTGAACAATCCGGAGACCAACCAAATGGTTCCGAAGAAGAAGGAGCAATACTCAGATGAAGATCGTAAACTGTTTGAGATTGATGCTAAAACCCATGGAATTCTGGCCATGGCACTGCCTAATGAAATCTATTTTGGGCTTATGCATCATGAAACTGCTCATGACCTCTGGAATGCTTTGAAGGAACAATTCGGAGGAACTGATGAGGTCTTAGCAAACAACAGAGAAATCCTCGCCCAACAATATGAGACATTCTCTCATAGGAAGGGTGAGACACTGACTCAACAGTTTGAGCTTTCTCCTGCTTGATCTCTGAGCTGAAAATGGAAGCATGAGTTACTAACAGCCAGATGAACAACAGATTCCTCAGATCACTGCCTGAGAGATGGGACACATACACCATTGTCCTACGCTCCAGTGCAAATCTGGATAGCCTATCTCTCACCCAACTCCATGGGAAACTGCTTACATTTGAAAGAAGATAGAGCAGAAAAGGAAACTGGCATCATCAGGAAAGCTCACTGATGACTTTGTACCAGGGAACACTGCCTTGGTCGGTCATGAGTCAGAATATGCTGGATCAGAAAGCCATTATGATGAGCATATAGTTTCTCTTCAAACAGTTCTGATCATGCATTTGTTGGTGTTGACAGTCATTCTGGGTGTAATAGTGATAATTTATGTTTATCATGGATGATTTGAAGGGTATTGCTGATGATGATTTAGAAGAGATGGATATTTTGAGCCAAATGGCCCTGATCAATATCAGATCTCAAAAGTTCTACAAGAGAACTGGTAGGAAATTTCCAGGACTCTCTGGCAAAACCAAAGTTGGTTTTGACAAGAGTAAGTTGAGGTGTCACAAATGCCACAGGCTTGGGCACTTTGCAAGAGAGTGTAGATCAACTGGATCTAACTCCTCTGCACCCTTTGTGACCTTTCCAAGCAATAGTTCACAAAACAAAGGGCAACATCCTGCTAGTTCTGGTCATCACTCACAACCTCAATCTCCTGCATATTTTGTCCCTCAGGGTCCAATGCCATATCCATATCCCTGCTATTACATGCCACAGCCAAATCCAGTTCAAGTTCCTATAGCACAACAACCTCAAGCCCTACCTGAGCCTCAACCATCTCCATCACAATCTCAACCTCATCACAGCTTCTTCACACCAGGAGTTGTTGACTGGAGCAGCTTACCAGATGATCTTTCTGGTTTCAATGAGCAATTATTTGCTGGTGCTGGTCAACATGGTGGTGAACATCCTTTTGGGAATCTTGCTCTCATGGCCCTGGAGTCTACTGAGGGTTCCTGCTCCAATGCATCATCTTCACAGGTAACCCAGGTATCTTCTGAGGCTAAAGCCAAGTTATGTTCTGAATCATGCATAGCTGCCTTTGTCTCTATTAGAGAGGCAAATGTAGCTTTAATCAATCAAAATCTTGAGCTTGAGAAAACTATTTCCAAAAGAAAAGCTGAGTATGAGTCTGCTCTTAATGACAAAGATGATGAGATTTACAAGCTTAAATGCCAACTTAATGATGAAAAGGCTAAGGTAGAGGTCATACTTGAGAACCACAGAAGTCTCAAAGAGACACTTGCAGCTACCCAAGTTGAGTGTGACCGCTGGGTAACATCCTGCAAGGGATTTGAAATGCTTCTCAGCAAGCAAACAGCTTCAAATGTGAAGTTTGGAATAGGTTACAATCATACTGCACCACCTACTGATTTTACTTCAAAATCAATAGTAAAATCTGAAGGTGAAAGTAATTTCCAAACCACATCATCATGTGATTCATCCTCAAATGATAATACAAAATTAGAGGATGAAGTCAGTGTTAAGATCTCAGCAAATCAATTGCCTGATGGTTTAAATGCTGATAAACACATGAAGCTGAGCAATTCAGATGTTGTCCCTCAAAGTACTCCAAGTACTGAAGGGCAAGTCACAACATCTGAAAAGCATTTCAAATCTGCTGAAATAAAAGGATTAACAACTGCTGAGGAATCTATCATACGGTCTTTCAGGACGGATAGAGAACAGCTGAAGAACAAGTCTTCAGTTGTTACCGATCCTTCAGTACTTAACACAAGTACTGAAAGGAGGAAAGTACTGAAGATCACACCTTCAGTAGTTTCCACTTCAGCAGTTGATCAATCCAAGATGAAGAATAAGCCATGTGAAATATGTGGTAAATTCAATCATCTATCTGATGAATGCTGGTACAAAAAGGGTTCCAAACTCAACAGAGATAAGCTCATTAAAGAAGAGATTAATAAAATGAAAAATGAGTTTGAGACCAAGTTTGTACCACAGTCATCTCAAACTGATAAACCCAAGGCCTCGCCAAAATCCAAAAGAAGGATGGGGTTTATCAGAAAACAGCTGATAGTGTTCCTCATGATAAACATCAGACTAAGTCTGTGAATTTCAAGAAGGAGGAAATGGTGGGTCACAGGAACTCATCAAAAACAAGTACTGATGTGTCAAATGAGCTGAAGGCTTTAGCAACAAATCAGACACAACTTGTTATGATGGTTCAGCATTTGTTGGGGAGAGTTAACCAACTAGATGCACCTGTGATCAAACCACTGAAAAGGAAATCCAAGCCCAAATCTAAGAAATCCATTTCAGCACCATCTCCACCTTCATCAGCTGTTAATCATGAGAAACAAGTTATGGTTAAATCTGTTGATGAAAACAGACCCAAAACCAAAAAGGTTTGGGTCTCTAAAGCTAACTAGTTTCTTATGATAAATGCAGGGTTCTTCAGCATGCCAAAGAAGCATCTGGTATGTAGACAGTGGAGGATCTATGCATATGACTGGGAGCAGTTCTCTTTTAATGACTACTCTCAAGGAAAGAAGGGATTTGTCTCATTTGGAAATGATGCTAAGGGTTACATCATCGGGAAAGGATTTGTGTCAAATGGAGAAATCAGATTGATGATGTTAACCATGTGGAGAATCTCAAGTATAATCTACTGAGTGTCAGTCAGATGTGTGATAAAGGGCATGTTGCACTTTTCACAAGCCAGAACTGCCGGATTCTGTCTTCCAAAGTTCTGAGGCTGATTGACAAGGTATTGGATGAACATACTCTCCTGAAGGCCAACAGGATAGGAAGAGTATATGCCTTGGATTTGTCAAAGAAGATTGATTTAAAAGGTCATCCTTGCCTGTTCTCCAAGGCCTCTCCTCAGGAATCTAAACTGTGGCATAGAAGGCTGGGTCATGTTAATCTCAAAAACATGAATCAGCTGATCCACAATAGTTTAGTGAGAGGTCTACCAATAAAGAAGTCCAGCACTCTAGGACCAAACATATTGAGATCAGACACCATTTTATTAGGGATTGTTTTGAAAAAGGTCTGATTGATCCAAAGTTTGTTCCTAGTGCTGATGAGCTTGCAGACATATTTACTAAGCCTTTGGATAGTTCAACTTTCCAAAACCAAGTGTTAAGGCTTGGTATGCTGCAGCTAGAATAAGTGACAACTACTGATGATCTCAGTCAACAAGTACTGATGGGCATTCGTATACTATTGTCACAAATAAGTACTGATAAGTTCTTTTATCCTCAGTAGTTTTCATAACTACTGAAGACTAAATTACTTAAAAGTACTGAAGTACTCTATCTGTTGAAAAGAACTGATGTGGTTACAACTACTGATGTAGTTACAACTACTGATGTCAGTATAACAGATAAGTACTGATGACCAATGAAACGTCTGAAAATCAGACAAAAAGTCTGATAAGTGTTGAGGTCAGAATGAAACAGCTGATGAGCTAAGAATTGACGACAACAGCTGATGAGAAACTTTTCTCTTCAGTTGTTTCTACAACTGCTGTTTCACTTCATACAACTGAAGCCAAAACCATGTCTTCAGTAGTTTTACAACTACTGATGACTAACACCAAATCTTCAGTTGTTTACAACACCTGAAGCCAAAACCATGTCTTCAGTAGTTTCACAACTACTGATGACTAATACCAAGTCTTCAGTTGTTACAACTTCTGAAAGTTAATACCAGGTCTTCAGTTGTTTTCAAACAACTGATGACAACACCAACACTTCCAGTCGTTTTATATCAGTCTTTTCTTACCCTATAAATACCTAAACCTACTTTCAAACGTTTCGTTAGCCGTTTTATGTCCTTCACTCTCAACAATGGCGACCATGAAACTCAAACCCAGACACAACTGTGTTGCCTACCTCTCGAAATCGGCCTTTTGGAACAAATTTGATAATGCCATCGATCTTATGGTAGATTCCCAGTATCGAACCGCTTTTCTTCTGAATCCTACCATATACCCCGATTCCCTAAGCCAATTCTGGACCAACGTCTCTGTGCAAACTGGTGAGAATGATATCCAAATCACTCTCCAGTCGTTGGTTAACCAGAAACAGGTGGTCATCACTCCAGACATCATTCGACAAACCCTAAATCTACATGATGCCACCTATGTCACAGAATACCCGAAAGGCACAACTGATATGTCTTTCATCAATAACGGGTATGAAGGAGACTTAAGTGCTACCACCATTCTGAAGAAGCACTTCCATGATGCTGAACGTCTTATATTCCACATGGTGAATGTCTGCCTTGCATTAAAAACCTCCTCATGGGATCAGATGTCCTCCCGATGGCAACAGGTATTATACTCTATCTTTGAACGACAAAATCTAAATTTTTCTGAGATAGTTTTCATGGAACTAAAGGATCTGGCTTTGAAACCTGTGGCAAACAGATGGATATTATATCCCAGGTTTCTCATGGCCATAATTTTAAATCAGCTAAAATCAGACGGCCTTGTTGCCCTTGGAGTCCCTGCTCCGGCTGTATTGCCTGAAGTATACTCCAGGCACAACTCTGACCCTACACTGAAAGGGGCTGCCCGGCTGCTAAAACCCAAGCAGCGGGAACCCACAGCCTCCACTTCTAGATCCAAAGTCCCCACCAAACCCAACACCAAAAAGCCCAAAAAGGCTACTCAGGGAGATGAGTCCCCTGAGGATGCCCCTGTACCACCAATACAGGAAACACTTACTGGTTCTAACCCCCCAGTAGTGTCAAAGACTCCACCAGCCCTAGCCGCTCAGGCATCCTCTCAACAGGATCCTGATGCAACCATAATTGGGGATACCACAATGCTGGAACCTATCTCAATTGAGAAGGTTACCATTGAAGAGCACCAGTCACCCCGGGTGCAATCTGCTTCAAACCTATCTCCAAATGCAACCGCCCCTCAAAGCCCAACCATTATAGTTGCACAAGTGCTGAGTCAGCTGCATTCCTCTCCTCCTCCCCAGAAACCAATTACAATGGGGAGAACCTCAACAGCTGAGGAAGAGGACCGAAATGCTGCTGATAACCCACAGCACAGGGGTTATAATGTTCAATCTCCCGTGTAGAGGAGGAGGTTAGAACATCTGGTGAGGCTGCCACTTCTACTGATTCAGCAAATGAACAGGATGCAGTTGGTAACATCTCTAAGACCTCACCAGAGGCAACTGTCGATGAAGGACTCAGTCCTGAGGCAGGAAGTCCCCGGAACCAAGAACAAGGGGCACATGCTACAACTGATCTACACTCAGGGCATGTACATCCTGATTCAATCAGGAGGTCAGGTGATTCAGCAAAGACTGATGGTGACCTGGGCTTTTTCTTCTATGTCTTTGCCCATAACACAATCCTTGAGGCTGAGGTGAGCAGACTCAAAGAACTGCTTGACAAAATGTCTCAGGATCAAAGTCCATCTGCCCCAATAAACCCACAGATGGAACCTTCATCTGAAGGTTCACCAAACACTCAGCCACTACACTCAACTGAGCCACCAGCCACTACTTTTGGCACCACCTCTCAGGGACAGAACCCCTCTGAGCAGATGGTTGCTACCTTTCAACATTCCTTACCTCTCATCACTCCCATCATCAATGAGATTGTGCATAAAGCCATTGATGAGAGGATCTCCTCAAATCTACAAACACTTGTTGATGATGCTGTGCAAAAGAAGCTTTCTGCCATTCAAACCCCTGAACCCAATGCACCCAAAAAGGGGGAGTCTAAGGCAGTGAAAGAAAGAAAGAGAAAGAGAGTGGAAGATGAGAAACAACAAGAGAAAGAAAAGGAGTTAGAAAAGGAAAAACAGCTGATCACATACAAGAGAAAGAAAAGTGCTGAAACTCAAAAGCCTGATGAAGAGAAATCATTGGAAGATCTGGTTAAAGAAGCTGATGAAGCTCACAGCAGATCAATGGATAGAATAATAGACCAACTCTTCAGACAAGGCTTTGATACAGCTACATTAGACACTGAGATCAGAAGGCTGGAGATTAAAGAGATACAAGAGAGATGGGCCAGTTACAGTGTGATGGAAAGGGAGAGGTTGGAGATAATGATCAGGTTTATTGCAAAATACTTGGGAAGATCATTAATTGAGATTAAATCATGGACCAGAGATAGTATTCTGGCAATAACCACCAGAATCTGTGCTTCTGAAGCATTCAATAAGGGGTTGATTATCGAAGCCTTAGATGAAGCAGGTGCTGGGAAGAGAACTGATATGGCCAAGCTTTCCAAAGCTAAACTTACCACAAAAATGCTAGATCAGCCTTCCCAAACTCCCACTCAAAAACATCCAACCCCACAACTCTCCAAACCAATCCCTAAACCTAAACTTAAACCAACTCAACCCTCAAAACCAACTCCCTTACCCCAAAAACCACCTCAAACCACATCCAATGATGCACCCAGAAGGAGGAGAAGGGTGTTGAGGATGGAAGAAGAAGAAGAAGATGATGATGAAGAAGACAGTCTGCCAATCTCTGCTGTTCTAAAAATACCTGAGCCCAGATGTCAACAAATGATCACACCAGACTTTCAGAGGCAAATGGTGAAAGTTAAGATTGAAGAAGAAGAACAGCAGAAACAGCACGATGAGCAACTTTTGAAGATGGTTGACAAAGAGTTTCCTCAGTCATCATCTATACAAGCCATGAAGAAACACGCTCAAAGGCTGTATGCTCTCAGGCATACCTTTAAATATCAAAAGGAGAGAGTAAGGATTTGGCCAGACCCCAGGGTTAGTTCTAGAATTCATAAGAAATCCATACCAAGTAGATACAATGGCCAAGTGAGAAAGACCATAGATGTTGTTATTATGTTGGCCATTGTAGTCTCACCCTGGGAGATACTTGAAGACTTCAAGAGAGCCTACAAGTCAAAGATGACCCCTCAAACTCTAATGGAGAACAAAATGGTCAAGAAGGGGTTGTTATACAAGAGGCTTGAAGAGATCAAGAAAAATGAACTCCAGTTGTTATTAGAAGGGACTCACCCAGATGAATTTGCTTACAGAGAGATAACAACTGTTGAGTTGAAAAATGGAAAGATAGTAAAGTACCTATCAGAGTACTATGGCCCAGAGTTCTTCTTCGAAGGAGAAGCAGAAGAACTCACTAAGGAGGAACAAGTTGTTCTCCTTGAGGCCTATGTCAGAGAGTCTTATAGACTCATTAATGGGAAGTAGGTTTCATGGTTGGGATAACAGCTCTGTGTCCAGTTCCCCAAGACAGAGTTCCCTTCCATCCTTTGACATTCACATCTACTGAAACCTGTTCCCTGGCCTGTGCTTATCTGATATCTCTGAAGATCAAGAGAGTATTTCTGCCAAGAATAAGTGGGACCTCAATAAGCTTAAAGGTTTTGGCTGCATTGGTTCAGGGGGAGTTTGTTGGACCAAAAGAACCAATGAGCCTGATCAGAAAAACCTTTAAGTCCCACAGACATTACAACAACTGAAGTAGTCTGCAACAGCTGAAGACATCAACTGATAACAAAGTCTGAAGTGAAAGAGCTGAAGACAAAGTCTGAAGTGAAAAAGCTGAAGACAGAGTCTGAAGCTAAAGAACTGAAGACAAAGTCTGAAGACAAAAGCTGAAGACAAAGTCTGAAGACAAAAGCTGAAGACAAAGACTGAAGACCAAGTTTCAGATGTTGTCACAACAGCTGAAGAAGACCTCTTCAGTAGTTGTGATGGTTTCCTTTCAGTAGTTTTATGTTTCTTGTAATCAGTACTTGTAGTTTCAGTAGTTTTAGTTTCATCTTGTACTTAGCATACTCTGAGATGTTCTCAGTTGTTGTGAACATTCTCAGTAGTTTGCTTACTTTCAGTTGTTTGTAATAATTCTGTTAGACGTCACTATCAAGTGACATCAGCAGACGTCACATTCCTTTATATAAGGAATGTTGACCTAATTGTAACCGGGGCAACTATAGCGTAGCTTAGCGAAGCTTAGTGAAGCTTAGCGGCCGCCATACCGAAGCATTTGTGCATGAATGATATTATCCATTTTGCAAAAAACCCTCTTTCTCTATAACCGTGTACTGTTCCATTGAATATCTATTGTGTTCTTGCTACATTTGTCTAATTCTTGTTCTAATTCCGCTGCGATTCAACTCTAATTGATCAAACTTAGATCACTGATCCTGTCAATATAAGTAACCATGCAATCATACATGTAATCAAGCCATCATACAAGTAACCATTCAATCATACATGAAATCAATCAATCATAAAAGAAATTAATCAATCATACAACATAAATCATTCAATCATGAAAACAAATCAAACATGCAATCAAACATTCTAAGTCAATCACACAATCATACAATCATTCACATCAAACACAAACACACACATTTTACTAACAAACATAACATTAACAACCAAACATTAAAGCATGGCAACATCATCCTTAGGGGGAGTATTGTTGGACTCAACAATTGCATTGAAGGATATTGCTTGCCATAATCAATCATAATGTGTTCTAACATTCAAACAATCATTAACTAACACATTAGCATCATTAACATTCATATCAAAAACTAATTATTGCTTAAATTTATTTTCAGGTTTGTAGATAAGAAGGAATTTTTGCCAAGTGTCCACAGCGGATGAAGACCTGCCCACAGTGGATGAACAAGAAGGCATAGCGGATGAAGAATAAAGTCTAAGTGCTGACAGCTGATGAAAAAACACATACAACGGATGACCAACTCCACAGATGATGAACAGTCCACAGCGGATGAACACTTCACAACGGTCAACACCACAACACACACACCAAGTGTTCACAGCGGACAACATCCAAAGCATAGGGGACAAGTATTCAGCATCCACAGCGGATAGTTTGTTATCCATAACGGACAGTCTATCATCCACAGCGGACGACTTATAGACTTAGGATTATATATAACTTTATTTTACATAAAGGTATTTTTGTAATTGTAGATAGCTATCTGTATAGGCTATAAATAGAATAATTCCCTAATCCTTTGTAAGCTTTTGAACAATCAATACAATCAAGCATTTCTTATTATCATCTATGCATTCAATCACTATCAAACACACAATCATACACACACACACAGAGATATCATATCATTAATCATGGGTTTCAGCACCATGATTATTGAGTGTTAAATTCATATAACAATCTGTTGTTATATTGTGAGAGATTTGAAAAGATCCTTAGGGAAACACAATCTGACTATTGTTCTTGTTCTTAAAGTTCATCAATCAGCCACATTGTTGTTTCATCAACACTGAGGCAGCTCCAAGAACTAAGAAGCCAAACCAACCAAAGGAGCAAGCTATAGTTGCTATTGAACAAAGAGCCTTTGATTAGAGCTTTTAGGTAGAAAACATCTCCCCAAACAAAGCCCTGATGGTATATTATGATGAATCAAAGGTATTGGAACATCTTTGCTCACCTGAATGCATTGCTAAAGTTAATATGTACAGGTCCTATAACATGGAAGTAAGATCTTATCTTGAGTCCTTGAACATCTTGAAAGCTGATATTAAAAGAGTAAAAAATGATTATAAGCTTAAAATAGAAGACTTAGATAAAACCATTTCTTCTTTAAAATATGAGCATACAAACTACAGGACTCAGATTAAAGATCTTGTTATCAAGTTTACTAAATGCCAAGCTGAGCTTGTGATCGGCAAAGCCAAGGCAGAAAAATGTGTTCTTGAAGAGGAAACCTTCAAGAACACTATATCTTTATCCTTGCATGCAAAAGTTTGTTATCAAAATAGGTAGGGACTTGGTTCAAATGAAACAGCTCCTTCACACATATTAGTATCAGTCAGAGAACCAAGGTGTGGAACTTGTGAAGATAAGCTGCCTCCTATTGATCCTATCCTAGAGGAAGATGAAGTTGAAGAATATATAATGAAGGATGATCCAGAAATGAATAAAAAGGTTCATTCTAAGAAGGGTCACTATATCCATGGAGAGAAGAAGAAACCAGAGATGGCCAGGTCTTCATGAAAGAACTTGATCAGGGCTACAAAAAGAAGATCCAAGAGAGTGCAGCAGATCAAGCCCACCGTCAACCCCAGGCAAAAGCAAGTTTTCATCTCTGTTGGGATTAAAGTGAGGATGACTGAAGACTTAACCAAGGACTTTAGTACAAGGAGTCCTAGTTCAAGTCCAAGCCTTCCTAGTAAAGAGAAGAAGGTTGAACCATTATGCACCACTGCTGCACAAGATGGACCTTCCAACTCCAAAAGCAAGCTTCATCCTTAGAAGCATGCTGCATCATCCAAGAAAATGAAGAAGGAGCTGGAAAAGGATCAAAACAAACCTTCTCCTCAGTACAAGACTCTCAGAAGAAAGCCTATGGAATGTATCATGTGTGATGGTACAACTCATTATTCTAAGGATTGCATTTACAATCCTAAGAATACCATCCACATACACAAGAAGAAGACTTCTGAGAAGAAGAAGAAAATAACTTTGGAAGGAAAATCATTTTCCATCAAAAGCATCCAGGTGACCCAGAAGAAGATAGGTGGAAAACTATCTTCAGAAGCAAATTTGGTCTAGGAAGAAAGAAATGTTTCTGAAGCACTGAAGTCTGTTGTAGTGGATGCAAAAGCTTCCGAAGGTTCAGTCTCCAAAACTTCCAAAGTCATAAAAACTTCTGAAGTTTTGAAAGCCATGTCTAATCTTCCAAAGATGGTATGGAAGATGAAGGAAGGCCATGTGACTGAAGTTTCTTCATCAATAACAGCCAAGGATCCTCTAAGCTTGCATATAGGATAAATAACTGTTGAACTATCTTCAGTTCATCTCGATAAGCCCAAGACCAGCAAGCCTTGGGTTTCCAAATATAACTAATCATATTTTTTCATATGCAGGAATAGAAGAAGAACAAAAGAAATGTATGGTTTATTGATAGTGGTTATTCCATGCATATGATTAGCAATGGCTCTTTGCTTCAAAACATTAAGAAATTTGATGGAGGGCTAGTTGCTTTTGGAGGGGAATCAGGAGGTTACATTACTAGAAGGGGCATGGTCACAAATGGTAAGATCAACATTGAAAAGGTAAACTTTGTCAAGGAGTTTGAGTACAATCTTTTGAGTGTATCTCAATTTTCTGACCAGAGACATAATAGGCTCTTCATTAAGAATGAGTGCATTGTTCTCAAAGCCAGGGTGATTATTCCTCAACAGCATATTTTGCTCAAAGACCCCAGGAAAGGGAACATGTACAAGATGGACTTGCAAGAAACCTCCTTTTATCAAGAAGTTTCTTGCTTTCTATCCAATGCAAATAGTGATGAGTCTTTCCTTTGGCATAAAAGAATGTGCCATGTAAACTTTAAGAACATAAATAAACTGAATAAGAATGATGTGGTAACTAGAATGCCAAAGAAAGATTTTACACGTGATGATCATTGTGTTGCATGTCTGAAAGGAAAGCAACACAAAGTATCATACAGGCCAAAGGAAATGAACTCCATCACTACTCCCCTATACTTATTCACATGGATCTCTTTGGCCCCACAAATGTAATGAGTTTAGGAAGAACTTCATACTATCTTGTGATCACAAATGATTTCATAAGATATACTTGGGTCTTCTTTCTTAGAAGTAAGGCTGAGACCCCTAAAATCTTGAAATCTTTCATTCTGATAATTGAGAAACAATGTGATCACAAGGTTAAGATCATAAGATATGATCAAGGAACTGAATTGAAGAACTAAATCCTTGATTCATTTTATGATAAAAAGGGTATTTCAAGACAATATAGTGCTCCTAAAACTCCTTAACAAAATGGTGTTGCTGGAGGAGAAATAGGACACTTATTGAGGCTGCAAGAACCATGTTTTCTGACTCTAAACTGCCCATCACTTTCTGGGCAGAGGTAGTCAACACTGCCTACTATGTTCAAAAAATAGTTTTAGTAGTCAAAACTTAGGGTTTTGGCACAAAATAAGACCTTTCATTGGTTTTCTCAAGTCATTTGGATGTCCATGCACCATATTGAATACTAAAAATCACATAGCCAAGTTTGATAAAAAGGAAGATGATAGACATTTTATTGGATACTCTTCTCAAGCTAAAACTTATAAAGTATACAATATCAAAACTAGAGTAGTTGAAGAGTCAGCCAATGTGACTTTCAATGAACACACTCCCAGTGTGAAAGGTTCTAGTGTTGATTGGCTATTTGATCTTGATTTAGTTACCAACTATTTTAAAAAATCTTGTAAAGATGTTTCAGGAGCAACATGTAATATGACTGTAGAAGATCCTGATCTAAGATTTGAGCTGAGAAGGCCAAATGATAGGATCCCCTCAGCACCAGTGGTAACAAGCACTACAAGTGGAAATCCTGTCAGCACAAATATGACAACAAATTCTTCTACTATGTTGGGTTCAACAATTGATAAACTGAAGCTTTCCAAACCACGATCAAAGCCAACTGAAGATCTCATTGTACAAGTTCAGAGAACAAGTTGATAAACAGAACAAAACAAACACAAGACAAAGTCAACATCAAGACCACAAGAATAGTCAAAATTAGGTCATGATGTAATAAATTATAAATAGAACAAGTAGTGCCACTTGTAATGTGTGGTTGTCACAAAGTGTGTGAGGGCTTGTAATTCTTAAGTGTGTGTTTTTCATGGTGTAAATCACCACCCAAAGAGAATTTTCTCCTTTGGGTGGGTTTGATGTTCATCCATATCTGTATATGTTTGTTCATTGTAATTTGTTATTCAACATCAATGAAATCATAACATTATACGTTACACACACCTCCTTGTTCTTCAATTCACACACTTCCACCCGTCTTTAATTTTCAATTCTCGGATCTGAAACTGATGAATCCTAAGATCCAGGCTCAACGAATATGAAATATTGATTTAGCAAAATGGTATCAGAGCAGTTGATTGCTGGGTTCATGTATTTTTCAGATCTGTTTTCATCTTTAAAGATTTTACAACAAAGAAGAAAATTAGAAAAATAAAGAACACATCTCTGTTCATCTTCATCATCATCTATTCTTCAAAAAAATACACAGAACATCTACAAATCTGTTCAAAATGGGTTCGAATTGAAGATGATAAAGCATTCAACAGAAGACATTCGGTTCGAATATTTATTTGAGAAGAACATTCAGATCTCGAACAGGTTGATTCAAAATACAAAGATCTCGAACTGGTGGTTAATCAATGGGTTGTTGAATCAAATCTAACCACAAATCCTACACCACTAGTGTACAATTAACATGATTTCAAGGCTAACTACAAAGATCTCGAACAGAAATTATTCGTATTGAACCTGAATTCAATATTCTCAGATCGATGATGAACAGGAAAGACAAATGCGGATGAAACACAAGCCATCTGCATTTCTCTCTTGCATCCGCATTTCCTACTGAAGCCATCCGCATTTGTCACTAAGGCAACCAAATGCGGATGTTCAAACAGAACTAATGCTGATAAAGGCATACAAATGCGGCTGTGAAAACTAAACGAATTCGGATGTGTTGAAATGTAATGCGGATGAGCATCTTCAATGCGGATGTGTAAACTACACGAATGCGGATGGAAGTTCAAATCTTATGCTGATGAACAAAAGAAATGCGATTAACTTTTTACACATCCGCATTTGTTTTAATGAAATGTGGATGTGACAATAGAAATGCGGATGTTATGCAGCATTAAGACAACCAATGCGGATGTTCATTCATCCAATGCGGATGTTACAAGAAACAAATGTGGATGTTCATTCATCCAATGCGGATGTTATATAATTAATGCGGATGTACAAGAAACAAATGAGGATGTGAGAACAAAACCAATGCGGATGATTTGTCCTAAATGTGGATGAAGTGTTCTTCCGCATTTGAAACAGTAAATGCTGATAAGTTTTGTTCATCTGCATTCGCTACAACAAATGCGGATGAAGTATCTGAAACTAATGCGGATGTTTTGGCACTAATGCGGGTGTTGGGCTGACATGCTGATGTTATCAAATGCTGAAGTGTTATCAAACAAATGCGGATGTTGATAACTAATTCAGATGCTTATCACACCAAATGTGGATGATCAACAGAACTAATGCAGAAAATGGGCAAAACCTGGGCTACGAGCCTCCGTTTCCGACGTGCTACCAGTCAAAACGTCTGTGGAAACGAGGGCTACGTCATGGTAACCGCCGTAGGCGGGTTATCCTGTTAGTTTTCCAAAATAGGGCCTCTAAATGGGTTTTTGGGCCACTTTTGTGTTTTTGAGCTTTGATTTCCTTCCGTGCACTGCATCACAAATGCTCATGTTTTGAGTAACTAATGTAAATGTTAGCTTACTTCAAACAAATGCACATCCAACATCATCATCAACATCCATCAACAACATCAACATCAGCAACATCCAACAACAACATCAACATCAAAACAACATCAACAACATCTAACAACAACATCAACATCAATAACAACATCAACAACATCAACATCAACAACATCATAAACAACATCAACATCAACAACAACATCATCAACAACATCATCAACAACATCAACATCCACAACAACATCATCAACAACAACGATATCAATGAACAGATGCCTATAATAAACAGAAAACAAGAAACATGATGAATACGGATGATTTTAACCAACAGGCATATCCAATTTCACATTCAACAGAAAAGAAGATATCAACCTTGGTCACATTATCACTGATCCATTCAAGGATTTGTACAACTGTTAGAAACTCTTTCTGAAGTACTTGGAACCATCCATTATCAAGTTAATTCAGAGATTCAAAGAGTTAAAGTGTCTTCAAGACTGACTTATGTTTCTGATGCTGTTTATTGAAGTTCAAAGCCTCATCATATGCCTAATAAATTCTAATCCTTTGAGTGTGATATGAACAACAATAATCCAAAAGTGATACACCTCATATCCAATGCGTTAAGTATTCTCAAAGTGATTCTATCCTTTATCAGAAATACATTAGGAGAAGCTTAATCTAAGGGGGAGAACTACAGTGAACTGTGTCAGAACATCAGTTGATCAAGAAGACATATGACAGAGAAGATCTTCAAGACAAAGTTTGGCAAGCATCAGTTTAGGGGGAGTATTGTTGGGTTCAACAATTGATAAACTGAAGCTTTCCAAACCACGATCAAAGCCAACCGAAGATCTCATTGTACAAGTTCAGAGACCAAGTTGATAAACAGAACAAAACAAACACAAGACAAAGTCAACATCAAGACCACAAGAATAGTCAAAATTAGGTCAAGATGTAATAACATTATAAATAGAACAACTAGTGCCACTTGTAATGTGTGGTTGTTACAAAGTGTGTGAAGGCTTGTAATTCTTAAGTGTGTGTTTTTCATGGTGTAAATCACCACCCAAGGAGAATTTCTCTCCTTTGGGTGGGTTTGATGTTCATCCATATCTGTATATGTTTCTTTATAGTAATTTGTTATTCAACATCAATGAAATCATAACATTATACGTTACACACACCTCCTTGTTCTTCGATTCAGACACTTCCACCCGTCTTTAATTTTGAATTCTCGGATCTGAAACTGATGAATCCTAAGATCCAGGCTCAACGAATCTGAAATATTGATTTAGCATACTATTACATCTAAGATACCAACCAATTCCAATAATGAGGCAAAAAATTCAAACGTAGGGATCTCCAATGCAGGAGAAGACGGAGATGGTGAAAATGATCAATGATATCTTGATGCTTACAATCACTCCACTGAAGACAACATTAATGAAGTTACATACTCTCTAGATCAAGTCACACATGAAGGGTATGATGATGTGCTAGGTGATACTCAATCACCAGATCTAAATTTCTCAAATTTGGATCTTTCAAATCAACTTGCTATGATTCCTCAGCTAAGAATCCACAAGTCACATCCTACTACAAACATCATTGGTGATGTTGAGACTGGGGTGAGAACAAGAGGACAAACCCATGATCAAAATGTTTATCTACACTCTTGCTTCTTATCCTAGATTAAGCCAAAGAAAGTTGATGAAGCCTTATGAGATAGAAGCTAGATTAAAGCAATCCAGGAGGAACTGCTTCAATTCAAAAGACAAGGTGTTTGGAACCTATGTCCTCTTCCTCCTAGGAAGATGCCAATAGGAACCAAATAGGTTTTCAGGAACAAGAAAGATTATAAAGTACTTGTCATCAAGAATAAGGCAAGACTGGTAGTGCAAGGGTACACTTAAGAGGAAGGGATTAACTACATAGATGTTTTTCCTCCTGTAGAAAGACTTGAAGCTGTAAGAATATTCCTTGCTTTTGCTGCATCAAAGGATTTCAAGGTCTACCAACTTCATATCAAGTGTGCTTTTTTATATAGGGTGATAGATAAATAAGTTTATGTCTTTCAACCACCTGGCTTTATAGATCTAGATCATCCTGATTATGTCTGCAAGCTTGACAAAGCTCTCTATGGGCTGCATCAAGCACCAAGGAACTGGTATGAGACACTGTCGTAATACCTAGTTCAACATGGTTACAAAAGAGGTACTATTTGTAGCACACTATTCATCAAATGAACAGGGAATGACTTGATGTTGGTTCAAGTTTATGTTGATGACATTATCTTTGGATCAACTAATGAAAAGCTCTGCAAAGAGTTGAAAAGCTGATGAAAAATAGGTTTGAAATGAGTGCCATGGGGGAACTCAATTTCTTTCAAGGAATTCAAGTGAGGCAAGTTGACAATGGCATCTTCATAAGCCAGTCAATGTATGGGACATAATAACCATATTTCATCTGACAGATTTTAAGGTTGCTAAGACTCCTATTGCTAGAAACCACTCCTTAGGACCTGATCTTGAGATGGAGTATGTGGATGAACATCAATACTGGGCTATGATTGGGTCTCTTAAGTACCTAACAACCAACATGTCGGATATCATGATTGCTACATGCATATGTGAAAGATATCAAGCCAACGCCAAAATGTTACACCTAGTTGCTATCAAGAGTACAAGAGTATTCTTAGATATCTCAAAGGAGCTCCCAAACTTAGACTTTGGTATCTAAAGAATTCGGACTTCAATCTATATGCATATAAAGATAGTGACTATGGTGGTGCAATATGACTGGCAAGTCTACATCTGGGGGATGTTAGTTACTTGGTGGAAGTTTAGTCTCATGACAAGACAAGAAGCAATCCTATGTATCTACATCAACTACTGAAGCTGAATATATTACTACTACAAGCTGTTATGCTCAAGTGCTTTGGATTCATAATCAGATGCTAGATTATGGATTCAACTTCAAGAAGACTCCTATCCATATAGACAAGAATAATGCTATCTCCATCACAAAGAATCCAGTGCAGCACTCAAAGACAAAGCACATCAACATCAAGTATCATTTGATCAGAGATAATTTTGAAAAAGGCTTGATTAAACTAGTCAAAGTTAACACAAATGAATAACATGATGATATATTCATAAAATCATTTGATGAATAGAGATTTAAATATCTTGTATCAGCTATTGGGATGATTAACTTTGAGTAGATTTCATAAATTAATTTCAAATTTTTTTTCAAAAGGTGTGTCTTAACTGTTATCTAATTTATCACTCATATAAGCCCCGTTTATCTTAGAAGAAATTTTTTCAAAGTATATATTCCTTAGAATATTAAGAAGTATGGACAGATTTTCTCTCGGAATAAATTGATTTGACTTCGGAAGAGAATTATGTCTTCAAAACTAATAACTACATACTAAGGGATTTAACTTTGGAAGAAATTCTAATATATCTTCCGAAGTTTAAATCTACTTCTAAGTACTTATATGTTCTAAGGACAAATTTCTTTCAAAAGCAATTAAGTCTCCGAAGTTTTGTTTTCTTTTTGAGAATAACTTCTGAAGCTTAATATTCTTCCGAAACCAAATCTGTCTTGGAAGCAAAATTACTCTAAGAACATTTCCTTCCAAAACACTTCTTCTCAAACTAATGAATATCTTTTGAAGACAATTTCATTTCGAAAGCTTTCTTTAAGCTTCCAAAGACAAATTACCTTTGGAGGTTGGACTGACATCCGAAATTCAAAGTTTATCATTTGCAATAACTTTGTCTCAAATCCAAGCATATAAATAGCCTTTCTAACAGGTCTCCCTCCCTCTTCTTCTTCTTCATCTACATCATTCAAGCCCTAAATTGAACCATAAACCCTCGTTCTTCTCCCAAATTTCCCCTTTAAAGTTTTCATAATTGGCCAACCCTGAACAGCAAAACAGCCAGCATTCATCATGCATCAACACAGGCAACACTACAAATTTGTTTTGTTATCTGCTTAAAAGGACCCTGGCTTTTCATAGATTTGTCATTTTCTTGCACACTCTTCCTACCTCACCACACTTACCATTGGCCCTTCACTAAATGATGATCAACTTTTAGAGTTCTGGAGGACTTGTCAAGAAGTCATCATGAACGGTGCGAAGGCACTCTCTGCCTCGATGTAGGGAAGGACAATTTTCATCACTCCAGCCAGCATAAACCAACACCTGCTGCTGGATGATGAAGATGGTGAACTGTCCTTCACCAAGGAGGTAGTTAATGGATCATTCCAGCAGATGGACTATGAAGGTGACTACTCAGTCAGAACCCTTAAGAAGGGAAAGGTCTTTTTATAATGGAAATACCTCCTCCGTGTTATCATTCACTCATTATCCAAAATGCATGGAGGATGGGACCAAGTTCCAGAAGATCTTTCCTATAAGTTTAGGTACTCCTAATTTGACTATACAAATTTACTTGCTAACTTAGATTCCCTTGAATATTACATGTTCTCTAGATATGACCAGCATATTTTCAACTTTGAACTAGGCTCATAGTTGAGGGAAACAAGTAATGTTCTAAAGCTATGACAGATGAAGCCCGGTATCCATAAAATAATAAGGAAAACCAGTGTTCGTTTTTCCGGGGTAGAAACAACCCTTGTCCTCGAAATGTTAGAGCTACCTGCTCAAGGTGAAGACTTGGCAATCCCAGCTAATGTTGACCCCACACCTGCTTCACCATCACCTACATAGCCTCAAATCACCGTCACCTATAACAAAAAATCTAAACGAATCCCTACTTAGTTAATTTAGATTCAGAAGGCCCCATATACTCACCCATATAGGAGCATGTGAAACCAAGAGGTCCCACTTCTCTTGAGGAGCAGACCGCTCCCATTCCTTCTAGAATCAGTGTTGAGGTTCCTCATGCTCAGTCTGATGAGCTCACAACACCAGCCTTAAGCCTTCATCCTGAGTCTTAACACTCAGATGATCAACCCCACCCTTTAGATCTAAACCAACCAATTCCTAATTTTGAATTCTATGATGATGAAGACATGGGATTCAGTGAGTACCATAAATCTTCTACTCCTCCCCTACTCGAAGAGAGATGAGTGCTCCTGACACTCCTATGTCTATCCCAAATCATCCACCCATAACTGAGCTGGACCTCTCTAAATATGTTCAAGAGGTCCATATGGAAGAGGCTCTCACTTTAGCAAGTGATTACATCATTCAGAAATGAAGAAAAAAACACCCATTTTCAAACATTTAATAAAAGATCATCATGATGAACCGCAAGAACTAATTGGTAAATGTATAATTATTATCTCATGAAGCTATTTTGAATATATTTCTGTATCTTCAAATGATTATATTTTGAATAAAAATCATAAATTAGTGACATGGAGAACAGATTTTATTTTTTTAGGATTTTGAACAACATGGTCATTACATGGGTGTTAACTTAAATGGAAATTTAGATTTAAAGAAGTTAATGTATATACTTTAATCTTACTAGATGTCTATCCCGACGCGCGTTGCGCGAGTAACATCATAACTAACATCATAATGGGCTGAATTTCAAACTGTATCAGTTTTTGTCCTAACTTAAAGAAGTAAATCATACATTCGGTGACAATTTTGTGAAGACAGTGTTCAACAATGGGTCCTGGAATTTCAACAATGAAATCGGTAACAAATAACATATTCGAGTCACTCATGATCACAAAATGAAAATACATTTTTAAAATCACAATTCATAAAAATCTTACCACGGATAAATAGATGCTCATAAACAAAACATAAACTAACAACAAACAACCTAAAGACAAAACTTCATCACAAATAAAGAGTTGCTTCTAAATGCAGTCTAATGATTTAAATCAAATAGAAAAAATAGAATTTTAATACAAATGTGAATTACTTTACAGAAGGATGCTATAAAACATCCAATATATACTAATGGTTCTAAAAATTTGGGTACAAACTAACGAACATATGTTATCATCATATCGAATATTGAGACCAAAGAAACGCATAAAGAAAAATCATATTCATTGCTACTGTAAAATTCGACATATCAAAAACAAAATGAAACCACACATCTCGTGTTCCAACAAATCTCGTCTAGTTCATCCCATACCTCTATTTCAAGAAAGCTAGGAATTACAAAAAAAATAGAGTAATAATGCGCACCACCACCAAATAATACCACACAAAGCAACCCCTAAAAACCGTAAGGTAGTGTTTGGTACGTAGTAATGAGAGGCGGAATAGAATGAACCATTAAGGTGAATGAAAAAAGACATGTTTGGTTTTTTTTCATTCCATCCCTTCTTTCATCATTAGTTACCTATACCACTCACTCATCCGACGCCGTCGCCGCCAATCACCGGCCGCCCCTCGCCGCCGCCAACCAATGGCCACCACGGCCACCGACAACCACCACCATGGGGAACCACAAGCGCCACAGAGAAGCGCCACCGGACACCACCGCCACAACTACCGGAAACCACCACCAGAAACCACCACCGGTCACCACCACCACCGGTCACCACCACCACCGGCCATCACCACCATAACTATTTTCACATTTTATTCCTTTGTCTTTTATACCTAACAAATAACACAAAGTAATGATTCATTTCATTCCTAAAGGGTAACAAAACAGGACAACAGAATGTAATGGCATCATAGTCCTACGCCACCGACTCCATTTTCCCCATCACCTTAACCTCCTTACACTAACGTCTAAAACCACAGCGAGTGTCACACCCCGCTTATAGCGGAATCACAAGGATGTAACGGACGGGATCGTCATAACACATTAATCGTTAATAGAGATGCATTAAATGAGGAAAACCAACGTGTCATGACGTCACCAGGCACAAACGAAGACTTGTGTAACAGTTAGTCAACTCCATGACAAAACATAGTCAACAAACAAAATAAATATGAATCCCACAACCCGGGAACAAGTAAATGAAAAATAATCAATAAAGATAATTGTAAGATAATATCAGAAGATTATAAGGCTGATGCAACCAAAGAAGCCAAAACAACCAAAGGTCTTCCTGCATGCATACACTGAATGTACAAAGGTAGAAGTGCTTCGAAAGTTTTACACACTACATCAGAAAATAATCTAAGTGTAAAATCTTCCGAAGCCAAAGTCCAAATCTTCCGAAGCCAAAGTCCAAATCTTCCGAAGCTGCGTCATTATTCCTGCCTTCAACTGCAAGATAACTCTCTCAACTTTGTCAAGCTCCCTATAAGGTCAAAACTCCTCAATTACCAACCTCTTCATCTCATTCCACCTCATCCTCCTGATTGCCTTGGTACCCTCGGCTTGGACAATGTTGTCCAACCAGCACAAGGCCGAGTCCATAAATGAGTGAATAGCAAACTTCACCTTTTGATCCTCTTGGCACTGGCTGATATCGAGTAACGCCTCCATCTTCCTCCCCCAACGGTGAGCAGCCACAGCACTCCCGTTCCCATCGAACGTAGGGGGCCTGTACCTTTGGAATGCCCCATAGCTGCATCCCCTCACAGTTTCCTGCACAGCTTCCTCCTCCACCTCATAGTCGCTGGAGACAACCATATTAGTCTCTGGTTGCTCCCTTCCCCTTAAACCTCCTTCCTCGCCTCCTCGTCTAGTGGTCTTCCTCTTCTCAGCCTCCTTCTTCTCATCCTCCTTCACAACTCTAATAACCTTGGTCACTACAGTTGGTAGAATTGTCTACATAACCAAATGAACTTCCTCTGCTACTGCCTCCCTCATTGAGGCCTTAGGATTAGCACTTTCATCCTTACCGCCCTGGTGACAAAGCTCGGGCTCATCAGGAGCCGTCTCAGCAGTCTTAGCTCTGCTCCTCGTGATGCGCGGTCTAACACCACGCCTTAGAAGATCTACTGCCAGCCATCACTAAATGCTACAAGATTCAAACACCAACACGTTCATTCAAGGTAATAGCTCAGATTATGTCAAGTATAGTAAGTCCTTAATTACAGTGGCCAGGTATGATTAGCCACTTACTTTACTCTTCACTCCCCAAGCATTTCCTATCCTGACTACATCAGTATCTAAATCTACAAAAAAGCACATAGACCACATAACACGCGCACATAATTCACTTTTTATTAACCTTCATAAAACGTTTACGTAAAACCTTTACCTGCAGGCATGTAGCTACTAGGACTGGCATCCCTTTCCCTGTCGTCCTATTCTCAGTTTAAGTTTAGGTTCTTTTGAAAATATTTACCTAATTCTCTTAAACTTTGGCTCTGATACCAACTTGTAAGGCCCCATTTCCGGAAACCCCACAGTTGGTCAATCATTGCATAAAAACAATTAAAAGATACGTCATTATCGCAGCGAAATTTAAAAACTTCTCATTTATAAGCTAAAACATATCATTTCATTACATCATTCATGTTAATTTCAAAATACGACATCATATCAAAATGTGAACGCCAGCCTCAAAATGCTCCCAGTAGCTTATGCATCCATGCCTACACCTCCTCAGCATCAACACAAAAACCTGCCAACTATTATGCATATCAAAAGTCAGCGACGCTGAGTGAGTTCTAGTTTTATAATTAAAATACTTTACTTTTGTTAACACAAACATTTTACATTCATTCGTGATCACACATCATACGTACACATTGATAATAATTATTATTATCTTCATCATCATTCAACATCATTCAATCATTACATCACTCACCATCATCCAGATTCTATCTCATGCAATGCCCCTGACTCATGCTCGAAAGCTGATACTGTGCCGGGGCCTGTAAACAAACCCCTGACTCATGCTCAAAAGCAAACATAGTACCGGGGTACGCGACAAGGATCCCATCTCGTATGCAATACCCCCCGCTCATGCTCGAAAGCTGATACTATGTTGGGGCCTGTAAACAAACCCCCGACCCATGCTCGAAAGCTGACACAGTACCGGGGCGAGCAACAAGGATCTCATCACTCTCACACGCCACACCCCCGACTCATGCTCGAAAGCTGATACTATGTCGGGGCCTATAAACAAACCCCTGACTCAAGCTCGAAAGCTGACATAGTACCGGGGCAGGCGTCAAAAGTCTCATCGTTCATTACCTCTATTCTCGTCATCTTTCACTTTAGTTACATAATACTTTACTTATGCACTCATACATAATAGGTAAAGCCACAACATACATAACAAGAACATCATCAACAACACAAAAACATGCATAACACAACCGGCATAACCATCACATCATAATAGAACTTAGCACAACCACCAACCCCTCAAATTTTCCAAAAATACCTTAGTCTACCAAGAAATGCGGATGAACATCTTAGGAGCATGAGCATCTAAATGAGGATGAAAACAGTCTAGGCACATGAGCACTATGCGAGTGCTTGAACACTATGTAGGCGTATGAATGCTGCTTAGGTGCACGTGCCACACTTAGGCGCATGAGCAGTGGGAGCATGGGGTACTTGAGTGCATGGGCACATTCTGGGTGCATGGGAACTGCTGGGGCACATGAGGTACTTGGGCGCATGGGCACTATTTGGTTACATGACCAGCACTTAGGCGCATGGGCAACTTTGGGGATCATGGGCACTATTTGGTCGCATGACCAGCACTTAGGTGCATGGGCAACTCTGGGCGCATGAGAACAATCTGGGCGTATAGGAACAATCTGAAAATATAGCCTATGCTACAAAAAACTCCCGAACATCATTCTAACCCATCCTACATAAATCTACCATGCTATAAACACTAGAACATGCTAAACATTAAACATAACACAATAACAACCTCTAAAAACATAAAACAATAAAGCACCATCAAACAACATGCTGAAAACTCACGGTTGCTTTAAAAACTTCTGCTCTGTATGCATAATATCCCCAAACACTTAGAAACCAGTAAAAAGAGGGGATCTAGAAACTCACCTTGAACAGCCTTCAAGTAGAGCACTGCAAACCCGAGACCCACATGCAGTTCACACCTAAAATCTACGAAAACAAGCGCTAAACACCAAAAATCTCGATCCAGAACTCGAAAATCCAGCTGAAACCAAACAATTACCCAAGAAAACTTAACTTTTGTAGATTCTTCTTCTTCTCTCTCTCTAAAACCAGAGCTCTTCTTCTTTCTTCTTCACAAATAGAGAAATGATGGGTGGAAAGGTGTAGTGGGCGCCCATGCTTCTTTTTAAACACAATTATAATAAAGTTTGCATCTTGCACAACTTTAGTCCCTCAACTTGGGTTATTTAACTTTTCTTTCTTTATACTTTTCTTTTCTTTTCTTTTAATAAATTTTTGGGTGTTACATTGTCACCAAAGGAGCTGAAGTAGTAATCTTGCTTGGTCTTCTCAGCTCTTATCTTGGGTCAGGGTCTCCTATTGATATGTTATCTGTAGATCCTGAAACATTCTCACAAGACTTGTTAAAATAGTTGGTAACTAAGCCAAGATAAAATAGCCAATCCGGACTAGAACCTTTCATACTAGGGGTGTTCTCATTGAAGGTCACATTGGCTGACTCCTCAACAACTCTGGTTCTGAGATTGTATACTCTATAAGCCTTAGCTTGGGAAACCAATAAAAGGTCTTCTTTTGTACCACAGCTCATAAGGAGTCTTACCATGAGTCTTAACCACTAAAACTTTGTTTTGTACATAGCAGCCTGTGTTAACTACCTCTGCCCAAAAGGTGATGGGTAGTTTAAAGTCAGACAATATGGTTCTTGCAGTTTCAATATGTGTCCTGTTTCTCCTCTTAGCAACACCATTTTGCTGAGGAGTCGTAGGAGAACTATATTGTCTTGTAATACCCTTTTCATCACAAAATGTATCAAGGATTTGGTTCTTAAATTCTATTCCTTGATCACATCTTATGGTCTTGACCTTGTGATCAGATTGATTCTCAATTTTCAGAATGAAGTTCTTCTAGATCTCAGGAGTCTCATCCTTAGTTTTAAGGAAAAAGACCCAAGTAAATCTTGTCATCTATGATCACTAAATGATATGATGTCCTTCCAAAACTCATTACACTAGTGGGGCCAAAGAGATCCATGTGTAATAAGTGTAGAGGAGTAGTGATAGAGTTCATTTCCTTTGGCTTGTGAGACACTTTGTGTTGCTTTCCTTTCAGGCATGCAATACAATAATCATCACTTGTAAACTCTTTCTTTTGCATTCCAGTTACCAAATCATTCTGAATTAATTTATTCATGTTTTTAATGTTTACATGGCACATTCTTTTATTCCATAGAAATGACTCATCACTATTTGCTTTAGATAGAAAGCAAGAAACCTCTCCTAAGGGAGATGTTTTCTACAAGTCCATCTTGTACATGTTCCCTTTCCTAGGGGCTCTGAGCAGTATATGCTCTTGAGGAATGATCACCCCGGGCTTGAGAACAATGCACTCATGCTCAGTAAAGAGCATGTTGTGTCTCTGATCACAAAATTAGGATACACTCAGTAGATTGTATCCAAGCTCCTTAACAAATTTACCTTCTCAATTGTGAGCTTACCATTTGTGACCATACCCCTTCTAGTGATGTAACCACCCACATCTCCTCCAAAAGCAACTGGTCCTCCATCAATTTTCTCAAAATTGTGAAGCAAAGAACCATTGCCAGTCATGTGCCTAGAATAGCCACTATCAATGATCCACACATTTTCCTTGGTCCTTAGCTGTTCCTACACTTACTTGTGCCATTATGGTCGAGATGATCGCAGCTAACTGCTAAGCAATCATAGCAGCTTTGTCAGGATTCCCAGCTCCATGGTTGTTACCAGTTGGACCACCTTCATTTCCTCCACCAGGTGCTTCACCCCTACCACCAGCACCTCTTCCTCTACCTCTGCCTCTTGGGGCAGCACCACTACGACTGTTACTGCGGGTGATTCTTCTGGGCGGCATGTTCTAATCAATCATAGATAACACGTAAGCTTCAATAATATCAAGGTTTATCATAATTCAGTCATCCATGCATTAATAACACGTCATTACAAGCCATATACTTTACATGATAGTATCATAGATAATCTCATAATAATAATATAAGGTTTCATTACCATAAATCATAATATCCAAAACATGATCAAATATTAAAAATATCCCAAAACATGCAAGTACCAATAGTCTAACAAAGTCTAAATACGAAATACAAAGTAACTAGGAATAAATCTCATCAAGTCTTCATTTATTTATCAATGCTCGTGTAATATCAATCCTGGTCGTTGCCACTGCTGGAGGAACTAAAGGGACTCTATGGCTGGTCAGGGTAGTCACCCCACAATCTGGCCTCATCTGCCGACAGCTGGATCCTAATATGGTTGGCCGGGAACACCCTCCTCTTGGCCGTCATCATCCTCAACGGTCCTACACCATTCACCCGGTACGGCCATCTAGGGTAACCAGGTACCTAGGGTCCTGCCTGGGGGGCGTACCTCGCGATCGCCAGCATGGCAGGCACCTCAGGAACAACTGGGGCAATAGGAACGATAGGAGCAATCGGTGCAACATGAATCTCAGGAGCTGCAGGAACAGCCGATGCAGCTAGAACAGCAGGCAACCCCAACACTACAGGGTTACCTAACTCTTCCTTGCCGGATAACTCTGACATAAACTCCTCGGGGTCAGACTCAGTATCCGATGACGAATGCAGCATATAGTCTAAGAGAACCTCCTCGGTTTCTATCTCTAAATCAGATAAAACAACACGGGATGTAGAAGGAACGGAAGGACCAGCAGAAGACATCCTATAAGAAAAAAGTATATGTACTTATCCTCAGGTGAAATAACTCAAATAATAAAGAAACAAATAAAAAGAATAGGAGGAACATACATGTAATATCATATACACACAAAACCCTAGTATGCATTCTACATGAAGCTTTCTAGGCTATAGTCTAGGTCAAGTGATCCGCCTAATTCTCTATAACAAATGCTCTGATACCAATCTGTCACACCCCTGCTTATAGCAGAAACACGAGGATGTAACGGACGGGATCGTCAAAACACATTGATCGTTAATAGAGATGTATTAAACATGTCATGACGTCACCCGACACAAATGGAGACTTCTGTCGCAGTTAGTCAATTCCATGACAAAACATAGTCAACAAACAAAATAAATATGAATCCCATAACCCGGGAACAAGTAAATGAAAACATAATCAATAAAGATATTCCAAGACGAAACATAATTGTTAGAAACATCCAAGCAAATCTATAATACGTTTCTTAAGGTCATCACTAAGGCAGCATCCCTAGCTATCCTCGATGGTTATTACCTGAAAAGATATATTCAAAAGGTCAACATATTATTGGTGAGTTTGCAGGTATAAATAATAAACAAAACATGATGCTGTGTAATAGTTTGGTAGGATATAAGTGCATACAGTTATAAGCAAGCAATATCACATGTAAACATAAGCCTCACAACTAACCCTATGATGTACAAACAGATCTTGTCGGAACATATTCACCCTAGGGCCCATCCGTGGCCACTGTCAGTCCCAACTAGTATACTAACAAGGGTGGGGGTGTCAACCCAATAGTACTATCAATACCTGTCTGTCGGCTCCAATACCAGAGTTAAAAAGTTGTGAATAACAAACCACAAAGATAATTCATGCATGTACTAGATATTAACTTACCAACAGTAAACACAATAGTCCCAAAATGTAATAAGTTCACAGCATAAAAAAAAGGGTGAGCATACTTTTCCCCGTAGGTTTTATAAATAAATAAAATGAAAACGGGGCCGCAAAACTCACCTTGAGATGAGACGAAATAAAGTGAACAAGAGCTTCAATGGATGAGAGTAAACGACGATCTAACACCTATAATTAATTGTAATTAAATCTTAAAACGTGTCCAATGAGAATAGATACATCCGGTCGGTTTCGGGTCGGAATGGGTTTTAGCACGTTACTCGTTTGAAAAGGTATATATTTTTATTTGAAATTATTTATGTACTTTTAGTAGTTATATTACTTGCCTACCTAAATACAAGAATATATATATATATATATATATATATATATATATATATATATATATATATATTCATATAATTAATTTGAGTACACTATTAGTATATACCTATATTTATATATGTGTTTAATACTTGTTATAATAATTTGATTTTGTCTCTCATTGATTCGAGTTTATCGCGTGACTCACTTCCACACAACACACGACCACAGGCACAACACAATTCACACGATATATGTATTTATATATACCTATGTAAAATTTGATCACATATTCAATATTTATATTTATAATACACACAAACCCATACTTCATGTACCCACACATACGTTCCCGCATATACAACATATATATATACATACATATATATATATACATACATATATATATACATACATATATATATATATATATATATGATATTTACACACACGCTATGTATATATGTACAGTCATTCATTCGCACACACATTGTATTTATATATAATATATATACTCATACATACATGAACTACACATACACACAATATATATATCCATCCATACACCCAAAATCATCACACACTACACACACATACTACACATAGATAATAACAAAACATACATTTCACATACATTAGGACCGGTTAAGGAATGGTCAATACAATCAGTCTCACAATGAGTAGAGTGTTAGAACACTTAATAGATCAAATGGGAAACCTGTTTTAAATGAAAGATACTAAGAACACAAGTAAATAATGAGACAGAACTAAGAAAAAGAACAGATTAATATGGTTTTCAAGAATGTTGTATATTGCTCTCAAGTTCTTTTACAAGTGTTACAAAGCATATTTAGAAATACAAGGACCTGAGGAACTTAATACTACATCCTACAGCCAGCCATACTTTAAAGGCTAGCTGGAAACACTAATCTAGACAACAAGATCAATGTAAAGTAAAAGGCAGATTGCCTTTTAACAAGTAACTATGACATACCATAGCTCACATCCTAATATATTACAAAAAGGATAAAAGGTACAAAGTAGAAAGTTAGAGACTCTAAACCATAATCTACAGTTGCGAAAGCATGGACCTTTTCACCAACTAATGCAAGTTGGTGAGTCTTCAGAGTTGCTACGGAAAGTGGGTCAGCTTTATACAAAAGTAGATTAAAGAAAGCATGTCCTCTCTGTCTTCAAAAGAAGTCAGCCTTCACTTCATTGGCTTTGGAAGAATTTTTCTCTAAAGCTTCGAAACATTTCATCTCTGGCTTCGGAAGATTTGGTCTTTGGCTTAGAAAGATTTTACACTTAGAGTATTTTTTGTGAGAAGTGTAAAACTTCCAAAGTAACTTTTACTCTGCACAATATGCATGCAAACTGGAAGCTCTTTGGTTGCTTTGGTTTCTTTGGTTGCATCAACCTTTCAAGTATAACCTTACAAACTCCCCCTAGGCTAATGCTACCAAAAAGAGAAGTATACTTAGTTATTGACAGTCCTCATCAAGATGAGGACTATTCCTTTCTTTATCAACTAATTAGGATCCTTCATACTCTCATAATACCTTCTCATGTCATGGAGATCATGCAGGGGAAGATCAAGCATGTCTTGCCAGAAATAGACATCTTGACCCCCTTGATCTCCGATGACATACCACTTGTCTGGATTAGTAGCAAAGGTCCAGGAAAGGATGGGTCTTCTAGTTGCAAGTGGCTCTACTTGACTTTGAGTAGGTTGAGCAGCCTTTTCTTGCACTACCTTAGGATGCTATGACTCATCCTGAGGTGTAGAGGTGGATACCTTGGACTTCTTCTTAGAAACACTCTTTATGGCCAACTTTTTCCTCCTCTTTGAAGTCTTTAACTGAGAAGACTGGCCTTCAGCACCAGATTTATTTGTTGTGTCTTTCTCAGTTGGGTCCTCTTCCCTCACAAGTTCAGAAGGAGAGGGATTTGGACCCTACTGTAGATTAGAAGATGAAGTTGACTAAGATGCAGCTCTTGGTCCAGGTTGTGTTGTCTCAGGGGGTTCAACCTTTACCTCAACTTCAGGTGTAGCTTGACTTGGTAGAGAATACAAGTCAACAAGCTCTCCCTTTTAATCTTCTGCTTGAACACCCTAATATGCTCATCCATAGTGGATAGCGAAATTGGACCAAGCCTCCTTCCAGAGAATCCATACAGCTTCAAGAAGCTCATCATCCTCTGCCTATCAGCAGACTTCTTTTGACTCTTTTGGATGATGGCTCTTGACTTTGCAGCTTCTTCCCTCATCTTTCTCTTAGCAGCCTTCTGTTCTTTGATAACTTGTTACTCAAGCTGCTTAAGATACTCGAATTCAATGTACTCATATGATAAAGGAAGAAGTGCTGATGCCTAATAGAGGCCTATGGCACTTAGGTAGCTAATCATGTTTTGTCTATCAGCTTCCTTGTCTACCTGAGGTTGTTCAGTTGCCACATCCTTTGTCTCAGGGCTTTTCTGAACTAGGGAGAGGGTAGGAGCATGCTTATATAACCTTTTTTGCATTTATTTTTCATTGATCTTGAGGAGCAACTCTGCATCCTCTACCTCCTTTTTCTCCTTTAACAGCTCTATGCTGCCAGTTCATTTAGTACTTCTAAGGGAAGAGATATGAGTTCATCAATGTTGTAGTTCCTGGTCCCCAGGTAGTTTAGCCTGGCTGCCCTGAAGAACTTCCTTTCTCAAGGTTCACAAGCTCAACCACTGGGCCTTCAGCCAAGGCTTCCCCTTCGAAGCTAATCTTAGGGTCCACCTCAACATCCAGTTCACCAATGGTCTTACCTGCTAGCCTCTATCTATATAATCTAGATCCTAGCTTGATTTTTTAAGCACCCTTTCTTGAATCCTATCTACTAATCTTGCATTTTTTTATTTTGACTTGGGTTGATAAGTGGAAGATTAATCAGATAGGTGCTCTCGTAGAATCTCAGATTAAAAAAGTTAAAGATTTCCTGTTGTCCCTGAGATCTAGAGATTACCAGAGCTCTTCTATCAGTGTCATACTTCCAGCTCATGATTGGGTTCTCAGAGTGATGAGATGGGGTAGGCATTGCTCTTGGAATACCCTCCCCAAACAAACTTTGTATGAGTGAGTCCATATTCATATAGACTTGAGGTGGTTGATGAGTATGGACAATTACAAATGAGGGTGGTGAAACCTCAAAGTCCATACTCTGTGAAGAACTCCCAGGTTCTGTGATTTCTTGGACTTTCTCCCCTTTATGGTAGCATCACCCTCATGCATAAGTGAGCTAGGGGTTAGGTCTGTCACATCCATAGGTTCTTGGGTTCCTAGTTGAGTCCTCTTTAAAGGTCTCTCAGCTAGTTGTTCCTAGAGATCAGAAATCTCAAGTTCCTGATCATTGACCCTTCTTAGTAGGGTAGTCACCTGAGATTCCAAGTGACTAACCTTTGAGACTAAATAGGTGTAGGTATGAGTCAGCTTTTGCACCTTTAGTCTCATGTTCCCCTCATCTTCATTAGAAGAATCATAGGGGTGAGAGAATAGGACTATGGTCTTCTTCCTCATCACCAGCACTTTGTTCTTGGCTGCTGGATTTCCCCTACACCATGACAGCTTCAAGTGAAGTGTTAATGGGTTGGGTTGCCATGGTTGAGGTCTTAATGATGTAGTCACTTGCTGAAGTGAGAGCCTTTTCCATATGGACCTCTTGAACATGTTCAGGGAGATCCACCTCAGTTGTGGGTGGATGATTTGGGCTAGACGTGGGAGAAACAGGAGTACTCATCTCTCCTTGAGCAGGGGAGGAGAATAGAGACTCATGATACTCACTGAATCCTATGTCTTCATCATCATAGAATTCTAGGTTTGGAATGGGTTGGTTTAGATCAAGAGCCTAGGGATGGTAACTGTCCCCTGAAGGTTGTTAACTAGAGTTTTGAGACTCTGAGTGAAAGCTTAGGCTTAGGGTGTTGTAAGCTCATCAGGCTGAGCATTAGGAACTTCAGCATTGATTATCGATAAGATGGGAGTGGTTTGCTCCTCAGGAGAAGTGGGAGCTCCAGTGTCCACTTCCATCTATATGGGTAGTGATATAGGGGCCTACACAGACTGAGCAGCTTGTGTAGGGGTTTGTTTGGATATTCCTTGGTAGGTGATGGTTATTTGTGGCTGTATAGGTGGTTAGGAAGTAGAAGGTGTGGGTTCAACACTAGCTAGTGCAGCTAGGTTGTCACCTTGAGCAATGAGCTCTAACATTTTTCGGACAAGGGCGGTTTCTACCCCTGAAAGCCAAAAGTTGGCTTTCTCATAGTCTTGAAGATGTCGAGCTTCATCTATCCCAATTTTAGAACATTACTTGTTCCCCTCAAATGTGAGCCCAGTTCATAGTTAAGAATGTGCTGAAAATATCTAGGGAACATGTAATATTTTAAGGAGTCCAACTTTGCAAGTAAATTAGTGTATAAAAATTGTTAATACCTGAACTTGACTCCCTGAACCATCCCATGGACTATATAGGAAAGGTCCTCTGGAACTTAGTCCCATCCTCCATGCTTGTTAGATAGACCGTGGATGACAATATGGAGGAGGTATTTCCATTGAGAGGAAACCCTCCCTTTCCTGAAGGTCTTGACAGAGAAATCCTTTCATAGCCCATCTGATCGAAAGAATGGTTAACAACAGACTTGGAGAAGGAGAAATCACCTTCGACATGATCCAGCCTTAGATGTGTGTTTATGGATGCTGGAGTGATAAAGATTGTCCTCCCCTGCACTATGGCAGATAGTGCCTTATCCCCATCCATGGTGACCCCTTGACAGGTCCTCCAAAACTCCAACAACTGATCTTCATAGAGTGGAGGATCGATGGTGAGGGAGGTGAAGTAGTTTGATAGAGTGGGAAAGCGGCAAACCTCTGAGAAACCAGGATCTTTCTCAGAGTTCAACAGAGCAACTTGATTATGTTGTCTGTGAAGTTGCATGAAGAAATCAGGATGGTTTCTGTGATTAAGGTTGGCCATTTTGAGGTGGCTTCCTTGGGAAGGAAGATAAGAACAAGGGTGGTTTATGGGTGAATTTAGGTTAGAGAAATTGCAGATGAAGAAGATATTGAAAAGTGGGGGAACCGATGAGAGAATATATATGAAATGGATTTGATACAAAGTTAATGCAAAAGGATAAACTTTGAAATCCGAATGTCGATCCCACCTCTGAAAAAGTGCCCAAAAAGGTAGTTTTCTTGGAAGTTGAAACTCTTCTGAAGGTATTTTTGTCTTCGGAAGTTTAAAGAAAAAGCTTCTGAAGCCAACTTTGGCTTCGGAAGATATTCTTAAGGTTTGTGATAATTTTGCTTCGGAAGGAAAATGCTTAGAGAATTTTCACTTCTGAGACATGTTTGGTTTCGAAAGAGATTAAGACTTGTGAGTTTTATTCTAAATAGAATAAATCTTACGATACTTAATTGCTTTCGTAAGAAAATTGTCCTTCAAATACATGTAAGTACTTAGAAGCATATTTGGGCTTCAGAAGATATATCAAAATTTCTTTCGAAGGTAAATGTCTTATAAGTAGTTATTTAATTTGAAGACAATGTTCTTCCGAAGAAAACTTGATGTCTTTCGAAGGAAAATATGTTGGAAAATTTTCAAAAATCTAAGGAATATTATTTGAAAATTTTTCTTCCAACAGAAACTGGGCTTATGAAGGTGATAAAGTAGACAACATAAGAGACATAGATTTTAGAAATAAAATTGATTTAAGTTTAAGAAAAAAAATCTACTCAAAGTTAATCATCCCAATAGCTGATACAATATATTTGAATCTCTATTCTTCAAAAGCTTTAGTGAACAGATCAGCATATTGTTCATTTGTGTTAACTTTGACTAGTTTGATTAATCCTTTTTCAAAATTATCTCTAATCAAATGATACTTGATGTTGATGTGTTTTGTCCTTGAGTGTTACATAGGATTCTCGATAATAGAGATAGCACTGTTATTGCCTATGTGGATGGGAGTCTTTTTGAAGTTGAATACATAGTCCAGCATCTGATTTTGAATCCAAAGCACTTAAGCACAACAACTTGCAGCAGCAATGTATTCAGCTTCAGCAGTTGATGCTGACACACAGGATTGTTTCTTGCATTGCAAAGAGACTATCCTTCCACCAAGGAATTAACACCCCCCAGATGTAGACTTTGCAATCATGTTACAACCACCATAGTCACTATCTGTATATGCATACAGACTGAAGTCAGAATTCTTTAAATACCAAAGCCCAAGCTTGGGATCACCTTTGAGATATCTAAGAATCCTCTTGACAGCAACCAGGTGTGACATCTTAGGGTTGGCTTGATATCTTGCATAAATGCATGTGGAAAACATGATATCAGGCCTGCTGGCTATGAGATACATAAGAGACCCAATCATAGCCCTATAGAGATGTTCATCCACACACTCCCCCTCAAGATCAGGTCCAAGGGAGTGGTTTCTAGCTATAGGTGTCTTTGCAACCTTACAATCAGTCATGTTGAATCTTGTAAGAATGTCTTGTACATACTTTGACTGACTTATGAATATGCCATTGACAACTTGCTTCACTTGAATTCATAGAATAAAATTGAGTTCCCCCATGGCATTCATTTCAAATCTATTCTTTATCAGCCTCTCTAAGTCTTTGCAGAGCTTTGGATTAGTTGACCCGAAGATAATGTCATCTACATATACTGAAACCAGCATTAAGTCATTCCCTGTTACTTTGATGTAGAGAGTTCTATCTATAGTACCCCTCTTGTAGCCATGTTGACAGAGATACTGAGATAGTGTCTCATACCACTTTCTTGGAGCTTGGTGCAACCCATAAAGAGCTTTATCAAGCTTGTAGACATAATCAGGATGATTTGGGTCTGCAAAGCCAGGTGGTTGTTTGACATACACCTCTTCATCAATCATCCCATATAAGAAAGCACACTTGACATCAAGTTGTTGACCTTGAAATCCTTGGATGCAGTAAAAGCCAGGAATATTCTTACAGCTTCAAGTCTTGCCACAAGATCAAAAACATTTGTGTAGTCAATTCCCTCTTCTTGTGTGTATCCTTGAACAACTAGTCTAGCCTTGTTCTTGATTACAAGTCCTCTATCATCCTTCTTGTTTCTAAAAACCCACTTGGTTCCTATGGTAGTCTTCCCTTGAGGAAGAGGACATAGGTTCCAAATCTTTTGTCTTTTGAATTGAAGCAGCTCCTCTTGCATTGCTTCAACCCAACTTCTATCTTTCAAAGCCTCATCAACTTTCTTTGGCTCTATTTGGGACAAGAAACAAGAGTATAGACAAACATTTTTGTCATGGGTTTGTCCTCTTATTCTCACCCCTATATCAACATTTCTAATGATATATGTGGTGGGATGTGACTTGTGGATCCTGAGTTGAGAGATCACAGCTAGTTGTTGGAAAGATCTAAATTTGAGAAATTTAGATCTGGTAATGGAGTATCACCCACCACATCAGCACACTTATCAAGAGAGGCTTGATCTAATGAGTGTGTGACATCATTTATGTTGTCTTCTATGGAGTGGTTATCAGCATCAAGAAATTATTGATCACTATCACCACCTCCATTTTCTCCTACATTTGAAGCTCCTTTACCTGAGTTTTGAGTCTCTGAGCTGAAATTAGTAGGCACCTCAGATGTATCAACTGAATTTGTCATGTTTATCCTGATAGGATCTTCACTTGCAGGATTACTTACCACTGTAGCTGATGTAGTATGCCTGCTTGATTTTCTCAGCTCAAATCTTAGGTCAGGACTTCCTATTGACAAGTTACCTGTAGATCCTAAAACATTCTCACAAGATTTGTTAAAACAGTTGGTAACTAAATCAAGATCAAACAGCCAATCAGGATCAGAACCTTTCACAATAGGAGTGTGTTCATTGAAGGTCACATTGGCTGACTTCTCAACTACTCTAGTTCTGAGATTATATACCCTATAAGCTTTAGCTTGGGAGGAGTATCCAATAAAGTGTCCATCATCTGATTTTTTAGCAAATTTGGCTACTTGATCTTTGGTAGTCAAGATGGTGCAAGGACATCCAAATGACCTAAGAAAACCAATAAATGGTCTCCTTTTGTGCCACAGCTCATAGGAAGTCTTACCATGAGTCTTAACCACTAAAACTCTGTTCTGCAGATAGCAGGCTGTGTTGACTGCCTTTGCCCAGAAGGTGATAGGCAGTTTAGAGTCAGACAACATGGTTCTTGCAGCCTCAATAAGTGTCCTGTTTCTCCTCAGCAACACCATTTTGCTGAGGAGTCCTGGGAGCACTATATTGTCGTGTAATATCTTTTTCATCACAAAATATGTCAAGAATTTGGTTCTTAAATTCTATTCCTTGATCACATCTTATGGTTTTGACCTTGTGATCACATTGATTCTCAATTTTCAAAATGAAGTTCTTTAAGATCTTAAGAGTCTCATCCTTAGTTCTAAGAAAAAAGACCCAAGTGAATCTTGTGAAGTCATCTATGATCACTAAACAATATGAGGTCCTTCCTAAACTCATTACATTGGTGGGGCCAAAGAGATCCATTTGAATTAAGTGTAGGAGAGTAGTAATAGAGTTTATTTCCTTTGGCTTGTGAGACATTTTGTGTTGCTTCCCCTTCAGGCATGCTACACAGTGGTCATCACTTGTAAACTCATTCTTTGGCATTCCAGTTACCAAATCATTCTTAATTAATTTATTCATGTTTTTAAAGTTTACATGGCACATTCTTTTATGCTAGAGGAAAGACTCATCACTATTTGCTTCAGATAAAAAGCAAGAAACTTCTCCTAAGGGACATGTTTCCTGTAGGTCCATCTGGTACATGCTCCCTTTCCTGGGAGCTCTGAGCATGATATGCTCTTGAGGAATGACCACCCTAGGCTTGAGAACAATGCACTCATGCTTAGTGAAGAGCATGTTGTGTCTCTGATCACAAAATTAGGATACACTCAGTAGATTGTACCAAAGCTCTTTGACAAAGTTTACCTTTTTAATCCTGAACTCTCAGTCACTTGGTCTTCCTTTATCTTCCACACCATCTTTGGAAGATTAGACTTAACCTTCAATACTTCGAATGTTTTGACTACTTCAGAAGTTTTGGAGACTGGATCTTCGGAAGATCTTGCTTCACTGAAGCAGGCTTAAGTACTTTGGAAGCATTCCTTTCTTCCGAGACCAACTTTTCTTCCAAAGGTAAGTTTTCACTTGTCTTCTTCTTCACCTTGGAGCTTCCGAAAGGAAAAGATTTTCCTTCCAAAGCTGGCTTTTCTTTCTTCTTCTCAGAAGTTTTCTTTTTAATCATGTGGACAGTACTTTTAGGATTGTAGATGCAATCCTTAGCAAGATGGGAAGTACTACCACACATGATGCAATCCATTTGCTTTCTTCTGAGAGTCTTCTTTTGAGAGAAAGACTAAACTTGATCACTTTCCACCTCCATCTTCATCTTCACAGATGACGCAACAAGCTTCTTAGGGTGAGGCTTGCTCTTGGAATTGGATGGTTTACATTGTGTAATAGTGGTACACAATTGATCATCCTTCTTCTCTTTGCTGGAATGAGTTGGACATGAACTAGAACTCCTGGTACTGGAGTTCATAGTTGAGTCTTCAGCCTTCACCACTTCAAATCCTGTAGAGATGAACACTTGTTTCTACATAGAGTTAAAAGTGGCCTTGATCTCTTGAGCTTTCTTCGATTTCCTCTTGGCTTTTCTGATCAAGTTCTTCCTTTTAGACCTGGTCATTCCAGATTCTTTTCTCTTCTTAGGAGAATAGTGACCCTTATTAGGATGATCTTCTTCACTCCTCTCAAAATCATCCTTCACTATATCCTCTTCATCCTCTTCATCAATGGGGTCTATGAGGGGAAGCTCATCTTCACAAGTACCATACGTTGGAGATCTTATAGATAGTAGAGTGTGTGGAGGAGCTATCTTAGTAGATCCCAATCCCTGCTTATTCTGATAACAAACTTTTGCATGCAAAGATGAGGATATCATGTTCTTGAAGGTCTCTTCTTCAAGAACACATTTTTCTACCCTGACTTTGCTGATCACAAGCTCAGCCTGGCATTCAGTTAACTTAGTGATGAGATCTTTAATCTGAGTTCTATAGTTGGTATGTTCATACTTAAGAGTTGAAATGGTTTTCTCTAAATCTTCTATTTTAACTTTGTAATCATTTTCTGCTCTTTTAAAATTAGCTTTTAAATTGTTTAAGGACTCAAGATCAGATCTCATTTCTAAGTTATAGGACCTATATCTGTTAACTTTAGCAATACATTCAGGTGTACAAAGATGTTCCAATACCTTGGCTTCTTCATGATCTCCATCAGTGCCTGGTTTGGAGATGCATCCTCAACCTGAAAGCTCTAGTCAAAGCCTCCTTCTTCAACAGCAACTATAGCTTGTTGCTTGGGCTTCTTATTCTGGGGAACTCCATCAGTGTAGTTTGGTCTGGTTTGTGCTTGGCCACCACTTGTTCTTGGTGCCTTGCACTCTCTAGCAAAGTGTCCCATTTGATTACACTTATAACACTTTGCTTTGCTTTGTCCAAACAAAACTTTTCACTGGTTGCATTGCTAGAAATCTTCCTTCCTGTCCTCTTTTAAAAGTTCTTGGCTCTATGAGTAAGAAGAGCCATCTGTTGGACTATTTCCATGTATTCCAGATCATCTGGATGGATGCAGTCCAGGTCTTCAAGGGTGAAGAGAAAGTTGCCTGTGCTTTCATCAGTAGACCCAAAGGCTTGTGAAGAGCCTGTCTCTTGGAATGGACTTCCTTGAGTGTAGCTCTCTCTTGGTGTCTTGGGGAAGGTAATGAAAGGACCCTTTTATTAGTTGTTAGGGTAGCAGATGAAATGATGTTGTGGTTCTCTGCAATCCTTTTCAACCACGTGAAGGGCTAAACTTTGCTGATTGTTGGAGTTACCAGATGGATTTTTCATGTTCATCCCCATCTGGTAGCCACTGAGGATACCATACAACTCAGTGAGAGTAAGGGTCTTGAGGTTCTCAGTCCTCTTAATGACCACACAATAGTATGTTCATTGTCTGGGAAGAGAGGACATGAACTTCCTCACAATGTCCCTATTCTCATGAGTTACTCCAACATCCATTAGAGTATCCATAATCTCAACATACCTGAAGTATTGTTGAGTCATGGTTTGACCTACCTTAAAGGTTAAGTTTTCAAACTGCTGCTTCAAGAGATCCTTCTTGTTCTCTTTTGCTTTATTTGATCCATCATACATAAGCTAAAGCGCATTCCATAGTTGCTTAGCAGTCTTGCACTTCTTGAAGCCTCTATAGATGAAGTTTGGAAGAGCAGTTTGGAGGGCGGTCATGGCTTTCTGATCTATGTCTATCTTTTTCCAATCTTCTTTAGAATAGTCAGCCACTTCCTTTGGTATCATACCACCACCAGCAGCAGCTAGAGAGGTGGATGGTACATGAGGTCCAGAGACAATAGATTCCTACATCCTGGAGTCTTGAGACTTGATAAAGTCTTCTATTCTTTGGAACTAAGTGTCAAAGTCATCAGGAGTGATCAGTGGAGCCTTTGTCATAGTTCTGGTTTCCATATCATCCTTTATGATAGCTGCCATTTGAGTTGTTAAGTACTTTGTGAAACTAAAGGGATTAAGATGGTGAGATCTTACAATCAAGAGCCTAAAAAGCTCTAATACCAATTGTAGGACCGGTTAAGGGATGGTCAATACAATCAGTCTCACAATGAGGAGAGTGTTAGAGCACTTAATAGATCTAACGGGGAACCGAGTTTATGTGAAAGATACTAAGAACACAAGTAAACAATGAGACAAAACTAAGAACAAGAATAGGTTAATATGGTTTTCAATAATGCTATATATTGCTCTCATTTTCTTTTACTAGTGTTACAAAGCATATTTCGAAATACAAGGACCTAAGATACTTTATACTACATTCTACAGTTTGAAGGCCAGCTGTAAGCACTAATCTAGAAAACAAGATCAATGTAAAGTCAAAAGCAGATTGCCTTTTTGACTAGTGACTATGACATACCATAGCTCACATCCTAATATATTACAAAAAGGATAAAAGGTACAAAGTAGGAAGTTACATACTCAAAACCATAATCTACAGTTTATTAAAGTATTGACCTTTTCACCAACTTGTATAAGTTGGTAAGTCTTCAGATTTGCAACGGAAAGTAAGTCAACTTTATGTAAAAGTAGATAAGAGAAAGCATGTCCTCTTTGTATTCGAAAGAAATCAGTCTTCACTTCATTGGCTTCGAAAGACTTCATCTTTGGCTTCAGAAGATTTGGTCTTTGGATTCGGAAGATTTTGCAGTTAGAATAATTTATGTGATAAGTGTAAAACTTCCGAAATAACTTCTACCTTGTGCATCAGTGCATGAATGCAGGAATCTCCTTGGTTGTTTTGGTTTCTTTGGTTGCATCAGCCTTCTAATATAACCTTACAATATATATGTATGAGTGGTTTTTAAATAATTACCTAAAGATTACCAAAGTAATAAAACCTAAACAATACTAAAACTATGAATGGAAGAAACTAAGAAAACAATCAACAAACAAACTAAGGTATGATGGTATCGGATATGGTGAAGCAAACCACCTGGGCAAGGAATCCTATTGACTAACTTAACTAATCTCAAGAATAACTAATCATATGACACTTGATCTTAAGAATATGTCACCTAGAAATCACCAAGCTATGTTAAGCCTCTTATAGGTCTTACAAACACATCCAAGTGATCCTAAGGATTAGGTAACATTGATGGGATAAGGAACAAATCACCTCTTGCTCTAACAAAATCTAGAATGTTGAGGTACTCTAATGATGTATATCCTCTCAGTCTTAACAATCAAATGCTATGAAAGACTGTTACCAACAACCCCAGAACACATGAGTAATTTATTCTAAACTAACTAATAACCTTAAAACACTTTAATCACAAATGAAAGGACAAACTCACGCTAGTGCAATCTTATCCTACACACAATGACAAAGGAAGAATCGAGTGAAGTTTATCACCTCTCGGTCTAAAAAACTCGGTAGAACATTTATTCAACCAACAATCAGATCCTTCCACGATAGCTATTTCTAGACTTTTAAATGAAAACATCGGATGCCCTTTTATACTTTTATTTCACATTTATATAATTCATCTTAATTCTTTTTTATTATATCAACCTTAACCCTTTGATATTTTCATAATTTTAGCCTCTTATGTGATACTATTTTAGTAAATCAAATGAATTCTTTTGGTCCTATAACTATTGACACATAAGGTCATATATGTTATATTGTAATAAATGCCAAATCCTCATTTTTTTAATATATTTAAATGGTCCAAAACTATTTATTAATACAAAGGGGTACAACAACAATATTTCTAGTGTACTTTTAGTATTTCCTTCGGTTGACCAACCAAATCTTCTTGTTTTGACACGAGGTCACATAACTTTGAAACCTCACTCAAATGGATACATTTTAGTGAAATATATAACTTTATTTGGACTTGTTATGAATGAGTTTTGTTTTCAACAAGTAGGATCAAAAATCTATTAAAAAAGACAGTTTTGACCTTCCAAATTGTTTTGGCAGTTTGAGGTATCAAATCTCAATGAATTCAGGTACGACCACTTGGATTGAAAAGTTAACTTCTTAAATTTAAATTTAGGCTCAACAATCACTTTAATTGGACATGTTATGACCGATATATGCCTCTTTAAATTCAAGGTAAGGAATCTGTCAATTTGTTGTCATCTTCTTAGCTTACTATTACAACCACCTTCTTAGTGTCTTTTCTCTTGCCTCTCTTTACCCACTTGTTATTAACCACTATCTTACTTACTTTTATTCACCATTTTAACATTATACACAATCCAAAAGTGCAGCTCCATACCATTTTATAACATAGATGTTACTTTAACCATCATAAGGTGCTTGTTGTCTTTAATCAAATGTCACCACCATACCATAAATATGTTCAGTAAAGAATGATGTTAGGTCTCACCTTGATGAGTATAGTTACTTGTATCATACTTGGTTCTTATTTTAAATACATATATACTTAAATTTTATAAGGTTATTGTAACACCCCGAAATTCTATTTAAAAGAAAACGAAAGGAAAAGTATCTAGAAGGAAAAGATAAAGGATACAAGCTGAAGGGGGTAAAGTGTACAAAGTACAAAACCTTAATATTATATTAATAAAATGGGTATGGCCACCCACTTTAAAGCATATCTGCTTTTTGTTCTCGGTCAAGAAGAAGAAGAAGAAAGGAGTGCCGGTTTTGGAGAAGAAGAAGGAAGGAAAAGCTGCAAAAGGTTAGTTTCTTGGGTTTATGTTCGGTTTTAGCTTAGTTTGCAGCTTGTAACCAAAGTTCTCGGTGTCTTAGAAGGTTGTTCTCGGGATTTTTGAGGCTGAAATCGCAAGTGGAGGTGTTTAGTTTGAAGAGCTGCTTCAAGGTGAGTTTCTAGATCCCCTTTTCACTGGTTTTCTAAGTGTTTGGGGCTGTTATGCATACCGGGCAGAAGGTTTCTAAACCAAACCATGAGTTTCAGCATGATGTTCGATTGTGTTCTATTGATGTATGTTCTTAGATGTTTTCCTAAGAGATGTATGATGTTTAGTTTGTTCTAAGTGTGTAGTATGATAGATCTATGCCAAGGATGTGTTAGGATGATGATTGGGAGCTGGTTATAGCATAAGTTACGGTGCAGGTTAGATAGTTCATCCGTATTTAAAACTGTGAAATTTGCATAAGTGTTTTGTTCATAAGCATTTGCTACAGTTCCATCCGCATTTGCTACAGTGTCATCCGCATTTGTTCTATCAGCATTTCTTTGGACACTTGTATATTTTCTGAAGACTTTCATCCGCATTGTTCATCCGCATTTCCTACAGTCCATCCACATTTGCTACAGTGTCATCCACACTTGCTACAGTGTCATCCACACTTGCTACAGTGTCGTCAGCATTTCTTTGGATACTTAGAATATTTTTTGAAGAGTATTTTCTAAAGACTTTTGTCCATATTTGTTCTTGCTCATCCGCATTTCTTTGGGACTTAGGTTTCTTTTTCTGAAATTTTGGGAGGTAGAATTTAAGTGCTAAGAAATGATGTTTCGGGGCGGTTTATGCTCATTTATGTTGCGTTTGCTTTGTGTGCTGCCATGATGATGTTGTTCCATGCTATGTTTATGTTGTGACTTTACGTGGTATGATGTATGATTACGTACGTAAAGTATTATGTAATGAAGTGAAAGATAACGATAATGAAAAGTGGAACGTAAAGAACGAGTGAAAGTCTTGCAAGCGATGCATGGAGGCGCACGACCATGTTGTCGTCAGCTCAACTGTGTGCGGTTTAGCTAACCCGAAGGATGCACATGGGGAGTCTATCCTTGAGATAAACTCGATGGGGGTCTAATCCTTAAGGTTGACCCGAATGATGTTGTGATGCTCATCCCGGTACTGTGTCAGTCTTCGGGCATGAGTCGGGGGTTTGTTTACAGGCCCCGGCACAGTATCAGTCTACGGACAAGAGTTGGGGGTGTTGCAAAACAAAACGGGATCCTTGTCGCGTACTCCGGTACTGTGTTAGTCTTCGGACATGAGTCGGGGGTTTGTTTACAAGCCCCGGCACAGTATCACTCTTCGGACATGAGTCGGGGGGATTGCATGAGACAGGATCTAGAGAGAAGTGAAAGATAATAATTATGGAAGTTTGAAACATACGAAATGAACGAATGAGAATAAATGATGGTGTACGTTGAGAAAGATAAATGAATAATTATTATCAATGTGTACGTATGATGTATGACCACGATCGAGTGTAAAGTTTTGGTTCCAAAGAAAGTAAAGTATTTTAATTATAAAACTAGAACTCACTCAGTGTTGCTGACTTTTTGTATGCATAATAGTTGGCAGGTATTTTGTTGATGCTGAGGAGTTGCAGGCATGGATGCATACGCTACTGGGGACGTTCTGAGACTGGCATCCATATTTTGACATGTTATTGCATTTTGATATGTAAACGACTTATGTAACGAGATAACATGTTTTAATTATTAAAGAAATTTTTTAAATTCCGCTGCAAAAGTAATGATCACTTTGAATATTTTATGCGATGACGGTCTAGCTGTAAGCGTTCTGGAAACGGGGCCTTACAAGTTGGTATCAGAGCTAAAGTTTAAGTGAATTGGGTAAATATTTTAAAAAAGAGCCTAATCTTAAACTGAGAATGGGATGAAAGGAAAGGGATGCCGGTCCTAGTAGCTACATGCCTGCAGGTAAAGGTTTTATGTAAGATTTTTGTAATTAATGTTAACCGGTATTATGTGCGCATGTTATGTGGCTTGTGTGCTTTTGTGTGGATTTAGATACTGATGTAATCAGGATAGGGAATGCTTAGGGGATGAAGAGTAAAGTAAGTGGCTAATCACAACTGGCCACTATAATTAGGGACTTACTATACTTGACATTAACTGAGCTATTACCTTGATTGACCGTGTTGGTGTTTGAATCTTGTAGTGTTCATAGATGGCTGGTGGTAGATCTTCTAACGCTTCCCGAGGTGGAGTGCGTGGTGGACGTGGTGCTGGAACACGTGCCACAAGGAGAGGGGTTAGGGATGCGGAGACAACTCCTATAGGTCCCGAGGTTCATCAGCACGAGGGCATTGATGAGAGCGCAAATTTGAGGGCCTCAGTGAAAGAGGCGGTGGTTGAGGAGGTTCATCAGGTCATGCAGCAATCTTACCGTCTGTAGTGACCGAAGTTATTCGTGCTATGAGGGATAACGAGCAGAGGGAGAAGAAGGAGAATAGGAGAACCGCCCGGCGAGGGGGTGAAGCTGGAGGTTCCGGGGACATGGAGCAACCCGATACGGATATGGTTGTCTCCTATGATGACGAGGAGGCAGTGCCTAGAACTGTGAGGGGATGCAGTTATGGGGCATTCCAAAGATGCAGGCCCCCGATGTTTGATGGAAACGGAAGTACGGCGGCTGCTCAGCGTTGGGTGAGAGAAATAGAGGCAGTGCTTGACATCAGCGAGTGCCGTGAGGATCAAAAGGTGAAGTTTGCTACCCACTCTTTTGTGGATTCAGCCTTATGCTAGTGGGACAATATTGTCCAGGCTGAGGGTACCAGGGCAGTCGGGAGGATGAGATGGAAGGAACTGAAGAGGTTGGTGATTGAGGAGTTTTGTCCTCATAGGGAGCTGGACAAAGTCGAGAGGGAGTTCCTGCAGCTGGAAGCGGGAACGATGTCACACCAGCAGTACACCACGAAGTTTAACGAGATGGCAAGACTGGTGCCAGATCAAGTGATGCCTGTGTCACGGAAGATCAAGAGGTACATCCAAGGTCTGCCAATAGATGTCCGCAGACATCTGGTCACTGCCTGACCAAGCACGTTCAGGTCGGCGGTCAATTTGGCGGGAAGGTTGTACGACGAACGAGAGACGATGGCGATGATGGACGAAGAGGAGGAGCGAGGCTATGATGGGAATGGAAGTGGAAGAAGGGGTGATGAAGATGAATTTGAGGCTGGTGATAAGAAGGTGAGGATAGGCAATCGGAGGATGGTAACCGGGGAAGTGAGGGCGTGCAAGAAGTGTGGAAAAGGCCACAAGGGAGAGTGCAAGTGGGGACTGAATGTCTGTTTCTAGTGCGGGAAGGAGGGCCACAGGGTAAGGAATTGCCTTATGGCTAAGTGCTACGACCGTGGTGAGACTGGACACATGAGCCGAGACTGTAAGAAGACGAGGGCAGGAAGCTCCGATGCAAGGAAGGATGGCAGAGGATTAAGGCTGAAGCAGGTTCCCTGACCGAGATTAGGCTGGAGCGGACTTCAACTTGACTTTAGGTACGTTTCTGGTAATTTAAATTGTGCATCTATGCTTTGTGAAACTGAAGGGATTTGAGATTGTGAGAACTTACAATCAAGAGCCTAAGATGCTCTGATACCAATTGTAGGACCGATTAAGGGATGGTCAATACAATCAGTCTCACAATGAGGAGAGTGTTAGAACACTTAACAGTTCAAATGGGAAATCGGGTTTATGTGAAAGATACTAAGAACACAAGTAAATAATGAGACAGAACTAAGAACAAGAACAGATTAATATGTTTTTCAAGAATGTTGTATATTGCTCTCAAATTCTTTTACAAGTGTTACAAAGTATATTTAGAAATACAAGGACCTGAGATACTTTATACTACATCCTACAACCGGCCATACTTTGAAGGCCAGCTGGAACACTAATCTAGACAACAAGATCAATGTAAAGTCTAAAGGCAGGTTGCCTTTTGACAAGTGACTATGACTTGCCATAGCTCACATCCTAATATATTACAAAAAGGATAAAAGGTACAAAGTAGAAAGTTACAGACTCTAAACCATAATCTAAAATTGCAAAAGGGTGGACCTTTTCACCAACTAATGCAAGTTGGTGAGTCTTCAGAGTTGCAGCGGAAAGTGGGTCAGGTTTATACAAAAGTAGATCAGAGAAAGCATGTCCTCTCTGTCTTTAGAATAAATCAGACTTCATTTCATTGGCTTTGGAAGACTTTGTCTTTGAAGCTTCGGAAGATTTGGTATTTGGCTTTGGAAGATTTTACACTTAGAGTATTTTTCTGTGAGAAGTGTAAAACTTCCGAAGTAACTTTTTCTGTACAATGTGCAAGCAAACTGGAAGCTCTTTGTTTGCTTTAGTTGCATCAGCTTTTCAAGTATAACCTTACACATACACACAACACACACTCTACACACACCCAACAATCACACATATATACACTGCTTCATACCCACACACACTAACACAAGCTAGTTTCACACACACACACACACTGTTTACACATACACCACACACTCATACTTACGCACACATAACATGTACACGCACACAGCACACACACAAATAATTCGCACACTGAACACGCACCCACACACACACAACACACACCCACGGTTCACGAACACTCACGCATCCGCACAAAACTCACGCAGAACAACAGCATACGCGAAACCGATCACCGCCAACGTACCACAACATGACAGTCCTCCCGAATACCATCCCGACACATCCGCAGACTTGATCGGCACTCGAACCGCGTTGAAACTAGACGATAATCAAATAAAACAAGGCAAAACTGGACGAAATGTACCTGCAGTTAACGCTGGTGGCGACTTAAAGGTGTGCGGTGGCGGCTACTCGACCGGGAGTGATCACGAAGGTGGGGGGTAAGATTAAGGTTACGGGAGGGGGAGGGCGACGGTTTGGGTTAAGTTTATATAATTTTCATACTTACAATTTGAATCCCGAACTTTCAATTAATTAATTCCTTGAGTTTGCTTTATTTACAATTTAAACCCTAAACTTATTAATTATAATAATAATAATAATAATAATAATAATAATTAATAATAATTATTATTATTATTATTATTATTATTATTATTATTATTATTATAACAATAATAATTTTGATATTAATAATAATAATGTTATTATTAGTAATAATAATAATAATTTATAGTAATACTAATTATACTAATAATGATTAGTTTTGTTAATTATTATTTATATAATATTTGTCTAATTCATCATATTATATTATTAGGGTTAACGCGCAAGGCAGATAAGACAAAATTCGGAATAGAAAACGAATTAATTACACAAAATAAATAATACACAAGGAGAGTTAACGAGATTCGCGTCAATTAACAGACCAAATAATGACGGATGTCACAACGAGCACTCCCATCATCTGAACCAACTGTCGACAACCATCCCAACCATCATTGATGACAGGCTAGAACAACCACATAGGCCATCAGAACCTAATTTTCGGCTGGAATACCATGAAATACCAAAAATCAAACTTTAATTTCTATGATCAAACCAAAACCTAAGCATAAGACCGATTGATCAACCTAAAAACAAATAAAAGTGGAACATATCAGAGTCCCTAACTATTGTATCGCCGCTGCCCCATGGTGGTGGCTAAGGTTTCCTATTGGTCGTGTCGCCGCCATCGGTTGTTGTAGCCTCTATCCACCACCGCTGCTTACGGGGTCATTTGGGCTGCACGGATATAGGTGGCTCCGGCACTGCCTAAACCAGCCAACCGTAGTTCACCACCATCATAGATACCACCATTGTCGTCAAGTACCACTGTGTGGTAAAACCATTGAGACGCATCCGATTTTTAGGGTGTTGGTGGCAGCCAAGAGATCTATCTCTCTACAACCCACTAAAAGTCCACCTCTAACCCACCTAAAATGGCTCACAAATGGGCCCAAAAGCATAAAATGAAACCAGTACGGCAACAGGCAGATAATCCAAAAAAAACACTATTCATTTCATTCTGTTATTAACTATAGAGCAGCTAGACGTAGATGAGTGTGAACAACTATATATACAAATATTATATGTTTTAGTGGAAGAGGTGTTACATCGATTATAAACTCTAAATTTTAGTAGTGCACTGACTTTGAAAAAATCAAATATGTTGTTAATTGTAGGTGGTGGCGTGGTGCTCAAGATGGTTCTTGCAATCAAGAAAGAATGATATTTGAAGCAAAGGTATGTGCTACAAACTCCATTATATATATATATATATATATATATATATATATATATATATATATATATATATATATTTGTCTATTAATGTCATCCTACCATCATGTTGTAATTAGATTTAAAATATGTCTCAATCTAATTTTAATGTTCAGCATATGGAACGTTTTTAACAATATCATTTTGTGGATCGTGTCAATCTAGGCTTACAATTATTTTTATAGCCAATATGCTTACTTTTAATAGTTAATGAGCAAAACAAAAAAATTAGTTGAAATAACTTTCATTAACGGTTTATGCTTTCCCTCACCATACGGCAAAATAGGTAGAGTCAACATCTATATGTTTGTTTCAAAGTAGTTACAATTTTTAGATATTATTTGTGAGACTGAATTGTATTTGTGAACATCAAAATTAATGTTTTTAGTTTTTGATGATGCTTATCGTTTAGTCAATGATTTATTTTAATGAACCGTGTAATATAGGAGCTCTAATCTAGTTGTTAAATAATCATTTCTCTTAAATTTATTATTATATTTTTTTTCTCTTTTTTATATTGGGTCCAAAGATGTGTTTTAGTTTTAAGAAACGGAAATTTTTAGTTATTTCATAAAAAGTTAACAAAGCTTTTAACTTCTATTCTTACATTAAGTATAGGCTCATCCATGTAATTCTTAATGGTTTGACACAAAATATACCAGGAGTAAACCAAGAACTAGAAAGTGAGACCCAACAGACTAATCCTATACGGTGGTGATAATAGAATGCAAATTTTTTTTAAACTGGTTTGACTTTGGTCAAAAAAATATCAAAATCATGTTGACATTAAAACCGGTTCAGATTTAAACTAAATTTTAGCCGGTTTTGAGTCATGTTAACGGTGTCTCATTGGTTCTATTCGGATTTAACCGGTTTCAACAGAGAGATTTCCCTGACCTACAATTAATATACGTCCAAAATCTGTTTCTAGTATATAGTAGTTACGGTTTAATTTTGGGTCTCAACTCATTGTCACATCTAATTATAGCTAAATATATGGGAACCGATAGAAAACAGACAACTACACTGTAATTTTATTATTTTACGAATAGTATATTTGCCGATCAATATTCAACCACTGGTTATTAGTAAATTTAAATAATTTCGGGTTCTATATTGTATAGTATTACCCTATATATGAAATTACCAACTTGATGAACAGTATTCGGGGTTTTTTTTAGGGATTTTAAGACTGTATAATATTGTTATGTGTTATCTGATAAGACCATCCTTTTAATGTTAAAACCATGGACACAGAGAGAGAAGGAGGTGGAGCGTGGTTTTATGGCCATGGCGGTGGAGATGGTGCTGGCCGCGGCGTCGGTAGTGGCCGATTCGATCCCCGTTTTCTCGCCTCCTACGTGCCTTTCCCTTTACGTGGTTTGTGATGGCGATGGTCGTGGAGACAAGCCCCGCTCGGCCTCCCATTTACGGTTGACAATTGCGACGACAGTGGAGACAAACAGGTTGTAGAAAGAGATATATATATATATGCGGTGGCTTGTGATAGCGATGCTGCTCCGGCTACTTTTCCTATTGGATTTGATGATTGTTAGCTAAATCTCACCTGAGATTTGGTATTTGATGGTGGTTGTTGTTTCTATTAATATTGGGTTTCTCTTGCTTTCATGTCTTTTTCATTCTATTTGGGGATTTTTTTTGGTGTTTTTGGTATAAACCCTAATTTTAGGTGGATGATGGTCTTTGCTATTTGGGGTTGTTAGTGATGTTTATTACAGTAGATTTATACTTGTTGCTGTTTGTCGTGTTCATTTGTTACACGTTAACGATGATGATGGATTGTTGTCCATGACGTGTCGTTGGGTTGATATTGTTGGCCATACTCTCATCTGAGACATAAGCCTGTTGTATGGTTTTGTTATGTCAATGACGGGTTCCATTGGACTTTTGTTGGCTTGAGGCAGATTTTCGGGTTGTGTAAACCCATTGAAGATATGTCGTTGAATGTGCTTGTCATTTGTCAATGATGATGAAAACCTATTCTGATAAATGCATGCTAGTTGTACACCAAAAATGTTGCAAGTATGTTTGTGTAGCTCATAGGTATACATGTCACTATTTACTTCGTTCTATAATTGAGATGTGTTTGATGCTGATTATTTTGAACTCTTATTTGGGTTGTGTGATACACGTATATGCTATGATGAAGCTAATCAAGGTATCTGTTGGTTGGTGTGACACGTCCTCTAGATTGCAGTCACAACAGTTGCCTATTCTGAGTCTTAAGAGAGTTTGTTTGTGTAAAAAACATGCTTTTAAAGGTGCAAGTGCTTTCATAGTGAACATGAACTTCTATTATATGTTTTGATATGTGCTAACCTATGTATTCTGTTACCTGAGATGTGATGAATTTATTTAGGATGTATTAGACATGAGTCATGTATTAATTTGTATGTTGTGTTTTTCAAAGTTGATTGTCTCTATTTGGAACACACTTTAAATTGCTTTTGTTTTGCAAGAGTGTTTTTCAAATACTTAGCTCTCGATAATGTTTTGTATTCAAATTAATTGAATTATTCATTGTTATTGAGAATGTATGTTTTAGTATTTTACTTTAAATATGGTTATTAGTATTAAAGGATGACTAACCAATTCCTACATGACTACAGAGTGAAATTCCTTAGCTTATAGAAAATGATCGAACTCTATTTGCTTTATATTCTCGAAAACGGAATGTGTTTGATGCATGTTGATGTCTTGCACGGTAACTGGCTTTTGTTGTTTCTTTGATTGACTTTAATTTGTGTGCGTGTTTGCATCATCCGCTAGCTCATCTTTTGAGGCGTCATCTCAGACACGACGCCAGTCCTCCCATCGCGGTTCAATTCAATGCTTCGATCGCTAGCGAGAGGGAATGTGTTTCGTTCAGTTGGATGATTTATTTGATGTGCCTAGCCGTGTCGTGTCCTCTTCTAAATGTAAATATTAAAAATTGAGTAGCTAGTTTGCGCGATAACAAAACTAACAAAAAACAGAAATTCATTTGCGTTACGCGCGAACTGAAATTCAACTTGTTTGATATAAAATTTACATATGATCGTTTGTTTGATAAAATAAATTTAGTTAAACGAACCTTCATAAACAGATTATGTGTTTGTTTATTTGTATTTATAAACTTTTAATGGTGTGTCAATTGTGTTTTACGTTTATGTTCATTTGTGTATTTAATTTAATGGTTTTTATATTTTTTAATTTTTATTTTATTGGTTTTATTTCTAAAAATCACTAGTTATAATATAAAGTTATATGTCCTTGTAGATTCGCACAACTAAAAACAGGTTGAAATTGTTGGATTATGTATGGATTCGATTGAGTTACGTTGCCAACCGAGTTATGACCCGTAAAAGTTACCCCTTGGGCAACGAACGTTAGTCCACATAATTAATTAAATGACGTTTACAAACCATATCAGGTTTTGATAATTTATAAAAGTTATAAATTATTTAATTAAAACATTTAAAAGTTAAATGTTATGTTTTGGGTTTTGGTTATCTCATAATCTAACCAGGCCCGGGCCTCGCGAGTAGATTAGTATTAATTAACTAGTTAATTAGGTTTCAAAACCTAACTCATATATATATTATGGACAAAATTAAAGGGATTATGACTTTCAACCCATAAAAAGCCGCAAAAGAATTAAAGGAATATTCTTTTTTTTTCTTTCGTATTCAAGGAACTAGAAATAAACAAATGTTGTCACCACCGCCTTGTTCTTCCGCTGTTACTACCGCACAGAACCACACAATCATTGGAATCCCTTTGGGCTTGTGCGACTGTCGCGGAGACCCGATTGAAACGGTGCATCCCGCCTCTTGAAGCCGCGACCACCGTGTTCTTGTTTTGTGTTCGTTTCTAGCAATTGTTCGTTGACCCTCGGTGTCTTAAAAGGCAAATTATTAACATTAAAGTATATTATGTCTCATCACTAGGTTAATATTATTCTGTATTTGCATTGTTTGTAACCAAGATCCTGTCGGGTTCACTTTTGGTATTTAATTTTTTACTCCGCTGCGTTATAAATTATTAATCTGATTAATAATTATTAAAAATTTTTGATAAAATAACCATACCAAGATACCACTGAACCCAACAGTGGTATCAGAGCCATGTTTACAACATGCAAATCAGATCCGGTTTTTTAACCAGTTACAAATCACAAACTTTAAAATTGTTTAAAGTTTTTGATTGATATTATTTAGTGCAACTTATTTATTTTGGTTAAATATTTATTAACCAGATGATTGCTCAATTTATTTTGATTGTGTTTCATATGTAAATCTAGCTAGACCCTATAGTTGAATGGTTCTGTTTTGGTTTGATTTCGTTTATTTTTTTGTTTTTATGGTTTTGGCCCGATGGCACAAAGTTGTAATAGATTAGGGTTTTTTTATTGTGTATGTTTTTTAAATAATGTAATATTTGAAGACCCGAAGTTAAAACTGGAGACGAGATGAATCAGGGAGACACTAGGAGCCGATCAAAACATCTAGATGTACTTAGGTTCATCCTTGTGGTTGTTTTGTGTTGTGTCCCTGTGACCTAGTTTGATCTTGTTACTTGACCCTAGCAAGATCAAACAATCATAGTCATGAGATTTACATATTTATTTTGCTATTGTGGTTGCTTTAATCTTATAATTGTTATAACACGTCAACCTAATACCAAACTAATTAAAAATATTTTCTTTACAATCAAAATAAATAAAAAGTTCTAAACCTATTTTTACAACTTGTTAAAATATTAAAACAAATAATTTGTTTTATAAATGATAATCTATTATGTTTTTAAATTTAAAATTAGTTTAAATTTGAAAACTTGAAACTTGATAATTTTGAATTAAAATTGGTTATCAAATTTAAAAGATAACTAGATAAGTTTTTAAATTTAAATTAGTTTAAATTTCAAAACTAAAAACTTGATAATTTAAAATAATTAACTTATTTTAAAAGTACAGATAAGCTTTTAAATTTAAAATTAATTTAAATTTTAAAACTTAAATTTTGATAATTTAAAATTATTAATTTAAAAATTGATTGTCTATCTCGCAATAAACCTAGTTTTAATAGGGTATTAAAATCTAGTGCCCTAAGAGATGGAAGGGTTCGTCACTTGTTATCACGAACTAAATATTGTAAAACTATGTTTTACAACATACGTATGACTTAATCATTCTTTGTGATTGAACCTATTTGGTAAACACTAAAATTGGATCCCAAAGATAAAAATCAAAAGCCTATGCATTTTTGTTCAATAAGATTCCAAAGTGGATGATTGACTCATTCCATACTAGAAAGAATCACAGTACCCTACTGTTAGAAACACTTGGAACATTAAGCGAAATATTAGTGCTTGGAGCCACAACACCACACTTGATGTGTAGTTTATTCTTTTGATGTGCAAGGGTTTCATTGACACATTCGACCCTTCCAAACGTACCTATTTTAGGATGACTATTACTTTTCTCTCTTGTTATGTGCCACAACTGTCTGGAGAGAAAAATGGGCATAGATGAGGCTATACATATCAATGCATTGACAAATGTTGTCATTGCAGCCTCATACCCGAGAGTTGTGGAGTTTTCATAATTGATAAACGTTGTCAGTCTGTCTAATCACTTACTAATGTTGTGTGCCCCAGCTGCCTTTAGTAACTGACCAAGCCAGATTCTTATTTTTTATTCAGAATGATTTTAAATGGGTCATTAATTAAAATAAAGAAATAATACGTTGAAAATACTAATTAAAGATAAAGAAAATTGATAACCTACTTCATTCTCAAGTCTCTACTTAAAGAAAAAGAAAATTGATAACACCAACTTTCTCGCATTGCACCCCAATCTAAGAATTGTTCTTAAGATGGCAAAAAACTCTAAGTTCTAGATAGCGCTGTTCCCAACAAGCCTGAAATAATAAGTATACTGCCCGTAGAACTTGGGAAAAATTTAAGGAGGATGCCGATGAGGTAGCCTGCCTTATGCTAGCCACCATGTCTCCTGATCTCTAGAAGAACATGGAGGACATGGCTGCATTTGACATGGTTGAGCAACATAAAGGCATGTTTTAGAAACAAGCCCGATAAGAACGCTATGATACCATGATGCAGCTGATATCTTGCAAAATGCAAGAAGGCTCGTCTGTTAGTGCTCATGTGCTTAAAATGAAAGGGTACATCGACCAAATGATCAAACATGGTTATCCCATGCAAGATGAAATGGCAGTGGACATCATTTTGAACTCCCTCCCAAGCTCTTACGACCAGTTAGTAATGAACTTCAATATGAATGCATGGGTAAAAACTGTGGCTGAACTCCATGGTATGCTCAAAACTACTGAGCAAAATATACCAGGTAAGACTAACCAACTGCTAATGGTCAGATCTACTGGTGTTAAAAAGCCTAATCCCAAGAAAAGAGGTTATAACAGCAAAGGTAAAGAAAAGGTTGTTACTGCCAAGCCTGCCACCAACAACAAACAACTTACAACTAAAAAAAAGCAGCACCCTCTCCTGAAGAGCATCATTGCTTTGAATGCAATAAGATGGGGAACTGGAAACGTAACTACCCTGACTATGTAGCTAAGCTAAGGGCAAAGAAGGCCAATGGTGAAGGCTCTTCTTTAGGTATTCTCATTGATGTTATAGAACTTTTCACTGTATCCAGCAACACATGGGTATTTGATAATGGATATGGTTACCACATCTTTAATATCTTCCAGGAGCTTGAAAAATGGAAGAAACTTGTTGGATCATATAAGGTTGGTGCAACCAAAACAACACTTACAATATTTTGGTGTACAATTGAAGAGGTCTTCTGAAGACAAAGCTGCTCTTTCGAAGACAAGTTGAAGATCTTCCAAAGCTTAACTATGAAGAGCTTTCGAAGGAAAACTAAGTCTTCCGAGACTAAGTAGTTTTCCTTCCGAAGTATATGAAGAACTTCCAAAGGTAGAACCAAGTCTTCCGAGACCAAGTAGATCTCCTTCCGAAGTATTCACACTTAGAAGATCCAAATCAAAGTCTTTTGAAGAATGAAGCCATGAATACTTGTAGAAGACTCGGAAGAAGTTGATTCTTCCAAAGTATAAATGGCCTCGAAAGAACTTATTCTCCTGAAGCCATTTACCTTCGGAAGAATTAACTATGAACCAGTGGACATAAGTATGGGTTGTCAGACATTCGCTGCCAACTCTGATATACTGCATGGCATTTTTCCATGCCCATGTAGTTGACCATATTTTTAATCCACTATTCACCTTTTATCAGTTATTACAGTTACCATCTTTAGTTGGTGACAAAAGGTAAGTAATGGACCTATCATGACTACCTTATCTAGGATATTATTTTATCATAAATACTTTACTTCTAGTAATATAGTATTTGTTTAGTGGTAAATTCCAGCTGGTTATCCAAGTATAACCGACTGTAGATAGTAGTATATATAGTTTCTCATTGTAACTTAAGTAACCATGCTTGTAAGAGTCTTGTAATATTGAATTGAGAAGTAATATATACAAGTATCTTGAAAACCATTCTGATGTCCATTAACTTATTATATTATTATCAACTTAGGTAGAGATTCTGCTTCATCAACCGAGTGAGACTTAGTGAGTTTGAGAGATAAAACTTGTGTTGAGAGACCAACACCGATCCTACAAAACTAAAACAAGACGACATGGAGCTCATCGTTGGTGATGGGAAAAGAGTATGATCTTTCTTGTCCATCTGGCCTTGTAATTACTTTAGATAATTGTTAATTTGCTTCTGGTTTGACCAGAAACATTATCTTCCAAAGTGTTTTTAGATCAAACTTGTCATTGAGATATGGTTTGCTTTCAGAAGTAAAAAAAGGCTTCAGAAGACAATATTGGGAAACACATGTGTTTTCTCTCGGAAGCTACTTTACCTTTGGAAGAAAACTTTTACTGTGTAACGGAAATCTTTGGGCCCTACTCTACAAAAAGTAAGATTTTATTGATGAGTGTTAGAATATTTTAAATGGTTTATCTTACCGCCCCTGTCAAATCGCATCCCAAACAGTCTTTTCACCTTATCAGTTTGGCTTTTTACCCCTATTTAAAAAATTTTGACTCTCTTTCTTTACTTTCTTTACCAGAGCAAAAGCCCCAAATTTCCACTATCTTCTTCATTCACTCTCGATTCCTTCAATCCAACAGCAACTCTTTACAATGGCCCTTAGTCCCTAATATAACCAAGTTGCCATCCTTGACTCTTCAAAGGATGTAGACTTTGCCCCTATTGTCGAATTTCTGTCCCAATCGGCATACTTCACTGCCCTCACTGTTAACCCCACCATCTACTCTAACCATATGGCCGAATTCTGGGCCAATGGTCGAAATGAGATGATTAATGATGAAAGGGTCATCAGATCGAGGATCTGCGGACAGGAGATCACCATTTATGAATCAACCATCAGGGAGTATCTGGAGCTTCATGATGAGGGTGCCCCGACTAAATTCCCCAAATCTAAGTTGGAAGCCACTTTCACTCCGATAGATTTGACGGTGATGTGAGCAAGTCAACTGTCTACAAGTTCAACTTCTCCTACAATTGGAAGTTCTTGCTGCATATCGTCCTACACTGCCTATCCAACAAGTCCGGGGGATGGGATCAAATCCCATATGGTTTGGGCTTCCTAGTCCATGGATTGGTGAAAGGCCTCCACTTTAACTACTCAAGATTTATGCTAAAAAACTTAAGAGGCAATCTCACCTGGGATCCATTCTACATGTATCCTCGGTTCATTCAGCAAATAATCAACTGTGACCTGGACCAGGACAAATTACAACGGGCAGATATCCTACTGGTCCCTCACATGAGGCATGGCATCTTCAAAATCATGAAGAAGGTGTCCACCAACATCTTTGGAAGATTCACTGATCTTCTTCCAGGTATGCTAGAGCCAACGGCTCTTGGTAACATCCCTGCAAGCCCAGCAGGTGATGAACCCACACCAGACATCACCACTCAAATGCCAATCACTTCTTCCCACCCAATCAAAATTACTTAACAAGATTCCCTAAATGAACCCCTGATCAATCTACTCTGATTGATCAGGTCCCCTCTGTTTAAACCAAAAAGGCTCGAGTGGAACTCCTGGCTACCACTCAGCCAGAGGTCCAACCATCCTCCACCATTGACATTAATATCAGCGTTGAGCCTCCTCAATCTCAACTTGATGAGCCCACAACCCAAGCCTCTATCCCTCAGGGTGAGTCCCAACACTCCCCTAAGTAGCCAAAAAGGGATAGCCACATCATCGGGTCATCTGCTCTTACAGAACCTTAGGTGCTGACCAAGGTCCCGGGTCATTAGATTTAACCTCTCTATCCTTCATTGACCTATTAAACCAACCTGATAAGGACATTATGTTTCATCTGGGCCATGATGTTCATCTACCACACCACTCTCAAAATCAACTAAGCCCTATGGAACCTCTAATGTCTAGCCCACATCAGTTAAGCCAAACTGAGGTGAGTCAAACTGGTGTTGAGGTGACTCATGTAGGCTCAGCTGCCACTACTGAGAGTGTTTCACTAACCTCTCAGGACGGTGGTAGCATAAGTGAGATAGAGTCTACGACAACCTTGCCCCTTGATGACTCTAAAAGACACATCAGCACGCAAGGGTATCGAGGGCGCTAAGAAAGCATTATTGGTGGTGATGATGAACATACTAGGTATGTTATCTCATCTCCCAATGATTCTTCAAAAGAAGATGAGGGTAGTCTGTAACTCATCATCAGAGACCTGATTTCTAAAGTCTCAAACCTTGAATCAAAGGTTAAGACTTTAGAGGACAGGTCTGCCACTTAGCAACTTGAGATTGAACATCTCAAGGCTAAACTAGCTGAGACACAGAATGAGAAGTCTGTCAGGCACGTACCTATCCAAGTTTCTTTAAGTTCTTCCTCCAGCTCATCTACTTCTCAAGATGATGCTACTAAAAAGGGGGAGAATGTACAGAAACAAAGTCACAACAACTTCCCTTGATGCCATATCTTCTTTTTACCCTACACAGCAACACCCTGCAACCATCTTCCCTCAAATAGCTCCTATTAACATTCAAATGGACCCAAGGATGCTCATAGACCTTAACAGGTTTTTAACCAAATTTCTATTAAACTCCTCCATTGAACAACCCTCCCCTAATGTAGTCGTTGCCTACTTTGGAGCTGAAGAGCTTTAAAGGTTGAGTGCACCACCTACCTCTGAAAAGGAAGTTGGTCAACCTAAGGTCTTTATTAAACCTGATATTAACTTTGAAGGGAATATACAGACTCATGGCCCAGAAACCGATTTGGATGGGACAGGTAGTGCAGTTCTATTTACTTCCGAAGCAGAAATCCAAGTTGTGGAAGGAATAATTGAACTGTCTTTCTTATCTGATGAGCTATTCATCACAGGGGCCATTGTTGACTTGGCCTCTGAGGTAAACAGTGAGGACTTCCTTACCACCCCTCTCTCACAAGAACCACAACTTCAAACTCCCTCTCCCCAACCTGAAACCTCTAAGCTTGAGTCTCTAAAGGCTGAATCTTCCTCTGATCTTAAGGGGAAGAGGAAGCTCACTATTGAGGAGCTTCTGGAGGAGGAAAGGTTGGAAAAGCTCAAGAAGAAAGGAAGAGTTGATACTGGGAAGTTGTTGGCTGCAAGCAGCAAAGCAGCAGCAGCCGCTTAAGAAAGTATCAACAACAAAAGGAGTGTGGAGGTTATAGATAGGCTCATCAGCCTGGGAGTAGTCAATGAAGATATCCTTCTACTCCCACTTGACGAGCTTGTGAGAATGGAGAAGGCAACCTAGCTGCAAAAGGAAAAAAAGGAAGCAGCAAGGTTGGCTGAAGAGGAATTCAAGAGGAAATGGAAGGAGGAGGCTATGGAAAGGGAGAAGATGGAGAGGATAGCATTTCTCTATTTTAGAGGCTATTCTCAAGAGGAGCTGGGACCTCATAATAATGACACGATCTTGTTTCTTTTTCATAAAGAGCAAGATCAAATCAACAAAGAGAGGAGGAAGGCTGCCCGAGAAAAGCTAAGGGAGAAGAACAAGAAGGAGGAAGAGGCAGAATTTGTTGCTACCAAGAAGGAGGGAGATAAGGAATGGATGAAATCCTATCTCAAAGCCCATGGCTTCTTCGGCAGGCAAGTGGGTCCCATATCTATAAAGACCCTACAGCGACATGTCAGCGACATCAAGGCTGACATTTGCTTAAGAAGAAGGCAGGAGGTAAGTCAAGCTCCAAGTGTTCAAAGGATGGAACCCAAACCTATACCTACACCCAAACCAGTACCCAAACCATAACTTACGCCCACACCTTCTCACTTCCCAATCAAAACTGAACCTTTCACCCCTAAACCCACATGATCAGCCTTACCTACACCCTCCCCCACTACTTCCCAACAACCACCACCACTAACTATCCTTAAACCCAAAACATAACCACGAACCCACTCACCACCCAAACCATCTTCTGAAACATCTAAGCCCTTGTCCTTAGAAGAGTTCAAGAAGATCAAGAAGAAGCTTATCAACTGCACCACACTGAGCGACATCTCTTGTGAGGAAGAGTCCATTAAACTGAAATATATTGATGGCTCTTCCTATTCCCTCATAAGAGATGCATTCCTTGATCTGCCAAGGGGAACACTGGACCAAGCTCTCCAACTTCTTGCAACCAATTTAGATGTGCTTATAGCAGAAAAGAAGAAGTTAAGAAGGAGACTGGTGACTCTACTGGACACTAGGAAGGGAGACAAGCTTTTATCCAAACCCCTCCATCCTAGGAAACAAATAGTCCAGTGGAGGTTTGATGAACCTTCACACAGCTTTGCTGTGGAAAGGGAGAATGGTGAAGTGAACAGGGTTGAAACTTCATCTCTGCTACCCTCCAGTAGATTTGATATTACTGAGTTAGCAGAGAAGCCATTCTCTAATCCCTCTAACTCTCAAATTGCTGCTCATATCAGAAATCATCTAAGCAGTCTTTATCTGGCTGAGCTCACAAAGAAGGCCAAGATTGAAAAGGAGTTGAAACAGAGAGCAAAGGAAGAAGAAGAAGAAGGAGCAACCAGACAAGGAAGAACATTATTGCAGATGGCTGAAGATCCAACTTCGAAACCAATAGTTAGATGGGAATATGACTATGATTCCCATCAACTAACTCTCTTTAGGGGGATGCAGCAAAGGGTGCATGTCATTCAGAGCAACAGACTTGATCTATTATCTAATAATGACTTGTACCAACTCCTCACCAACACATCAAGGAAGAACTAGGAGACAGACAAATATTTTCTCTCCCTGGTGTTGAAGACTTTGAGGAGTAGAATGAAGTGAAGTTTTGGTAGCATCAGCCTAGGGGGAGTTTTTTGGATCATATAAGGCTGATGCAACCAAAACAATACTTAGAATATTTTGGTGTACAATTGAAGAGGTCTTCTGAAGACAAAGCTACTCTTCCAAAGACAAGTTGAAGATCTTTTGAAGCATAACTATGAAGAGCATTCGATGGAAAACTAAGTCTTCTGAGACTAAGTAGTTTTCCTTCCGAAGTATATGAAGAACTTCCAAAGGTAGAACAAAGTCTTCCGAGACCAAGTAGATCTCCTTCCGAAATATTCACAATCCAAGACAAAGTCTTCCGAAGAATGAAGTCATGAAGACTTGGAGAAGACTCGGAAGAAGTTGATTCTTTTGAAGTATAAATGGCCTTGGAAGAAATTATTCTTCTAAAGCCATTTACCTTTGGAAGAATCAACTATGAACCAGTGGACATAAGTATGGGTTGTCAGACATCTGCTGCCAACTCTGATATACTGCATGGCGTTTTCCCACGCCCATGTAGTTGACCATACTTTAATCCGCTATTTACCTTTTATCAGTTAGTGCAGTTACCATCTTTAGTTGCTGACAAAAGGTAAGTGATGGATCTATCATGACTACCTTATCTAGGATATTATTTTATCTTAGATACTTTACTTCTAGCAATGTAGTATTTGTCTAGTGGTAAATTCCAGCTGATTATCCAAGTATAACCGGTTGTAGATAGTAGTATATATAGTTTCTCATTGTAACTTAAGTAACCATGCTTGTAAAAGTCTTGTAATACTAAGTTGAGAAGTAATATATACAAGTATCTTGAAAACCATTTTTGTGTTCATTAACTTATTATATTATTGTCAACTTAGTTAGAGATTCTGCTTCATCAACTGAGTGAGACTTAGTGAGTCTGAGAGATAAAACTTGTGTTGAGAGACCAACACCGATCCTGCAAAACTAAAACAAGACGACATGGAGCTCATCGTTGGTGATGGGAAAAGAGTATGATCTTTCTTGTCCTTCTGGCCTTGTAATTACTTTAGATAATTGTTAATTTGCTTCTGATTTGACCAAAAACATTATTTTAGTTTCTTTATTGTTTGAACAAGGATTCAAGTATGTTTTTAATGATACCTTTATTTATGCCTACTTGAATGATGTCTTTAATTTTGAGGCTAAACCTCAAAATGGTATTTATGAGATTGATGTTCAAACAAACAATAACATATATAATCTTTCGAAGCGTATCAAGTCTCGAATTAATGATACATTTCTATGGCATTGTAGACTTGGCCATATAAGCAAGGCCCATTTGAAAAGGCTTTAGTCTGAAAAGATTCTTGAATCCACAAAACAGGAATCCTTTAATAAATGCGAATCTTGCTTAGCTGGCAAACTCACAAAGGATCCTTTCACCCACGTTGGTGAACAGGGCAATGATCTTTTAACATTCATACATTCAGATGTATATGGTCCTTTCAGAAACATGTCTAGAAATCATGAAAGATACTTTGTTATGTTTATTGATGATTATAGTCGATACGCCTATGTCTATCTTATGAAGCATAGACATGAAACTTTCGAAAAGTTCAAAGAGTTTCAAAATGAAGTAGAAAACCAACTTGGTAAGACTATCAAGGTACTTCGATCAGATCGAGGTGGAGAATACCTAAGCCAGGAGTTCACTAATCATCTAAAGGAATGTGGAATTGTTTCACAGTTCAGTCCACCGGCAAACCCCAACATAATGGCATGAGTGAGAGGAGAAATCGAACCCTACTTAATATGGTTCGATCTATGATGTGTAGAACTAACTTACCTAACTCCTTTTCAAGTTATGCTCTTATGCCCGCCGCCCGCTTTATCAATCTAGCACCGACTAAAAAGGTAGACAAAACCCCATATGAGATATGGCATGGGTCTAAACTCAATTTGTCTTACTTTAGAGTATGGGGATATGATGCTTATATCACAAGCGAGTCTGATGACAAGCTAGATCCTTGAGGAGAAAAAGTTATTTTTGTCGGATACTATATAAGAAGCGGATATTACTTTTACCATGTTGATGCAAATATGATTTCCATCAAAAGGAAGGCACATTTTCTCGAGAAAGAGTATCTTGATCGAGGAACTGGAAGTAATAACGTGGATCTTGAAGAAATTCGAGAACCATAAATAAACATTGATGAAGTCGGTGTGTCTGAACATCAAGAAGTTATTGCCAATTCAGACATAAACATAAGCGTTTGTAGAAGTAGCAAAACTTGCAAAGAACCTGGCAAATATCTTTGAAATTTGGAGGGTCCTGAGGTTTTGGTAGTAGCTGATTCTGGTGATAAACCTACTAACTACAAGTCTGCTATCTTTGATTCAGAATTTGCAAAATGGCTAGATGCCATGAACACCAGATGCAATCTATGCATGACAATCAAGTCTGGGACTTGGGTCAGCTACCCCCCGGTTCACAGATAGTAGGGAGCAAGTGGATTTTCAAGAGAAAAATTGACATGCATGGAAATGTACACACCTATGAAGGATGGCTAGTTGCGAAGGGTTTCACTCAAACTCAAGGTGTTGACTCTGATGAAACCTTCTCGCCTTTTGCTACGATAAAATCAATTGAAATATTACTTGCCATAGGCACGTATTATGATTACGAGATATGGTGAATGGATGTCAAAACCGCTTTTCTAAATGTACATCTCTCTGAAGATGTCTATATGGTTTAGCCTAATGGTTTTGTTAATCCAACATATACAAATAGGATGTGTAAACTGAATAAGTCTATTTATGGACTTAAAGAGGCATCTCGTAGCTGGAATCTTCATTCAGATCAGAGAATCGTCGAATTTGGTTTTGTCAAAAGTGAAGATGTGCCTTGTGTTTAAAGAAAGGCTAGTGGGAGCACTATTACATTTCTCATATTGTATGTGGATGATATACTAATCATTGGAAATAATATCCCAATGATTAACGAAGTTAAACAATGGTTGGGAGCTTGTTTTGCAATGTAAGATCTTGGAGAAGCTGCTTATATTCTAGGAATCAAGATCTATAGGGATAGATCTAAATGGTTTCTAGGGCTTAGTCAAAGAACATACATAGATAAAATGATGACACGCTTTAAGATGGAAAACTCCATGAAAGGAGGTGTTCCATAGACTAAAGGTACCGTGTTGAACAAATCACAATCTCTTTCAACGGACATTGATATTAAGCGAATGGAAAAGGTTCCATTTGCTTTAGTGATTGGTTCTATCATGTATGCTATGTTGTGCACTAGACCTTACATCTCATATGCTTTAAGCATAACCAGTCGCTATTAGCAAAACCCTAGCTTTGCCTACCGGACTGCAGTTAAGAACATTTTAAAGTACTTGAGAAGAACTAAAGATATGTTCTTAATAATTGGAGGAGTTGAAGAACAGTTCACTATAAGGTGTTACACTGATGCTAGTTTTCAAACTGACCGGGATGACTCTTGCTCGCAATCTGGTTTTGTATTCACACTCAATAGTGGTGGCATCTCTTGGAAAAGTTCCAAGCAAAGTATGGTGGCAGATTCTACTACTGAATCTGAATACATTGCAACATCTGATGATGCATAGGAACCTGCTTGGATGAAGAAGTTCATAGCTGATCTCTATGTGGTTCCAAGTAATCAGCAACCAATTGAGATATTTTATGATAACACAGGTGCTATTGCTCAATCCAAAGAGCCCAGCTCTCATCACAAGGCCAAGCACATTCAGCGGAAGTTTTAATATATACGGGACATAGTGAAACAGGGAGACATCATGATAAGCAAAATAGACACAGATAAAAACCTAGCAAACCGTTCCCTAAGCCCATGACTCAAGACAAGCATGTTCAGCATAGGGATGCGATCGGGATTAGATTAGCTAGTGATATGTTTTGATTTAGTATTTGGATGTACGAACATTTAAAAGTAATAATTTTGAATTCATTTTGATTTACTTGTTTAAATGTGTGACAACTAGGAAATTTCTGTCCGTCTTTTACCGGAGATAGCTAAATTTAGGGACGAATTTCATTCAACAAGGGGATGATGTGACACTCGGCATTTTCAGGTCACTTTTCGATCAACACAAACATGGTTTTCCGATCATATATTTATGCATTTAATGTTCACTTAAATGCGTCATTTATTGCATAAACATTCATGAACCTTTCATGTAACAGTAATTCGAAGAATTGCCGAATCGCACACGCGTCTGTCCCCGAACGTTGGTGATTTGTCAAAATAGTTTTCAAACAATCATAATTGGTTTGGAATTATATGTTATATGATTATGTGATTAATTAAGTAGCCTGGTTGTAAAAATTGTGAATTTTATAGCTTTTACGTGTTTTGGTGCATTTTCAGCTTTTAGCGCCTAATTATAATAAAAATGCCTTTGAATTAGAAAAATAAATATTATTTCATTTTATTAATGTTTTTTTGATATTATGTGAGCATTTGGTGGTTTTGGTGCAGACAAAATTTAAATCGCGTAGCGATAAAATAATTTTATTAAACGACGGGGGCTTTTTTGTAAACAAAAAATAAAAGATTAAAACCCAACCATAGCCCCATTCCCTACCATTTGCAGATGCCCCTTCCCTTCCCCCTTTCAATTTTGAACACATACACATCATGATTTCTTCTTGCAATTGATGATGATTATGGATTGTCATTGCATCAAAAACGTGTTAGCTTTCATCCATGCATCATTAAAAGTAAGTTTTATGTTAGATTTCGTATCCTTTGATTATCATGATGAGCATGAACCCTAGATATCCAAACTCGATCAAAACTTGAAATTGATTGAATTGATGATTAATTATGTGTTAGTATTCAATACAATGATGTTTGTATGAATTGGTTTTGTGAATTTGTGTTGTTTTGATCAAAACCCGAGACTTACTTATAATGGAAACTTTAATTTGGGCTTTTGTTGAAATTGTACGATTTTGATACAATTGGATTGAATTGGTGATTCTAGGATGTTAGTTGATGCTAGTAGATGAAAATTCATGTTTTGAACTTTTGATTTTGATTCGGTTTTTAGGTACTTTTTATTAAGGGAAACTTTTTGGGTAGGTTGGTTTATAAATGATGACTTATGAATGTTTGATGTGATGTGATGATTGTTATATGATTTAGGTCATAAGAATGGATTGGGAATAATCAAAAGGTGAAAAACGCATCGTATGAACATGCTTAATATTTATGGAAACTTTTGTGTCTCGATGTGTTGTATGATGAGTATGACATGTGTAAAACATGTTATGGTGATGTGATTGATGTTGAAATGATCATAAGAACATGTTAGGAAATTTGGATGAAATTTGTGCAACTTGTGTTCTTACATTTTTAATTTAGGAAACTTTGGGCATGATGAAGTTTCTAGTTCATGTTAACATCTTATGGATGATTGTTGGATATGTTTCATGCATAATTGAGATGTTTTTTGGGATATGATTCATAATCTTTAAATGGATTGCACATGTGTAACGATGTCACACTTTCCAAAAATATAAACTTTTCAAAAATAGATTTTCGACATGAAACTTTATGTGAATAATTATTTGAGCTATTTGAGCATGACTAAACATGTTTTACTTATTTGAATCACCAACGGGTCGTCGTGTCAGTCCGCTCAACAAAAGTCAACTTTAGTCAATAAAGGTCAACTTTGATTAAAAAGTCAACTTGGTTAAACTTGTCAAATATTTCTCGATCACGCTAACAGTTATGTTGTTTGGATACAGCGGGGTTCATCTTGACCATTATATACACACACTTATGGACATACATTTTTTAGGTAATGATTAGCTTTTTCCTTTAACACTTCATGTTTTCCTACGCATCTAAGGTGAGTCTTCACAGCCCCACTTTTACATACTTTCCCTTTTAGGGGAGAAGCATGCAAATTATTTTTATCTGGTTTTGGTGTTATTGGTATATCACTGGTTACTGTAGTGCAAACATAATCACGCATGTCCTTACACACTCGAACCGTTAATAACGGGAAAGCGAGGTAATTTTGGGTAGTACTAACAAACCCTATCCGCGTTAGTCGCGCTAACTCAACTAGAGGTCGAACGGGGTTTTAATTGACCTAGACACTTGTCATTGTTTTGTGATAAGATGTGACACCCATCACCCTGAGGTCCGTTAATTAACCGAAGCTCGCTATCTTTAGACTATGCATTTATTATTTTGTGTAATTAATATGTTCGTGACTGCATTATTTGACATCGTTAGTAGACGCGCGAAATTCTAATGTATAAAATAATAAATTAGACTAGTACTATTACTATTATTATTATTATTATTATTATTATCATCATCATTATTATTATTATTATTATTATTATTATTATCATTATTATTATTATTATTATTATTATCATTATTATTATTATATAAATAGTATCATCGCGAAAATCTATCAAATCGTGCTCGCGACGTCACAAATCTTGAATGCACTAATATTATTTTACATCACGTCATAGCTCGTGTATATATTTCTCCTAAATTGGCTCGTTAAAGGTTATGTTCTTAATAATTTCGATTTATATAATATGGAAATAAATAGTCTAGGGTTTAAATTGCCAATTGATTAAACTTGGAGGAATTAATTATTATATTGTCTAGGAGCTTAATTGCAAATTATGTAAAATATATATACACACATCGTTCACCACCGAACCCCTACCCGCAAAACCACCCTCGGCCGTCCACCACCAACTGAGCAGCCCCTAGCCGTCGTGAACCGTCGTCATCCGTCATCATCTCTCCGTTTGGTCATTTCGCAAGTAAGTGTTCGTTAATTTATTTGTTTCATTATGTTTCGTTATCATTTCGTTTGGTATGACTTGGTGGTTAGACGGTGGTGCGTGTTGTGTTTGTGAGTGCGTGGGTGTTGTGGCCTGTCGGGGGGGGGGGGGGGGGTGGTGCCGCGGTGGTGCGATGTGTGTGTATGTGTTTGTGTATGTATAGATTGTGTGCGTGCAGGGTGTGTTTTATGTGTGTATGTATGTGTGTGCTTAAATTGTTATGTGTGTGTATGTATGGCAGCTTATATATATATGTGTGTGTTGTTGGATCTAAAAAGGCTGGTGCAACAAAAACCACACTTAATTATATTTTGATGTGCTAAACAGATGGTCTTCCGAAGGAACAAGCTGCTCTTCCAAAGCTAAGTTGAAGATCTTCCGAAGCTCAAGTGTGAAGAACTTCCGAAGGAAGAACTTAGTCTTCCGAGATGAAATTCTTATTCTTCTGAAGTATGCAACTTAGAAGATTCAAAGACAAAGTCTTTCGAAGAATAAAGTCCTGAAGACTTGCAGACATTCGAAAGAAGTTGATTATTTCGAAGTATAAATGGCCTTGGAAGAATTTATTCTTTCAAAGCCAGTTAGCTTCGGAAGAACTAACTATGAACCAGTGGACATAAGTAAGGTCTGTCTGACAGTCCGCTGCCATTCTGACATGGTGCTTTCCTACGTCCATGTAGTTGACCTTACTTTATCCACTGTTCAACCACTATCAGCTTAGTACAGTTGCCACTTTCAGTTTGTAACAAAAGGTAAGTCATGGACATGCCATGACTACCTAACCTAAGATATTATTATTTTATCTTAGATATTGTACTTCTAAACAATATAGTATTTGTCTAGTTGTAATTTCCAGCTGGTTTTCCAAGTATAACCGGCTGTAGATAGTAGTATATATAGTTTCTCAATGTAACTTAGTAATAGTGCTTGAAAGAGTCTTGTAAAAACTAAGTTGAGAAGTAATATATACAAGTATCTTGAAAACCACTCATGTGCTTTGATGTTTTATGTTTGAACTTATTCTATTACTTGTGAACTTGGTTAAGATTCTGCTTCATAAACCCAAGTGATATTAAGTGAGTTTGTGTGACTATCTTGTGTTATGAGACAAACACCGATCCTGCAATTAGTATCAGAGCTTTTTAGGCTCTTGATTATGAGATCTTACAATCCCAAATCACCATTGTCTCTTCATACTCACTCACTTCACTCTAATGGCTTTCAACCAGAAGTCCTCTGAGTATGAGATCGGAACTATGACCAAGGCTCCTACCATCACTCCTAATGATTTTGAGACCTGGTGCATCCGTATTGAAAGCTTCATCTAGTACTAGGATAGCCGAATGTGGAGGTTTGTTACCCATGGTCCATACAAGCCAAAAGTGGCATCTCTAGCAGGAAATGGTGCCATGATTGAGAAGGCCATTGAAGACTACTCAGATGAAGACTATAAGAGAATGGACATTGACAGGAAAGCCATGACTGTTCTGCTTACTGTTATACCAAACTCTATAATGGTAGGCTTTAAGCAGTGTGAGTCTGCCAAAGAACCCTTTGAGGCTTTGAAGCTGATGTACTCTGGTTCTGCTGAATCCAAGGAGTCAAAGAAAGATGTACTAAAGTAGAAGTTTGAGAACTTCACATATATTGTTAGTGAGACCTTGAGCCAACAATATTTCAGATACATGGACTTGATCACCTCTCTTTAGTCTATGGGAGTGATTCTTGCGAAGAGAGACATAGTAAGAAAATTCATGAGTGCACTGCTTTATGAGTGGACTTTCTAATATGTCTCAATCAAGAGAACTGAGAATATCAACACTCTCACTATGACTGAACTATATGGAATCCTTGATGGATATCGTATAGAGATGGAATCTTAGAAAAGCCATCAGATGAACAACATCACCAATCCTTTAGTCAACAATGCTCTACATGTTGCTAAAGGTTCAAGAATTTTCTAGCCCCAGCTGTACCTAAACTACCCCCAATAGTCATCCTCTTCATCTGGGCCTTACATCACATTCCCTGAGACACCCAGGTCTCAACAGGCTCATCAAAATCCTTTCCAGGATAGCTGTGCCTTTGTTTCAGGGAGTGGGCACTCTGGAGATTTTCAATTATGTCTTGATGATCTAGAGTGTTTCAGCCTAGATGATGTAGAATACATGGACATTGTCCAATAGATGGCTCTCCTGACCTACAGAGCAAAGAAGTTCTTCTAAAGAACTTGAAGGCAGATCCCTCAAAACCCAACCAACAACAAATTTGGGTTTTACAAGACAAAGGCCAAGTGATATAACTACAACCAGCTTTGTCACTTTGCAAGGGAATGCAAAGCTCCTAGATCTAATTCTAGAGCAACTCAATCCTCCCAACATCCTACTACCCCTAAAGCTGCAACCAAATCCACTAAGCAACAAACTACAGATGTTGTTCCAGAAATCGATTGGAGCTTCATGGTGCAAGATGTCACTCCTGCTCAAGCTCTCATGGATGGAACTGAAGACACTAAGGTATATGAACATCTCTGTGCTCCAGCCTGTATTGCTAAGGTCAAATTGTATCAGGACTACAACATGGAAATTAAATCTGATTTTAAGAGAGCCGAATCTGACTACAAACTCAAAATAGAAGAGTTAGAGAAAACTATGTCCTCTTTAAAACATGAACATTCAAATTACAGGGCTCAAATAAAAGATTTAATCTTCAAGTTGACTGAGGCTCAAGCCCAGCTAGTGATAGCTGAGGCTAAAGCTAAGAAGTATGCCATTAAAGAGCAAAACTTCAACACCATCATTGCATCATTCTCCCACTCAAAGGTGTGTTATCAAAACAAAAGTGGGTTGGGAACCAATGAAATTGCTCCACCACACTCCTTTGTGTCTATTAGACAGCCTAGATGTGGAGTAGAGGAGCAAGAGTTTCTAACTGCAGACCCATTACCAAAAGAGCAGAAGAATGATGCAATAATGGAAACCACCGCAGGGAAGGATAAGGTAGAAAACCTCATCCCACAGCTAATGATCAACCCTTAACCACTAAAGCTAGAAGAAACAAAATCAAGGAAACAAGAAAACAGCTAAGAAGGTGGTTGTGTCAAAGTTAAAGATAGACGCAAAGCAAAAGGGTGTATTCATATCAGCTGGATTTCAAGTGGTTGGAAATCCTAATTCAGGAAAGGAATATAGTACCAGCATCTTAGTTCTGAAGAAGGATCAAAAATTAAGGGGGAATGTTGATAATGAAGAAAAGAAGTCCCAGAAGCAACCATCAACTTGCCCCATCAAAATTAACATTGAATGCATAATCTGTGGCTTGCATAACCACATGGCTAAAGATTGTTACTACAATCTAGCAAGCACACATTATGCATCTAATGTTAAGAAAGAAGGAGTCAAGGAGGGTTTCACATTTAGACCTTACCATGTTGCTCAAGTGTTAAGAAAAGGAAAGTTTGTTTATAAAGCCAAGATGCTTTCAGAAGAAGCTTACTCTTCCAAAGGGAAACTAACCTCGAAAGACAAACAAAAGAACAAACAAAAACTTACTAACTTTTCCCTTTAAGCTAGAGTTCCTTCAGAAGCAAGTACTTCCAAAAGCAAACTAGCTTTGGAAGCAAAACAAAGGAACAACAGGAATCCTTCGAAACCTTACAAAAAGAAGAATGCTTTGGAAGAAAAGGTGTTGACAACTACTTCCGAGAAGAAACAAGCCTCTGAAGCAAGTTATGCTGCACAAGCCTCTTCAAGCTCATCAAGCTTAATCGACCATAGGATGGAATGGAAGATCAGAAAAGATGCTACAGCCCAATCCTCTTCATCATAAACCATAATTGAACCCCTATACATATATTTTGATTCAATTATATCATCTGAAATAGAAGAACCCAAGACCAAAAATGCTTGGGTTTCCAATAGTAACTAACCATTTTACCTTATGTGCAGGGACATCTAAATGAAAAAATGAAAATATCTGGATTGTAGATAATGGATGCTCCAGGCACATGACTGGAAACAGATCTCTCCTACAATAGTTTGAACACTTTGATGGAGGTCTTATTTAGTTTGGAGGTTAAGTCGGAGGATATATATATGGTAGAGGTAGTGTGTCAAATTGTAAGTTAAAATTTGACAAAGTAAACTTTGTCATACAGCTTAAACACAATCTCCTTAGTGTTTCTCAACTCTGTGATCAAAAGTAACAAATGCTTTTCACAGAACATGAGTCTATCATCCTCAAACCCATGATGATAATTCCTCAGGATCTAGTGCTTCTTAAATCTCCCAGGAGAGGGGATATGTACAAGCTGGATATACATAAAGTTTCCCCACTGAGTGAAGTATCATGCTTTCTTTCCAAAGTAAATGGTGATGAGTCAACTCTTCGGCATAAAAGAATGTGCCATGTTAATTTTAAAATCATGAATAAATTGGTTAAAAATAACTTGGTACATGGTGTGCCTAAAAAGGAATTTATTTGTAAGGACAATTGTGTTGCTTGCCCAAAAGGGAAGCAACATAAAGTTTCACACAAATCTAAAGAGGTTAAATCTATCACTACCCCAGTACACTTGTTGCACATGGATCTGTTTGCTCTTATAAGTATAATGAGCATTAGAAGGAAATCATATTGCCTTTTAATTGTTGATGATTTCATAAGATTTACATGGGTTTTCCCTTTAAGAACTAAAGTTGAAACAACAGAAACTTTAAAATCTTTTATTCTTAAAATTGTAAATCAAATAAATCACGAGGTAAAAATAATTAGAAGTGATCAAGGGACTGAGTTTAAGAATCAAGTTCTTGACTCATTCTATAACTCAAAAGGGATTTCCAGACAATATAGTGCTCCTAGAACTCCTCAACAAAATGATGTTGCTGAGACGTGGAACATAACACTAATTGAGGCTGCTAGAACTATGTTAACCAACTCAAACTGCCCTTAACCTTTTAGGCAGAAGCAGTCAGCGCTGCATGTTATGTACAGAATAGGGTTCTTATAGTTAAGCCACATGAAAAACACCTTATGAGCTATGGAACAAGAGACCACCGTTCATTGGCTTTCGTAGGTCATTTGGCAGTAGATGTACCATCCTTAACACAAAACACAATTTAGAAAAATTTGCTGAAAAGTCTGATGATGCTATCTTTGTTGGATATTCCTCAACCTCTATTGCATACAGAGTGTATAATATCAAAAATCAACAATTTGAGGAATCATCCAATATTGTTGTCAATGAGCACACACCTTGTGTTAAGGGCAATGGTCCTGAATATATCTTTAATTTAGAATTGTTTCCAAACTATTCTAAACCATCTTGTGACAATGTTTCAGCTAGAATAGGAATTCAAGGTAACCCCTACGAAGATCAAATGTTTGAGTTACCAAGACCTAGTCAAATTTCTCCAAGAAAAAATGAAGATCAAGTTCCTTCAATTGAGAATCTTTCTTGCTTTTGCTGCATTCAAGAACTTCACAGTCTATCAACTTGATGTAAAATGTGCATTTCTGTATGGGGATATCGATAGAGAAGTCTATGTGTGCCAGCCACCCGGATTTGAAGACCCACAACATCCCAACTATGCGTGTAAACTTGATAAAGCTCTCTATGGGTTGCATCAGGCACCTAAGCTGTGGTATGAGACACTGTCTTAGTTCCTTATCAAGAATGGCTATACCAGAGGCACAATAGACAAAACCTTATTCACAAGGAAGTCTGGGAAGGATATGATGCTTGTACAAGTCTATGTTGATCACATCATATTTGGTTCCTTAAATGACCAAATATGCAAAGACTATGAAAGTATCATGAGGAAGAAGATTGAAATGACTTCCATGGGAAAGATACCAGGCTTCTTCAAAGGTGTCTCACCTAATTGCTACCAAAAGAATTCTTAGATACCTCAAAGGAGCTCCTAAATTAGGTCTTTTGTATCCTAAGAATAGGGATTTTAACCTCTATGGTTACACTAACAGTGATTATGGTGGTTGTAATATCAATAAGAAATCAACATCGGGAGGATGTTAATTTCTTGGTGGAAGGATTATCTCTTAGCAATGTAAGAAGCAATCATGTGTATTCACATCAACTGCTGAAGCTGAGTATATTGCTATTGCAAGTTGCTGTGCTCAACTGCTTTTGATTCAGAATCAGATGCTGGATTATGGTTTTAATTTCATGGAGACTCCTATCCATATAGACAACAAGAGTGCCATTTCTATCACAGAAAATCCAGTCAAGCACTCCAAAACAAAACATAGTGACATCAGGTATTATTTCATTCGAGATATTCATGAGAAAACTCTAATCAAGCTAGTCAAAGTCTGTTAGAGCTCTTAAAAGATTAACATTTTGTCTTTTGCATTTTGTCATAATATAGGGACTTATTTTGTAAATATATGTTCCTTGTTTTTCTTTGATAGTATAAATAGGATATTTTATGTATTGTGTAGGAGTCCTAGAGAACGAATCAGTTAGAACAGATTGAACAACTGTAACTCACTCTTACATATTGTATCCTAAGCATTTGCTATCAATGAAATCTATGAATTTTTTAAGTAATTGCTTGTGTTTGCTTACTTTGTGTATGAATTGATAGTTGTATTATGATATCATCACAGATTGATCCATTTTGAACCTATCAAATGGTATCAGAGCTTTTAGTTCAGTGATCAGAGCTTATCAACATTATTGAGCTCTTTGAATCACTTGAAATCCGTATTGGTTGCAATTTGATCGATTAATTATTGATTTCAATTGTATTTCATCCGTAGATACATGATTTGAATCACAATTTGGTGTTTAATCCATTCAGATCTGAGTATTGATCAGATTTGTGTTTGAACTGTGTTCTTCATTTTCAAACTGTATTTTGATTAGAAAACAGATTTGTTGTTGTTGTTTGATCAAAAAGTTGATTGAAGATTGTTAATAGATCTATTTACTACCTAATTGGAAGTTTTTAGATTAATTGAACAAGTTTTGAAGAATTTCATAAGATCTGAGTTTGTTGAAGATGATGAATTTGGCGCTTGAGTTGTGAAAAACTACTGAAAATTGCTAAGTGATCATACGCTTTGCAACTGTTTAGGCATTTCATCACTATTAAGGAGTTTTCAGAACAGGCATTTTGCAACTATTTGGATGTATTGAGATTGTTTGGTCACTTTGATACTTTGTTGAAACTCAGCAATTCTAGACGCTTGAGAACTGTTTGGGCGTTTTTACCTCAGGCGTTTCTATACTGTGTGGTCATTTGAGAACTGTTCAGACGTTTCATCAGTTGGGCATTTTAGAATTCATCTAAGGCATTCCTTTAGACATTTCTTGTTCAAAGCCAGGCATTTCAGAAGTTTCAGGCACATCAGGGTTCCCAAGCTCAAAAATAGAGCTAATTTCAAAAATTGGTCTCTTAGATTGAAGTATCATCTAAACTCCATTGACACTGATTTGTGGAAGTCAATAGAGAAAGGATCACATATCCTAATTACATCTGATGGTCCTGATAGAGGATTTGTTTATACAAAAGACTCTCCAGAACCTTATCTTGAGGATGGTCTACAAGGTGATGACTTAAGGAAGGTTAAAAATGACATCAAAGCTTACTCACTGATATGCAAGGGGTTACCATTGTAAGTTTTGACTAGACTTGAAGGTTATCAAACTAGTTACACCATGTACATAGCTTTGAAGATCATTTATAAAGGTGGTAAAGAGATACAAGATCTCAAAAAGAAAAAACTCAAGAGGCAATTGGAGTTGTTTGAGCATCTTTTTGGTGAAACAATCAATCAAATGATGTATAGATTTGTAAATGTCAACTGCTGGTATCAAAAATGATCTCAAAGATCTAAATTACAGACTTCTGAATGCTCTTCCATCTTTATGGAAACAGACAGTCATTCTGCTGAAGCATATAGAAAAGTTTCCAATGGATCTGGATATTTTGATTGCCAAAATTGAATCAGTTGAAATTGATGAGAGCTCCAGAAACAATGATAGAGCTGCATCAATGTCTTAGTATAAGTACGTTGCTTCTCCAGCTAACACAGTGGAGAATGCTTTTCTGGCTAAAGATGATAATTCTCCTGAAGACGAGGGTGATTTGTTCGTTGGAGCTGGTTTCTTCATAGATTCTTCTTAGACAACTGCTCCTGTTTATACAACTCTACCTCAACCTCAGTCTCCTCCTAAAACTCAAACTCCATCTTCTAACTCTATTAAAACTAGCAAAGTTAAAGATGTTATTAAAACCCTGTTACAGGATGATGAGTCAAAATCTGCTTTTACTACTTTCATGGCATGTTTTTGTTGGGAACGGTCTGCCCAAGACACATATTGAATTGATGTGGCTAGAACGTTATGATATAAGTCGGGTCATACCCAATAACAAGCTAGACAAACACCTACAATATTTATTTTATGATATGATCAAGTAAATAAATATTGACACTTAATGTATTTAGAAATTGGTTTTCTAAATATTTGTACTAATGTTGTGAATAAATTATATGGATAATTTATTCTAGAAAGAGAGTATTATATATTGTTATTCAAATGGTTGAACAACAATATAAGTCTTTTGTTCGAATTTCTTTATTACTCATACGTATTTACTAATGCGGATGTGCTTTTGAGAAAATGGGTATAGAGTTTAAGTGTTAAGAACTTATACTTAGTACTTCCCTTAGGTTGTCCGTTATGGATACTTAGTACTTTAAGCCATCCGCTGTCCGTTGTGGTTACCTTCTTATGGGCTGCTTGCTATGAATAATTATTACAATTTCATGATATGTGATTTTAAGGTAATAATATTATAAAAGTATTATTCATAATAAGTGGGCACAAAGGAATAAAAGAAGGATAGTGAAACATAATAAATACTACCCCAGGGCCCTAACAAAGGTGAAAAGCCTTGCAAGCTTTTCCAACGGAAGTTCAAGACCATGTTGTCGTTAGCTCAACTGATGTGTGACTGTTTCAGCCCAAGAAAGGCACATCCGGGGTGTAATCCTTGTGATTGACCAATAAACTAATGGGATCCAAGTTCATGAGCAGGCTTTGTGCCTAGCAGTGTGGATTAACAGTTGGGGGTTAGCTACCACTTATAAATGTGTACCGACATGGATTCAGCATCTGTTGCCAACCAACAATGTAGGCTCTTGCTTTGTGCAATCCTAGTTAATGAAAGTGAAAGATAATGAAAGAAAGAATGATAAAGAATCTCTTAATGATGGATTATGTATGATGATGGATGATCACTATGTGAAGTTTACCAAAGTATATTTTCTATATTATTAAACTAGGACTCACTCAGCAACGCTGACTTTTTATATACGTATATCAGTTGGCAGGTAAGGATGTTGCTGAGGATGGCACGGCTGAAGCTACTTGGTGAATGGAGACTGGCATCCATTTATGCAATTATGATATTTTTGTCTTGTAATGCAACTAAATATTCTTTTGTAACTCTAATAACGATGTATTATTTGGCAAAAGTAATGCACAAAGCAAGAAATGTTTTTTTTTGGTTAAATTATTCTGCTGTGATTGTTTTCTTATAATAATATGATTTAAGGTGTTTTTAATAATGAATGATGCTATGAATGACCAACTGTGGGGTCTCTGGGACGAGGCCTTACAAGTTTGTATCAGATCCAAAGTTTAAGAGAATTGGGTAAATTGTTTTCAAAACCTAAATTTAAACTGAGAATGGGACCGAATGGAAGGATGCCAGCCCAAGTAACAATGTGCATCTGGTAGATTTTTCATAAAGTTAACTGGCATTATGTGCGTGTGCTATTTAAATTATGTGCTCTTAGTAGATTTGAATACTGATGTAGTCAGGATAGGAAATGCTTGGGGAATGAAGAGTAAAGTAAGTGGCTAATCATAACTGGCCACTGTAATTAGGGACTTACAATACTTGACATAATCTGAGCTATTACCTTGAATAACCTTGTTAGTGTTTGAATCTTATAGGAGGTAGATCTTATGGAGGGTAGGAAATCTGGGAAGGTGACCCGAGGCGGTGCTCGTGGCGGGCGTACTACTAGTAATGCACAAGTAATGCACAGTAACTGGCCACTGTATTATTTGGCAAAAGTATGCACAAAGCAAAAAATGGTTTTTTTGGTTAAATTATTCTGCTGCGATTGTTTTCTTATGATAATGTGATTTAAGATGTTTTTAATAATGAATATGCTATGAATGACCAACTGTGGAGTCTCTGGGGATGGGGCCTTACACCTTTCAAGATCATCTTAGGAGTTGTGGGATTGTCTCACAACTTGCTCCACCCGGAACACCACAACATAATGGTGTTTCTGAAAGGAGAACCGAACCCTATTGGATATGGTTCGATCTATGATGGCTAGAAGCCACTACCTCTGTCATTTTTGGGTTTCGTATTGCTCTCCGCGGCCCGTATTCTGAATATGGCCCCAACCAAGAAAGTGGATAAGACACCTTTTGAAATATGGCATGGAAGGGTTCCATCATTATCATATTTAAAAGCATGGGGTTATGAGGCTTATGTTAAGCAGAACACCTAAACAAGTTAGAAAACCAATCCACTAAGTGTATCTTCATAGGATACCCCAAAGACTCGATGGGATATTAATTCTACAATCCAACAGAGCAAAAGGTATTTATTGCTCGAAAGGCTGAGTTCTTGGAAACTAAGTTCCTTATGGAAGGAACTACCAATAGAATAGTGGAACTTGATGAGGATCTAGAACCACAAGCTGATACACGTTTGGTTGATACTAGCAATCAACAAGAGTTTCTTGATAAGGATCAAGTGGTTGATCAATACACACAAACGTTCACAGATCTGGTAAAACTAGCTATCCACCCGAAAGATATGGATTTTTCATGAATGCATACTATGTAGTTGACTCGGATGAACCAACTACGTACCATGATGCAATGTCCAATTCCAATTATGACAAGTGGCTTGAAGCCATGAACGTAAAGATGCAATCCATGTATGACAACCAAGTGTGGGAATTGGTTATGCCACTGCTTAACTCCAAACCAGTTGGATGTAAGTGGGTTTTCAAGAAGAAAACTGATATGCATGGAAACTTGGATACTTATAAAGCAAGACTTGTAGCAAAAGGTTTCACTCAAACTTAAGGGGTAGATTATGATGAGACCTTCTTGCCTGTGGCAATGCTAAAGTGAATTAGGATATTATTTTCCATAGTCGCATATTTTGACTATGAGATTTGGCAAATGGATGTCAAAACAACTTTCCTTAATGGACATCTCAAAGAGAATGTCTGTATGGTTCAGCCTGATCATTTTGTCGATCCACAACATCCTAATAAAGTATGCAAGTTAAAGAAATCAATCTATCACAACATCCTAATAAAGTATGCAAGTTAAAGAAATCAATCTATGGATTGAAACAAGCCTTGAGAAGTTGGAATCAACGTTTTAATGAAGAGATCAAGAAATTTGGATTCATCAAGAACGCTGATGAAACTTGTGTGTATAAGAAGGCTAGTGGGAGCATCATCATATTTTTAGTATTGTATGTTGATGATATACTACTCTTTGGAAATGACATTCCAACCATGGAAGGTGTTAAAACCTGGCTTGGAAGTTGTTTTTCCATCAAAGATCTTGGTGAAGCCACCTATATTTTGGTAATAAAGATCTATAGGGATAGATCAAGGCGGTTGATAGGTTTAAACCAAAGTGCATACATTGATAAAATCTTGAAAAGGTTCAAGATGGAGAACTTTAAGAAAGGTCTGGTACCTATTCAAGGAGGGACAATATTGAGTGCATCTTAATGTCCAAGCTCAAAGGATGAGCAAGAAAGGATGAAGGAAGTCCCATATGCATATGCTATAGGATCCATCATGTATGCAATGATATGCACTAGACTGGACATGTCATGCGCTTTAAGCATGACGAGTAGATATCAGAAGAATCCAGGAAATAGCCATTAGATGGCTGTTAAGTGTATATTGAAATACCTTAGGAGGACTAAGGATATGTTTCTAATATACGGATCTGGTGAAGAGGAACTCGTTGTATAGGGTTACACGGATGCGAGTTTCCAAACTGATCGAGATGATTCTCGATCACAATCGGCGTATGTCTTTATTATGAATGGAGGGGCAGTGGCCTGGAAGAGTTCAAAGCAGGATGTGGTAGCATTGTCTATTACAGAATCGAAATACATCGCCGCTTCATTAGCAGCATAAGAAGCTGCATGGTTAAAGAAATTCATTGTTGATCTAGGGGTAGTCTCTACCATTCAAGATCCCCTAGCGATCTTTTATGACAACAAGGGTGTGATTGCTCAAATCAAGGAACCCCGTGCACATCAAAAGACAAGGCACATTGAGCAGAGATTCAACTACATAAGGGATGAAGTTGAAAAAGGAAAGATATGTATTTGCAAAGTTCACACTGATCAAAATATTACGGATCCACTCACGAAGCTCCTTGAAAGGACAAAGCATGAGAGTCATACTTATGTCTGAGGACTTTGATATTCTAGTGATTGGATTTGATCTATTTAGTATTTAAACAACGAAACGATTGTTATTTTGACTCATATATATAATTATGATACTATGAGTTATGTTCCATTTTAGCATGTTTAGATCCATGAATATGTTTATTATTCTAAATGTCCGTAGTCGGTCATATTTGTGGGAACAAATATGAAGGTAAGACTATTATGAACTTGGATTGGTGGATATTCATAAGGTATTAATATAGAGCAAGAGGTTGCTACCAAAGTTCATAGATATTTGTGGGATATAAATATTGGACTGACCTGCTCTCAAATGTTACTGCATGAAATTATGTAATTGATCATAAGTAAATTTGAATATAGGCGAATATCATAGTATCCTCCGACCTGAGATACATATTGGGTTTTGATATTCACCAAATATTATACTTTGACCAAGTTCTTCGTTGTTCTGAAAAATGGACAGTACACAAGGCTAGTTCAGGTGTGATACAAGGTGATTGTAAGAAACATATGTAGTCAAGATGGGATTTGTTCCTCTTATTCGTTGAGAGTAAGATGTCTAAGGCTTGATAAAGTTAAATCAACAGGGAATGATCATTCTATGTCTATGGATTTCATATGACATCTGTAACAAAAGGATAAATGATAGATTCACCTAAATCATTTTCAAGTAAGGGACTTGAAGTAGATGATGTTATTGAATGGCACTTCGTCATGCGTATTAGAGGTAGTAAACCGTTGTTAGGCGGTATTTGCTACTTGCATTAATCCTCTTTGTATCTTGTGCAAGTGGGAGATTGTTGGAATGGTCTGCCCAAGAGACATATTGAATTGATGTGGCTAGTACGTTATGATCTGAGTCGGGTCATACCCAATAACAAGTTAGACAAACATCTACAATATTTATTTTATGATATGATAATATAAATAAATATTAACACTTAAAGTATTTAGGAATTGGGTTTCTGAATATTTGCACTTGTGTTGTAAATGAATTATGTGGATAATTTATTATAGAGAGAGTATTCTATACTGTTATTCAAATGGTTGAACAACAAAATAGTCTTTTGTCCGCATTTCTTAATTACTCATCCGCATTTACTAATGCGGATGTGCTTTTGAGGAAATGCGGATGAAGATTACTCATCCCCATTAACTAATGCGGATAAAGGTACCTCATCCGCATTTACTAATGCAGATGTGTATTTGTGGAAATGCTGATGAAAACTGATCGTCCGCATTTACTGATACGGATGATCATTTGAGGAAATACTGACTAAACTACTCATCTGCATTTATAAATGCGGATGTACATTTGGGAAATGCGGATAGAATTTCTTCATCCGTATTTACAAATGCGGAAGGAGGCCATTCATCCCTATTTACTAATGCGGGTGAAAGTTTTAGAAATTCAGATAGGACAAGGAGCTGGGCCCCGCCCATTTTTCTCTCTCTCCTCGTCTGAAATTTCAGTTTCATAGGACATGCAATATATGATTGCAATCAACCACTTTCTCTGATAACTTACAAGACACTCAAAAGTGCACGTCTAGGTTTCTGGTTTTCTCTCGATCAGTCGAAAAGAAAACCAAGAACAAAGATTCGTTCAAGTGTGAAAAATCCTAGCAACCGGGTGTTTGTTGGAGGCTTGAGGGTATACTTGCTTGAGGCATCCTTCTTTGGAAGCTGCCAATCATCGATTATCTTCCTCAAACCCATATGAGAGGTAGTCTTCTAAACACGCTATGGTTGTTTGTAAGCATGGTTTTCATATATCGATCCATTACGGATTTTAACGGATATATAAAATAATTTATATATATTAACTGTAACACGTTTTAATCTCTTCTAATGCTGCGTTTTTCATTTATTTGGATAAAATGACTCTGATAAACTTGTTCAAATGATGGATGCTCAACCTTTGGTTGTTCAGACTGAGTCATGAGTGCAATTTCTTCTAAATCCTTTTTTGGGTTAGATTTGTCACTCCAATCATAGTCTTCATCATCATTGTCAGAATCAACTTCTGCTAAGGATCATTTTCTTCAGACCAGTCTTCATTTTGAACTTCAGCAACAAGAGCAAAACTAGATGTTAGATCAGCTGTCGTTTGTTCAGCATAAGCACTCCATCAATAGCCATCTTTGATGCTGACAACAAGAGCTTTCTTTGGCTCTTCAGATGATTTTGATTCCTCTTTAAGTTCTGGCATGGGAAGACTTTGATAAGGCTTTTGAAAGTTTTTCTAAGACTACTGTTGGTATCTTTGACTGCTAGAACCTGCTTGACCATTTCCACCTTGATTTCTAGGAGCTTTACATTCCCTTGAGAAATGACTATACTATTGTAGTTGAAACACCTTGACTTTAATTTATCAAAGCCAACAGATTTGTTTGCACTTGGCTTGTAATTCTTGTTAACATATGAGTGTTTTTGTGTTCTATAAGCAATCATTACCATCTGCCAATTCAAATCCATCTCTTCCACATCATCAGTATCCATCTCAAACAAATCCTGCAAAACAAGATCTAACTGGGTAAGATGACTACCTTGATAAGCATGAAAACTGATGGGGTTTGAACAAGTTTATCCGAGTCATTTTATCCATATAAAATTTAAAACACAGCGGAATTAGAATGAAAAACTTGTTACAGTTAATATATATAAACCATTTTATATATCTGTTAAAAACCCGTAATGGATCGTTATATGAAAAACATGCTTACAAACAACCATAGGGTGTTTAGAAAACTACCTCTTGAATGGGTCAGAGGAAGATAATATTTGAATGGTAGCTTCTAAAGAAGGAGGCCTCAAGCTTGTCTACCCCAAGGTTCCAACAAACACCTAGCTGCTAGGATTTTCACTTGAAAGATCTCTGTTCTTGGTTTTCTTCGACCGATCGAGAGAAAACCAATAGGAACACCGACGTGCACTTTTTGTGAGTGTTGTAAGTTATCAGAGAGAGTAGTTGATTGCAATCATATATTGCATATCCTGTGAAACTGAATTTCAGATGAGGGGAGAGAGAAAAGTGGGCGGGACCCAGCCCCTTAACCCATCCGCATTTCTCTAACATTCATCCGCATTAGTAAATACGAATGAACAACCTCCTACAACATTTGTAAATGCAGATGAAGAAATTTCTACCGCATTTCCCAAATGTAAATCGCATTTGTAAATGCGGATGAGTAGTTCCATCATATTTCCACAGATGTATATCCGTATTTATTAATGCAGACGAACAGTTTCATTAGCATTTCCTTTTATGCTCATTCGTATTAGTAAATGCGGATGAAAAAATTCCTTCAGCATTTCCACAAATGCACATCCGCATTAGTAAATGCGAATGAGGAACATTCATCCGCATTTCCTCAAAAGCACATCCGCATTAGTAAATGCGGATGAGTAATAAAGAAATGCGGACAAAAGACTTATATTGTTGTTCAACCATTTGAATAACAATATATAATACTCTCTTTCTAGAATAAGTTATCCATATAATTTATTCATAATACTAGTGCAAATATTTAGATAACCAATTTCTAAATACTTTAAGTGTTAATATTTATTTACATGATCATATCATAAAATAAATATTATAGGTGTTTGTCTAGCTTGTTATTGGGTATGACCCGACTTGGATCATAACATACTAGCCACATCAATTCAATATGTGTCATGGGCAGACCATTCCCAACAATCTCCCACTTGCACAAGATACATAGAGGATTGATGCAAGTAGTAAATACCACCTAACAACGGTATACTACCCCTAACACGCATGATGAAGTGCCATTCAATAACATCATCTTCTTCAAGTCCCTTACTTGAAAATGATTTAGGTGAATCTATCATCTATCCTTTTGTTACAGATGTCATGTTAAATCCAGAGACACAGAATGAACATTCCCTATTGATTTAACTTTATCAGGCCTTAAACATCTTACTCTCAACAAATAAGAGGAACAAATCCCATCTTGACTACATATGTTTCTTACAATCACCTTGTATCACACCTGAAACTAGCCTTTTGTACTGTCCATATTTTAGAACAGCGAAGAACTATGTCAAAGTATAATATTCGGTGAATATCGAAACCTAATATGTATCTCAGGTCGGAGGATACTATGATATTCTCCATTACTCAAATTTACTTATGATCAATTACATAATTCCATACAGTAATATTTGAGAGGGGTCAGTCCAATATTTGTATCCCACAAATATCTATGAACTTTGGTAGCAATCTTTTGCTTTATATCCAATATTTGAGAGCGGGTCAGTCCAATCCAAGTTCATAACAGTCTTACCTTCATATTTGTTCCCACAAATATGACCGACTACAGACATTTAGAATAATAAACATATTCATGGATCTAAACATGCTAAAATGGAACATAACTCATAGTATTATAATTATATATATATGAGTCATAATAACAATTGTTCTATTGTTTAAAAACTAAATAAGTCAAATCCAATCACTAGAATATCAAAGTCCTAAGGCACAAGTATGACTCTCATCCTTTGGCCTTTCAAGGAACTTCATGAGTGGATCCGTAATATTTTGATCGGTGTGAACTTTGCGAATACATATCTTTCCTTTTTCAACTTCATCCCTTATGTAGTTGAATCTCCACTCAATGTGCCTTGTCTTTTGATGTGCACGGGGATCCTTGATTTGAGCAATCGCACCCTCGTTGTCATAAATGATCTCTAGGGAATCTTGAATGGTAGAGACTACCCCTAGATCAGCAATGAATTTGTTTAACCATATAGCTTCTTGTGCTGCCAATGAAGTGGCGATGTATTCTAATTCTGTAGTGGACAATGCTACAACATCCTGCTTTGAACTCTTCCAGGACACTTCCCCTCCATTCATAATGAAGAAATACCCCGATTGTGATCGAGAATCATCTCGATCAGTTTGGAAACTCGCAGCCGTGTAACCCTTTACAACGAGAGCCTCTTCACCAGATCCGTATATTAGAAACATATCCTTAGTCCTCATAAGGTATTTCAATATACTCTTAATAGTCATCCAATGGCTATTTCCTTGATTTTGCTAATATCTACTCATCATGCTTAAAGCACATGACACGTTTGGTCTAGTGCATATCATTGCATACATGATGGATCCTATAGCAGATGCATATGGGATTTCCTTCATCCTTTCTTGCTCATCCTCTGAGCTTGGACATTGAGATGCAATCAATATTGTCCCTCTTTGAATAGGTACTAGACCTTTCTTAGAGTTCTCCATCTTGAACCTTTTCAAGATTTTATCAATGTATGCACTTTGGTTTAAACCTATCAACCGCCTTGATCTATCCCTATATATTTTTTTTTCCAAAATATAGGTGGCTTCACCAAGATCTTTGATGGAAAAAACAACTTCCAAGCCAGGTTTTAACACCTTCCATGGTTGGAATGTTATTTCCAAACAGTAGTATATCATCAACATACAACACTAAGAATATGATGATGCTCCCACTAGCTTTCTTATACACACAAGCTTCATCAGTGTTCTTGATGAATCCAAATTTCTTGATCTCTTTATCAAAAAGTTGATTCCAACTTCTCGATGCTTGTTTCAATCCATAGATTGATTTCTTTAACTTGCATAGTTTATTAGGATATTGTGGATCGACAAAACCATCGGGCTGAACAATATAGACATTCTCTTTGAGATGTCCATTAAGGAAAGCAGTTTTGACATCCATTTGTCAAATCTCATAGTCATAATATACAGCTATAGCAAATAATATCCTAAATGACTTTAGCATTGCCATAGGCGAGAAGGTCTCATCATAATCAACCCCTTGAGTTTGAGTGAAACCTTTTGCTACAAGTCTTGCTTTATTAGTATCCAAGTTTCCATGCATATCAGTTTTCTTCTTGAAAACCTAGTTACATCCAACCGGTTTGGAGTTAAGCGGTAGCACAACCAATTCCCATACTTGGTTGTCATACATGGATTGCATCTCTACGTTCATGGCTTCAAGCCACTTGTCACAATCGGCATTGGACATTGCATCATGGTACGTAGTTGGTTCATGCGAGTCAACTACATAACATCCATTCATGAGAAATCCATATCTTTCAGGTGGATAGCTAGTTCTACCAGATCTACGAACGTTTTGTGTGTATTGATCAACCACTTGATCATTATCAACAACCTCTTGTTGATTGCTAATATCAACCAAACATGTATTGTCTTGTCGTTCTTGATCCTCATCAAATTCCACTGTTCTATTGGTAGTTCCTTCTATAAGGAACTTAGTTTCCAAGAACTCAGCCTTTCAAGCAATAAATACCTTTTGCTCTGTTGGATTGTAGAAGTAATATCCCATGGAGTCTTTGGGATATCCTACAAAGATACACTTAGTTGATCTGCCTTCTAAATTGTTTAGGGTGTTCTGCTTAACATAAGCTTCACAACCCCATACTTTTAAATATGATAACGATGGAACTCTTCCATGCCATATTTCAAAAGGTGTCTTATCCACTTTCTTGGTTGGGGCCATATTCTAGATGTGGGCCGTAGAGAGTAGTACGAAACCCCAAAATGATAGAAGCAGTGTGCTTCTAGCCATCATAGATCGAACCATATCCAATAGGGTTTGGTTTCTCCTTTTAGACACACCATTATGTTGTGGTGTTCCGGGTGGAGCAAGCTGTGTGACAATCCCACAACTCCTGAGATGATTTTGAAAGGCATCACTAAGGTATTCACCTCCTCTATCCGAATGAAGAACTTTGATTTTTTTGTTGAGTTGATTTTCTACTTCATTTTTGATGATTTTGAACATTTCAAAAGCTTCATATTTGTGTCTTAACAAGTACACATAACCATAATGACTATAATCGTCGATAAAGGTAGATTATAGTCATTATGGTTATGTGTACTTGTTAAGACACAAAGATGAAGCTTTTGAAATGTTCAAAATCTTCAAAAATGAAGTAGAAAATCAACTCAACAAAACAATCAAAGTTCTTCATTCGGATAGAGGAGGTGACTACCTTAGTGATGCCTTTCAAGATCATCTCTGGAGTTATGGGATTGTCTCACAGCTTGCTCCACCTGAAACACCACAACATAATGGTGTGTTTGAAAAGAGAAATCGAACCCTATTTGATATGGTTTGATCTATCATGGCTAGAAGCACACTACCTCTGTCATTTTGGGGTTTCGTATTGCTCTCCGCGGCCCGTATTCTGAATATGGCCCCAACTAAGAAAGTGGATAAGACACCTTTTGAAATATGGCATGGAAGGGTTCCATCGTTATCATATTTAAAAGCATGGGGTTATGAGGCTTATGTTAAGCAGAACACCCTAAACAAGTTAGAAAACCAATCCACTAAGTGTATCTTCGTAGGATATCCAAAAGACTCGATGGGATATTAATTCTACAATCCAACAGAGCAAAAGGTATTTATTGCTTGAAAGGCTGAGTTCTTGGAAACTAAGTTCCTTATAGAAGGAACTACCAATAGAACAGTGGAATTTGATGAGGATCAAGAACGACAAGACAATACATGTTTGGTTGATATTAGCAATCAACAAGAGGTTGTTGATAATGATCAAGTGGTTGATCAATACACACAAAACGTTCGTAGATCTGGTAGAACTAGCTATCCACCTGAAAGATATGGATTTCTCATGAATGGATGTATGTAGTTGACTCGCATGAACCAACTACGTACCATGATGCAATGTCCAATGCGATTGTGACAAGTGGCTTGAAGCCATGAACGTAGAGATGCAATCCATGTATGACAACCAAGTATGGGAATTGGTTGTGCTACCGCTTAACTCCAAACCGGTTGGATGTAACTAGGTTTTCAAGAAGAAAACTGATATGCATGGAAACTTGGATACTAATAAAGCAAGACTTGTAGCAAATGGTTTCACTCAAACTCAAAGGGTTGATTATGATGAGACCTTCTCGCCTGTGGCAATGCTAAAGTCAATTAGGATATTATTTGCTATAGCTGTATATTATTATGACTATGAGATTTGGCAAATGAATGTCAAAACTACTTTCCTTAATGGATATCTCGAAGAGAATGTCTATATGGTTCAACCCGATGGTTTTGTCGAACCACAATATGCTAATAAAGTATGCAAGTTAAAGAAATCAATCTATGGATTGAAACAAGCATCGAGAAGTTGGAATCAATGTTATGATGAAGAGATCAAGAAATTTGGATTCATCAAGAATGTGATGAAGCTTGTGTGTATAAGAAAGCTAGTGGGAGCATCATCACATTCTTAGTATTGATGTTGATGATATACTACTGTTTGGAAATGACATTCCAACCATGGAAGGTGTTAAAACCAGCTTGGAAGTTGTTTTTCCATCAATGATCTTGGTGAAGCCACCTACATTTTGGGAATAAATATCTATAGGAATAGATCAAGGAGGTTGATAGATTTAAACAAAAGTGCATACATTAATAAAATCTTGAGAAGGTTCAAGATGGAGAACTTTAAGAAAGGTTTGGTTCCTATTCAAAGAGGGACAATATTGAGTGCATCTCAATGTCCAAGATAAAAGGATGAGCAAGAAAGGATGAAGCAAGTCCCATATGCATCTGCTATAGGATCCATCATGTATGCAATGATATGCACTAGACCGAACGTGTCATGCGCTTTAAGCATGAGGAGTAGATATCAGCAGAATCTAGGAAATAGCCACTGGATGGCTGTTAAGAGTATATTGAAATACCTTAGGAGGACTAAGGATATGTTTCTAATATACAAAACAGGTGAAGAGGAACTCGTCGTAAAGGGTTACACGAATGCGAGTTTCCAAACTAATCGAGATGATTCTCGATCACAATTGGGGTATGTCTTCATTATGAATGGAGGGGCAGGGTCCTGGAAGAGTTCAAAGTAGGATGTGGTAGCATTGTCCACTACAGAATAGGAATACATCACTATTTCATTGGCAGCAGAAGAAGCTGCATGGTTAAACAAATTCATTGCCGATCTAGGGGTAGTCTCTACCATTCAAGATCCCCTAGAGATCTTTTGTGACAAGGGTACGAGTGCTCAAATCAAGGAACCCCATGCACATCAAAAGACAAGGCACATTGAGCAGAGATTCAACTACATATGGGATGAAGTTGAAAAGTAAAGATATGTATTCGCAAAGTTCATACCGATCAAAATATTGCGGATCCACTCACGAAGCTCCTTGAAAGGCCAAAGCATGAGAGTCATACTTGTGCCTTAGGACTTTGATATTCTAGTGATTGGATTTGATCTATTTAGTATTTAAACAATGGAATAATTGTTATTTTGACTCATATATATATATAATTATGATACTATGACTTATGTTCCATTTTAGCATGTTTAGATCTATGAATATGTTTATTATTTAAATGTCCGTAGTCGGTCGTATTTGTGGGAACAAATATGAAGGTAAGACTATTATGAACTTGGATTGATGGATATTCATAAGGTATGAATATAGAGCAAGAGGTTGCTACCAAAGTTCATAGATATTTGTGGGATACAAATATTGGACTGACCCGCTCTCAAATGTTACTGCATGGAATTATGTAATTGATCATAAGTAAATTTGAGTAAAGGCGAATATCATAGTATCCTAAGACCTGAGATACATATCGGGTTTTGATATTCACCAGATATTATACTTTGATCTAGTTCTTTGTTGTTCTGAAATATGGACAGTACACAAGGCTAGTTTCAGGTGTGATACAAGGTGATTATGAGAAACGTATGTAGTCAAGATGGGATTTGTTCCTCTTATTCGTTGAGAGTAAGATGTCTAAGGCCTGATAAAGTTAAACCAACAGAGAATGATCATTCTGTGTCTCTGGATTTAACATGACATCTGTAACAAAAAGATAAATGATAGATTCACCTAAATCATTTTCAAGTAAAGGACTTGAAGAAGACGATGTTATTGAATGACACTTCATCATGCGTATCAGGGGTAGTAAACTATTCTTAGGCGGTATTTTCTACTTGCATCAATTCTCTATGTATCTTGTGCAAGTGGGAGATTGTTGGAACGGTCTGCCCAAGAGACATATTGAACTGATGTGGCTAGTACGTTATGATCCAAGTCGGGTCATACCCAATAACAAGCTAAACAAACACCTACAATATTTATTTTATGATATGATCATGTAAATAAATATTATCACTTAAAGTATTTAGAAATTGGGTTTCTAAATATTTGCACTTGTGTTGTGGATAAATTATATGGATAATTTATTTTGAGAGAGTATTCTGTATTGTTATTCAAATGGTTGAACAACAATATAAGTATTTTGTCCACATTTCTTAATTACTCATCCGTATTTACTAATGCGGATATGCTTCTGAGGAAATTCAGATGAAGATTACTCATCCGCATTAACTAATGCGGATGAAGGTTTCTCATCCGCATTTACTACTACGGATGGGCATTTATGGAAATACTGATGGAAACTGATCGTTCGCATTTACTAATGCGGATACACATTTGAGGAAATGCTAATGAAATTACTCATCCGCATTTAGAAATGCAGATGTACATTTGGGAAATGCGGATGAAATTTCTTCATCCGTATTTCCAAATGCGGAATGAGACAATTCGTCTGCATTTACTAATGCGGCTGAATGTTTGAGAAATGCGGATGAGATAAGGGGCTGGACCCTGCCCACTTTTCTCTCTCTCCTCGTCTGAAATTTTAGTTTCATAGGACATGGAATATATGATTGCAATCAACCACTCTCTCTGATAACTTACAACACATTAAAAAAAGTGCACGTCTGTTTTCTGTTTTTCTCTCAATCGGTCGAAGAAAAACCAGGAACAAAAATTCGTTCAAATGTGAAAATCCTAGCAACCAGGTGTTTGTTGGAAGCTTGAGGGTAGACAAGCTTAAGGCCTCCTTCTTTGGAAGCTGCCATTCATCGATCATCTTCCTTAAACCCATACGAGAGTAGTCTTCTAAACACCCGTAAGCATGTTTTTCATATAATAATCCATTACGGATTTTAGTAGATATATAAAATGGTTATATATATTAACTGTAACAAGTTTTAATCTCTTTATCCATTGTGTTTTCATTTATATGGATAAAATGACTTTGATAAACTTGTTCAAATCCCGACAGATAACTCAACTTAAATCTCTTTGAAATGCAGGTATGCCCGAGAAGACCAATTAAACGTGGTATGTTGATAGTGGATTTAGCCGGCATATGACAGGCAACCAGGCCTTGCTTCAATATTTTAAGTTAAAAGATGGTACTCATGTTGCATTCGGAGGTGATGCAGGTGGTAGAATAACAGGAGAAGGAACAGTGTCCAATGGGATTATTAGCTTTGATGAAGTCAACTACTGTTCACAGTTGAACTTTAATCTTTTAAGTGTTTCCTAAATTTGTGACAAATCTTATTCTGTTCTATTTGATGATTCCTTTTGTTATATTTTGAAGCCAGGTTTTCAGATAAGCAAAGAATGGGTAGTTGTTAAAGCTATACGTGATCGAGATGTATACAAGTTAGATATGTCTCAAGTAGATCCATCTACAGAAAAAACATGCCTAATTGCTCAAGCATCAAATGTCGAAAGCCAGTTATGGCATAGAAGTCTCGAGCATTCCAATTTCAAGAACATGAATAAGCTTGTAGCAGGAAATCATGTGGTAGGTCTTCCAACAAAGAAGTTTGCTACAACAGATCACTGCTCAGCATGTTTAAAACGAAAGCAACATAGAGCGTCTTATAAGCCCAAGATGATAAATTCAAATTCCAAGCTGATAAACTCAAATTTCAAGCCTCTCCAGATGTTGCATATGGACCTCTTCGAACCATCTAATGTGCAGAGTATTGGAAAGAAATCTTATTGTATAGTTATCATTGATGACTTTACAAGATTTTCATGGGTTTTCTTTTTGCATGCTAAATTTGAAACTACTGAATTGTTAAAAGAATTCATCATTAAAGTAGAAAATCAATTAGAACAAAAGGTGAAAATTATCAGAAGTGATAATGGAACTGAATTTAAAAATTCTAATGTTGACATGTTCTGTGGAGAAAAAGGTATTGCTCGTCAGTTCAGTGCTCCTAGAACTCCACAACAAAATAGAGTTGCTGAAAGGAAAAGCAGAACTTTGATTGAGGCTGCACGCTCCATGTTAGCAGATGCAAAGATTCTAATTACTTTCTGGAATGAAGCCATATCCACTGCATGTTTTGTATAGAATCATACATTGATTGTGAAAGATAAACAGAAAACTGCTTATGAGTTGATGTTTGGTAGGAAACCTAATATAGATTTTCTTAAATCTTTTGGTTATCCAGTTTTGATTTTAAATTCAAGTGACCAGCTAGGAAAATTTGATGCAAAATCCGATGATGGATTTTTTATTGGATATTCATCGGTTTCAAAAGCCTTTAGAGTTTATAACTCTAGAACGAATGTCATTCTTGAAACTTTCAATGTTAAATTTCTTGAAAACTCTTTTCCATCAGTTGCAAATGGTCCAGGTAGGTTGTTTGATTTAGATTCTTTGTCAAACTCTTTTAATTCTAACTTGTTTGACTCTCTAGGTGAGAAAAAGAAACAAGGAGGAGATATCGGATCTTTCAGTGATGATTTTGATTCTGATGATATGGATGATTCTAGCCCAGATTACCCATTCTTCTCATTTGTTAAAGATCCTATATTTCGTTCTGAGTCTCATGATCAATCTCACTCTCAACAAGCACAAGAACATCCCTTTTCTAAAAATTACAATGTGTCACAACCTATTCCTAATGATGGTCCTGAAATTGTACAACCTGAGTCCGGAACGTCATCGGTTTCTGATGATGTAGTTGTTACTGATAATCTTGATTACTTTATCAACTCACCGACTCAAGTTCCTAATTTCAATCCACATACTTCGAACTTATTGCATCAGCTTTCCGACTTGAACCAATCTAATCTGGATGTTAATGTTCATGGAAATGAGATTCCAACGTCTCGTATTCATAAGAACCATCCTACATCTTATATTATCGGTCCATTGAATAAGAGAACGACAAGAAGTCAATCAGAACAAGCAAATCTCTCCTTATACTCGTGTTTTCTATCTCAAAATGTTCCTAAAAACATCACTAAAGCTTTAAAGGATAATAGTTGGATTGAGGCAATGCAAGAATAGTTATTGCAATTTCGAAAACAGGAAGTGTGGAAGCTTGTGGATCTACCTGAAGGAGAAAATGCCATAGGCACAAAATGGTTGTTTAGAAACAAATCAGACGATCAGGGAATTGTTGTTTGCAACAAAGAGAGACTCATTGCACAACGTTACAGCCAAAAAGAAGGAATAGATTATGATGAAGTATTTTTTCCAGTTGCAAGACTTGAATCAATTCATGTCTTCCTGGCTTATGCATCATTCATGAAATTCAAGGTGTATCAGATTGATGTTAAAGGTGCTTTCTTATATGGACCAATCACTGATGATGTGTATGTCAAGCAACCTCTAGGTTTCAAAGATGCTGAATATCCTCATCGTGTGTACAAGCTTAGTAAAGCATTGTATGGTCTCCATCAAGCTCCTAGAATTTGGTATGAAACGTTTTCACAACATTTGATCCAGCATGGATACACGCAAGGGAAAATTGATCCTACTTTGTTTATTAAGAAGGATGCTAATGATCTCTTATGTGTTCAAGTGTATGTTGATGATATCATATTCGGTTCTACAAGTCCAAAATGTGTACTAAATTTGAAGAAATCATGAAGTCTCGTTTCCAAATGAGTTCTATAGGAGAAATTAACTTTTTCCTTGGTCTTCAAGTGAAGCAGTATGTAGACGGAATTTTTAATAATCAGGAGAAGTTCGTTGAAAAACTCTTGAAGAAATTTAAACTGCATGATTGTCAATCCATTAGAACTCCAGCTGACGTAAATACTAAGATTGAACCTGATCCAAAAGGAAAATCAGTTGACCAAACTCTATACTGATTTATGATTGGATCTTTAATGTATCTTACTACATCTAGACCTGATATAATGTATGTTGTATGTGTCTGTGCCAGGTACCAATCTGACCCAAAGGAATCTCACCTAATCTTTGTTAAACGAATACTCAGGTATCTCAAAGGAAAACTGGCTTTAGGGCTGTGGTATCCTTATAAAGGAAACTTCGAGTTACATGGATATATAGATAGTGATTATGGAGGATGTTGCCAAGATCGTAAATCTACGACTGGTGGTTGTCAGTTTTTAGGTTCCAGATTAGTCTCGTGGAATGTAAGAAACAAACAAATGTCTCCGTTTCAACCGCAGAAGCTGAGTACGTAGCTGCTTCAGCAGGATGTTATCAAATCCTTTGGTTACAAAACCAACTGCTGGATTATGGGTTCAATTTTCTTAAAACTCCTATTTACATTGATAACACTGCTGCTATGTTTATCATAGCTAATCCTCTCTAACATTCAAAAACAAAGCATATCGAAATTCGATATCATTTTCTCAGATATAACTCTGAAAAAGGTTTAATCATTTTGATTCAAATTATAACTGAAAAACAGTTGGCTGACCTATTTACAAAAGCCTCTTTACCAGGTCGTTTTGAGTATTTGGTTGAGTCAATTGGACTTATTAACCACGTTTAAAACTAGTTTTGAGTAATTGATTCGCCTGAATCATAAAAATGAAAAGAACCCTCCCTTTGCTGAATAAGAAGATTTATAGAGAAAACTATCAAAGTTAACTGCCTGATTGTATATATTGTGTGTGCATGTTTAATAGAAAATGAAAAAGAAAATAAAAAATAAAAAATTGCAAAATCAAAAGAAAAAAATATAAAACAAAAAAAAACCCACAAAAATAGAGTTTTTCTTGTTAGTTAATTATTTAAGACTGAATCTGTCATTGCAATTTGTGAGAAATGATAGATACATTAGTTCTGATCAGTTGCATACTTCACTCACTACTAAAGTCAGACGTGATAAGATATGATGTGCAGGTAAGCTCATGCAGTTATACTATAAAAGTATATTCTTGTGATTAAACTAAATCAATCATGCATTCATGTTTGTCCATTTTAGTACCAATGAGTAGTGTTGACTTCTCAAATTGATTGCTTGTAAAGTCAAAAACTCACACCTGGTGGCGATATGAATAACCATAAGCTCTAATTATTTAAAGCGCCTATTCACTTCTTTGTTATGAGTCATCATAGACCTGAAGTGACGAGATATCCTTTGTTGTAAGTCATTACAGACTTGGAAATTCTCACTTGATGCAAAAGATGCCAATGTGCACAACCTAAACATGAGATCTGGTTATAAGTATATGTCAGGTTAACAAGATGAAAAAAGTGCTTTCTTGCATATCTTGACGAGAGTTGAGCTCTCTAGGTCTAAGTGTGACTTACATAATGTCATATCAAATCGTACCTTAATCAATCCAAGAATTGAAAAAGTAAGTGTGCTGAGTATCTTGCCAACATCACTCATTTTCTGTCCTTAGATCTCGTGTCTCCTCTGCTGCGGGAACGCTGACCTAGAACACACTTGATCAGGATTTAATCACTGTTAATGACCATCCATCATTTTATTTTATTTTAATGTGCTTATCTTAACTGATATGATCTCACATGTGATTCAATTTAATATAGTAGATTTTTCTTCTGCTTTAATTTTGATTTTTGCATGCTTTTCTGTGTGCAGTCATGTTGATAATGATTAGTTTGCTCTACTTGAAAAATAAAAGAAACTTTTAAGTTTGTGAACTTAAAAGTTTAGGGGAGTAAAAATGTAAAAGAGAAAATCAATGAAAAGTGTCAAATAAAATAAATAAATAAAATTAAGTGTTTTGGATGGAAAGGATGAAGCTGAAATTCAAGCATGTGTGTGTTTGATATGATGTAAAAATCAACCTGAAAAGAATTTAAAATAAGTGGAAAAACTTCTTGCAAAAAAAACAAGACTATTTGTGTTGTAAAAAATTTCAAAATAGAGAGTAAAATGACAGGAAAATGTTTTGAAAAATTAAAACATTGATTCAAAGTATTTTTCAAAATATGCTTGGTTGATGTTTTAATTGAAAATTCATGTTTAAAAAGGAAAATATGAGTTTCAAATGATTTGTGGTGATTTTAAACAAAAACAATTTGATTGTTAAATTTGAGGGTAATTAATGCAAATTTTAGGTGATAGTCAAAATTTGACTAAGTGTTGAGACAATGTGCATGAACAGTGCTAATGTGCATGAACAGTACTAATATGCATAAACAGTGTTCAGATGGATGTTGTGAAAATTTCAAGTGTCAGACTCATGGAAGGTTTCTCATGCGCCTAAATAGTACTCATAAGTCCAAATTAGGAGTATGATGAATTTTAGGAATTTGTACAAGTGTTGAGCGTTGTGTTTAGTACATGCGCCTAAACAGTGGTCATGTTGCAAAAAATGGTTAAGTGTTGGGCGTATCAACTTATGCTCATGCGCCTGAACAGTTTCAGACTTTCCAAGTGGTTAGACGTTTGAAGGTGATGATTACTCTAAGTGTTAGGTGTTTCATCTAGTCTCATGCGCCTGAACAGTGCCCAAGCGCCTGAACAGTACTCATGCGTCTGAAGACTTGGTATGAAACTTAGTCTCATGTGCCTTCACAGTGCTCATGCATCTGAAAATTTAGTGTGACATCTAGTCACATGTACCTTCACAGTGCTCATACACCTAAGAATTTTTACACTTATATATATTCAACACTTGTAGTTCTCATTCTTTCATTCATAAACTCAAACTCTCTGATACACACATTCTCATACCCGATACATTCATTCACACAACATTCGATTGTTACCTGTTAATCCTTGTGATATATAGGTATATTCATTGAATCTAAACATCATGTTGATCTTAAAACATCTGATTTCATTACCTAATTCAAACTTTGATTGGGCGTTTGAACTCTATTGAGGCATTCGAACCCTAGATGTTCAGAAAATTTGAAATTTGTGATTTAAATGTGTTATAATAACTGAAATTGAACATCAAATGAGTGTTATAACATGATTTCAAACAGATTGTGAGAATCAAATATCAATTTCACCAAAATGTGTTCTTGATGATTCATTGTTCATCAGTCGGTGTTTAAAGAACAAAAATGAACAGTCAGTTCATCATTTTTCATCATAATTGTTGTGTTAATCATCAAAATTCATCTATTCATCTAATATTGAGAAGATTTCAATTGTTTTAGTGTACTTTAAAACATTAGAACTTAAACATGATTGTGCTTTGCTCATGCTAGAGTGTATTCAACTTAGAAAATTTAAGTGTAAAATGTTTAGTTTAAAATTAAAATGTGCTAATTCAATTGAAATTCAATCAATTTTCAATGTTTCATGTTTCATTAATGTTTTAATCATAAATTGTGTTGAATCAAAATTGTAACCAGTGCATACTCTGTTCATGTAATGGGTTGTACAACACTTAGAAATTTTTTTTAATTGTTATTGGTTAAAAATTGATAACACATAATATGATTGAATTTTGGCAATTCAAATGTGTAATATTTTTTCTATGTTTATAGATGGCAGATCTTAATTTGAGCCAAAGCATAACGTAGCAGCCTTTCTTAATAAGGATGTTCGTGAAGCTGTTGGTTGTGAAGAAATGATAAGGTTTTATTGAGACCAAAGTATGTGTATTGCCATGTGTAACAACTGTTCCTAGGTCCGCTCTAGAACTCTAATATAATTAAGATTTGTTCATTTCCAGTGTTCCATGTATTTTATGTACCCTCTTCTTGTAAAATAAATTCTTGTAATTTTATCGTACCTGAATGATTCTTGCATGACTTGCCTTGCCTGTAACTAATTCCAATGATAGAAATGCTAATGGCCACCGCCTTAACAAAATTACTTATAATAAAATAAAATTTTGGATTCCTCATCCGCATTTCTTTGATTTTTCACTTAGGCGCATGACAACTGTTCAGCCGCGGACAACTGTTTAGGCGCATGACAGGGGCGCATGGCCTATTCAGGCACCCCGGGCAACACTTAGCATTTCTAAAATTCGAACCCTTCTAGAAACCTTTGACCCAGGTTGCACACCTCCAAACCAGCCAATGCATGGGTTGTTGCCATGCATTTGGCCATTTCACCACCCAACCACACCACACCTCAGTTCTCCCTACCCAAACCCAACCCACACTCCACCTCTTCCATTCATAAACCGAAGTTCCTACTCCCTTTCACCCTTTTACACTCTCTCGAACTCTCTTTCTACACTCGGTCTCTCTCTAGGCAACTATCACAACCAAACCCAAGAACTTTTTCTGACTTCAACCAAGCAAAAACAAGAACTCCCAAGTTTCGGGACTCTCGAATCACCCTAAACATGGGTTCTCCTTCGTGTAAGTTTTCTTGAACCCAAACAACTATTATTGTTGTTTCTCTACTCTTCTCTCATTTGAATCCTATTTTTCTTGTTCAAAGGCAGAAAAACCATGACCCAGTTACTGCTTTCGTGAAGTTTACAGCTCCATTAAAGGTACACACTTCTTCACACCCGTATACCTCGGGTTTGTGCATTTGAATCTACCCGAAAACCCCTTTTCATGGGTTTTCAGGACCATCCAATCATCTGTCCTGAATCTAACCCCATTCCACAATTAAAAACTTATCTAAAACACCTTATAAACATTTTTATAACCTGGACTTATCGATTTCAGAAGGGATTTAGGTGTTTAAACCCGAAATTTCATGTTGCACACGTGTAAATAATATCTTATGTGCCCAACCTTGACCTTGTTGCCTTATATTGTTATATCCATGGGATTAATCTGAATTTCCAGAATGTTGGATGATGCTAAACTAATATTATTGTGGGATGGATGATTTGGTACGGTGTTATGGACTTTAGAAACATGTTTAAGGACCCGAATAGGTGATGGAGGTACCTAAAAATGGCCAAATCCTTAACAACTTGTTAGAAACAAAATTTCCAAGCTCTAAGACAAATAAATCAGTGACAAAAACCAAACTTGGTGAAATTTTGGGTTAACATGTTAATTCTATAAACTTATTTAGCATAAACGAGCCTAACCGGAGGATTTTTGGATGAGATTCTAAAAAAATAATGCAAAAAGCCTAAAAACTATGGAAACTATAATATTTCAGTAAGTTAGAGGGCCTCAAACTCATATTTCAATGAAAAGATTAAAAAAAATGGAAAGAACCAACTTCGGGGTAAAAAGTGTAATTTTGGAAACTTGTGTGACTAAAGTGTAAATTATGTAAAGTCGGCCATATTTCAGTAAGTTTATGACCAGAATCTATTATTATACTTGATTTTCATGTAAGAGTCTGTGGGAAACCAAAAACGGGTCGTCTTACGCCAAAAACCCCAACTTTCCAAAAAAGTAAACTTTTCGACACAAATTTTCTAAGGGATGTGGTAATATGTATTTTTAAACATATATTATCTTTAACTAACCTCCTGATAGTCTAAGAACCCATAGCTTATGCATATGTCTTGCTCATAGGGTGCTAGGACCTGAATCTATCTGTGTTGTGGAATCTTTGACACTACTTGAGGTGAGTTTCTTGTGTCCCATTTTAATTACTATTTTGGGGTGAGGCATGCCCTGTTTGAACTAAACTTTATTGGATACTATTATACGATACTATTGTATGTTGTGGCTGTTGTTAGAACCTGCATCTATGTGTATCACAGTCATAAATTCTATGTGAACCGCTTGTTTATATGGGTAGATCTACTTGGGGAATCCCCCACGCACAGTGCCTTCCGATATAGGAAGGGTACCACACTAAGATCCTGCGGGGTCATTGTGGCATGTAACAGGTTTTATAAGATACTATGGTGTACCAATCGGCAGGTATGGTATACTGTTTTGAGGCTCAGTTTCCCTTATGGGATTTCCGATAAACACAAGTTTAGAAGAGGCTAGCTGGGGCTGAGTGCAGGTTTGATTGTGATCCCACAAACTTATGGATTCAAATGAGTCCTTTTGTTTTTAAACTTTAAGCGCTTGAACTCACCAACTTTTTAGTTGACACAAATTCTTTTGAGTATGTTTCAGGTAATCCTTGATGAGCTTGGATTTTATGAAAGACTCTAAGCTGGCTTAGTACCGTGACTACCCCCTGGCATTACTTGAACTTTTTGAAACATTTGAAATAATTGGCTTTGTTATGTATTCACTTGGATAATTTTGGAATGGGTTATTTTTATGTTCGGTCTGACGGTGTTGGCCCGGATAATTTTAATGTAATGTGATGCCATGTGATTTATCCTTCCTCGTGTGCTCTTGAGTGGTTAGTTTCCGCTACCATGTATATTACCAGTCTGCGATGTCCCACCCTCTTCTGGGCCTGGGGTATGACAGATTGCTATCAGAGCCAAAGGTTGTAGAGAAATCGGGAATACCTTAGTAGACCCTAGGCTACAACCCTGATACCCTAGGACTGTCCTTGTTTTGAAATGTGTTGGGATGAATGGGTTTGGTAAATTGATGATTACACTTGATCAACGTAATCATGAATTTACCGGACGCATGAATTCTGGCACGTATTTGGTGTTAAAAATCTTTCTTTGCATAGAAAATGTTTTGAGTGAATCTAAACTCTGTTTTTGCCCCTGCGGTAACCTGTGCTTTTACTATTACAGATACTACTACCATTGTTACTGTTGTAACTATTATTATGAGATACTATCATCACTATTGCCATGAGCTATGAGAAACCAAATTACTCATGATGACTTTACAGGAATTCGAGATCGATGGCCAATAACGGAAAAGCACCCGCACTTCCCGTGGATGAGACCGCCCCTGTAGGATGGCGACTTCTCCCTCACAATATGAAGCGTACATGAGGCGGTGCAGCCACCCCAGATGGATATCTGTTACATCTGATGACACCGAGCCATCCAAAGATTCATCCCCGACATCTCAGGCGAGGAGCCGGACCCGCTCCAACTCACCTCATGTTCCAGCACCGACACATTCGCCCATCCCACCTATTGAGAACAGGGGTGTGCGAGTCATCACTAGGCCTCGGAAGAACACTAGACCAGGAGCTTCTGTCTTGTTCATAATGCCGCCTCCTCCTATGACTGCTCCTGCACCGGCACCTCCGATGATGGGACCACCCAGACGCCAACATCAGGACTAGTTCTGGATACTGCCTAGACGTAGCATGTACGATGGCCCGAGCGTTCTAGCTGGAGATCACTACTCGCAGTCTAGCCGCTGTGCCAGTGACTTTGGTCCATCTGACCCCATGCTAAGCGACATACTGAGGACCATTCAGTGTATGAGTTCACACTCCAGTACGCCACACGGACCTCGCAGTCCGCCCAATTTTAGGCACTAATGGCGTCCCATGGTGTCCAGGGCTGGGAGCAAGAACAAAAGAAGAAGGGGTCAGGCTGGTTCGGGTAGTTAAAGAAGAAGTGGAAATAGTGATGGAATGATGTTGATTATTGAATGATGCTACCATTGATGAGAAACTACTTATTTATTTCTGATACTATTATTTGGGGGTGATGACACCTTCTAGCTTGTATTGCTATGAAACTATCGACTCTGTTGATGCTTGTCATGCTATCTATGAGTGAACTTCTTTTATGATACTACCTTATCTATTGCAGGTTGCCTGTTTTGGTTATGCATTAGTATATTCTTAGGATTTGATTTGATTGCCTTTTTGAATTACTAATTGACTCTATGAATGTATGAGACTATGTATGACCTATTACTTGTTGCGTGTCCCCGTGTGTTTAGTGGAGTGACCCTTAGGAGTCAATTGGTGTGTGGGATACTCGAAACAAAATTTATGAGACACTAAATAAGCTTATCATGATTGACACCAGAATGCCGCCTAGAAGGAAACAAGTGGAGGAAGAAAGAGGGGTGTTGGACGCCCCAGGGGTCGAGGTGGGAACCGACCACCCACTCCACCTAGGGTCGACCATGAAGAAAACACTAACCGTGAAAATGATGAAAGGATCACCAATTTGGTGGCCCAATAGATTGTTAATGCTATCTCCACCATTATCGTGCAAATAAATGCTGATCGGGAAAACACGACCCAGAATAATGGACCTGGAAACAACGCGGGAGACGCTGAGAATACCGAAGAAGTAAGAACAGGGTGTTCTTACAAAACATTCATGTCATGTAAGCCGAAGGACTTCTTCGGCACTGAAGGAGCAATTGACACATACCGATGGTTAGACGAAATGGAAGCTGTACTGGACATAAGTGAGTGCAAAAACGAACATATGGTCAGGTTTGCCTGACAATCCCTAAAGGGGCCAACCCTAGAATGGTGGAAGATGGTCATTCAGCCAAGGGGCAGGGATGCTGCTGGTCGCATGAAGTGGTCGGAGTTTCCAGAATTGATGTCCAGTAAATACTGTCCAATGAACCAACTGGAGAGGCTAGAAGTGGATTTTGAGCCTGGAGATGAGGGGCTCAAACTACACTGAATATATTAATCGATTCTCAGCTCTATCCAGACTTGTGCCTCACTTGGTAACTCCCAAATCTAAAGGCGTAGCCTGACTTATCTGGGGTCTACATCCTAGAGTCAGAAGCATGGTCCGATCTGCTAGACCTATAACCCTCCAATCGGATGTCGATCTTACTGGCAGCTTAACGGACGAGCTGATCAGGGCTGGATGGACGGATCAAGGGAGGAATAAGTATAAGAAGAGGTTAACGGGCGAGAAGAGAAGGTGGATCGATGTTAGAAGGGCTAGTGGCGGTGGTAGTAGCTCAAACAAGAGGGCCGATGGAAGGGAAGGACGTGATGAACAAGGGGCAAGAGGCGAAAGGCTGTATGTAGGTACCAACCCCTTATGCACCAAATGCAAATTGCACCACCAAGGGGAATGCAATCCGATGCCCTGTTTTAGGTGCAAATGAACTGGCCACCTGATAAAGGATTGTACCTTCGAGCCTGGGAAGCAATGCTACGAATGCGGGATCCGGGACACATGCGAAACAAGTGTCCCAAGCTAGAAAGAGACAAGGACGCTAGGCCTAACAAGCCTAAAGGGAGAGCATTCGTAATGGACCCCCATGGTGCCCGCAAAGATCCCAACGTGGTAAACGGTACGTTTCTCATTAATAACCACCCTGCTACTGTTTTGTTTGATACTGGAGCAACTGGTAGTTTTATTTCTACTACCTTTAGACATTTAATTGATTCGGAAGTTTGTGCTCTAACTGATGCTTACACGGTAGAATTAGCTGATGGCAAGATAATAGAAACCAGTGAAATTATCAAGGATTGCACGATAGAGTTAGAGGGTAACCCGTTCAAAATAGACTTGATGTCAATCACTTTAGGAGGATTTGATGTAGTCGTGGGAATGGATTGGTTAGCAAAACATAAGGCTGTTATTGTATGTGGTGAGCGCTTGCTTAGGATACCTTTGACTGATGGAAGCACGCTAACGATCCGCGGTGATAGAAACGACACGCTATACCCTATGATTTCTCACATAAAGGCTACTAAGAGCCTCCGCAAGGGATGCTCAGCCTTCATAGTCTACGTAATGAAACCAAGGGAGGAAAGGAGAATCGAAGATATACCGGTGGTGGCTGAGTACCCGGAAGTTTTTCCCGAGGACCTACCAGGACTCCCTCCGACTAGACAGGTCGAATTCCAAATTGACCTAGTGCCTAGTGCTACACCAGTGGCCAAGGCGCCTTACCGACTCGCTCCACCTGAGATGAAGGAGCTAATGGTGCAAATCCAGGAATTACTGGATAAGGGATTTATTCGGCCGAGTGTTTCTCTGTGGGGCGCACTGGTATTGTTCATTAAGAAGAAGGACGGGACCCTGCGAATATGTATCGACTATCGCGACCTTAACAAGCTTACAATCAAGAATCGATATCCTCTCTAAAGAATTGATGACTCGTTCGACCAACTGCGAGGAGCCAGCTACTTCTCCAAAATAGACTTAAGATCGGGGTATCACCAACTAATGGTGAGAGAGGAAGATGTACCCAAAACAGCTTTTCGAACAAGGTATGGGCACTATGAATACTTAGTCATGCCCTTCGGACTGACTAATGCACCCATCGCGTTCATGGATCATATGAATCGAGTGTGTCATCCATACCTAGACAAATTTGTCATTGTATTTATCGATGACATCCTGATCTACTCCCGTAGCCAAGAAGAGCATGTGAAGCACCTCAGACTGATTCTAGAACTTCTCAAGAATGAACAGCTATATGCGAAATTCTCCAAATGTGAGTTTTGGATGTGCGAAATCCAGTTTTTAGGGCATGTGGTGAACAAAGAGGGAATTCAGGTAGACCCATCAAAGATTGAAGCCATTAAAAACTGGAAAATTCCTGAAACTCCTACAGAGATAAGGCAATTTCTTTTTTTAGCTGGATACTACCGAAGGTTTATTAAGGACTTCTCACAAATTGTGCAGCCGTTAACCGCTCTAACTAAGAAGAATGCAACCTACACGTGGGGTAAGGAACAAAATGAAGCGTATGAATTACTTAAGGAGAAGCTGTGTAGCGCACCTGTCCTCGCCCTACCCGAAGGCATTGATGATTTCATAGTCTATTGCGACGCATCGCGTCAGGGGTTGGGATGTGTATTAATGCAGCGAGATAAAGTAATTGCTTACGCGTCCAGATTGTTGAATGAGCATGAGAGAAACTATACTACCCACGATCTGGAACTGGGTGCCATGGTGTTTGCCCTCAAGATATGGAGACACTACCTTTACGGTACCAAATACGTCATCTACACTGACCATAAAAGTCTGCAACACATTCTGGATCAAAAGATGCTAAATATGTGTCAGCGAAGGTGGGTCGAACTGCTGAGCGATTATGAATGTGAGATTCGCTACCACCCAGGAAAGGCCAATGTGGTAGCTGACGCCCTGAGTAGAAAGGAAAGGGAGAAACCCCTTCGTGTTCGTGCTCTGAGAATGAGCGTGTTTACCAGTCTTACCGCTAGATTGATAGAAGCACAAAAGGAAGCCTTGAGCAATGACAAACTAGTGGAAGAAATGCTAACAGGAATGGTAAAACATTTGGAAATGTGTAGTGACGGGTTGTATAAGCATGAGGGAAGAACCTGGATACCAAAACACGGGGGAATTAGAGAGATAGTCCTGGATGAGGCGCACAAATCTAGATACTCAGTTAATCCAGGAAGTGACAAAATGTATCAGGGCTTGAGGGTTCTTTTCTGGTGGCCTGGGTTAAAGAAATCCATTGCCACCTATGTAAGAAAATGCCTGACGTGTGCGATGGTAAAGGCCGAGAACCAAAAGCCATCAGGAACCTTACAACAGCCCGAAATCCCTAAGTGGAAATGGGATAACATTACGACAGACTTCGTTACAAAGTTGCCAAGAACTTCTCGTGGGCATGATGAAATCAGGGTAATAGTGGATAGGCTTACCAAATCAGCTCACTTCCTACCTATACGAGAAGACTACGATTTACCGAAGCTAGCGCGACTGTACATCGATGAGATAGTGACAAGACATGGAGTGCCCCTGTCGATTATCTCAGACCGTGATAGTCGTTTCACTTCACGATTCTGGAAGTGTCTCCAACAAACTTTGGGGACACGTCTTGACTTAAGCATCGCATACCATCCTCAAACTGATGGGCAAAGTGAAAGAACCATTCAAACATTGGAGGACTGTTGAGGGCTTGCGTGATAGATTTTTGGGGAAGTTGGAATAACCACCTCCCTCTAGTGGAGTTCTCCTATAATAATAGTTACCACGCAAGTATAAAAGCAGCTCCATATGAAGCCCTATATGGTAAAAGTGTCAATCACCTTTGAGTTGGAATGAGATTGGTGATAGCCAATAATGGGGCCCCGACATTGTAATGGAACCACGGACAAAGTATTCAGATTAAGGAACGATTAGAATAGCCAGGGATCATCAAAAGAAGTACGCCGATAAAAGAGGAAGCCCCTAGAATTTCAAGCGGCGATAGAGTGATGCAAAAGTGGCGCCGTGGAAAGGCACGGTGAGATTGGCAAGAAGGGCAAATTAAGTCCAAGATACATTGGACCATTTGAAATCTTATCGAGAGTTGGCTAGATAGCATACCAGTTAAAGCTACCCTAAGAGCTGAGTTACGTATAGGACACTCTTCATGTTCAACTTGAAGAATTGTTTCGATGACAAGGCCTGGAACTCCCATTGAATGATGCCAAAATCACTAAACGGTTAAGTTATGGAAGAGCCCATGGAGATTACTGACCGACTAGTCCAGAAACTCAGACGAAGTCGGATACCCAAAGTCAAAGTAAGATGAACTCTAGGCGAGGACCCGAATTTACATGGGAACGAGAAGATGTGATGAGGAAGAGTATCCACACCACACTCTTTAACCCACTCGTCCAGATCTAATCGAAGCTAAAATTTCGGGGCGAAATTTCCTAAAACGTGGGTGAATGTAACACTGACTCCTAGGTCCAGCTCTAGAACTCTAAGTAATTTAGAGATTTCTTCATTTCCAGTGTTCCATGTATTTTTATGTACCTCTCTTTCTAATTAATAAATTCTTGTAATTTATCGTACCTGAATGATTCTTGCATGACTTTCCTTGGCCTTTAAACTAATTTCCAATGATAGAAATGCTAATGGCCAACCTCCATAACAAAATTACTTATAATAAAAATAAATTTTTGGATTCTTCATCCGCATTTCTTTAATTTTTCACTTAGGCGCCTGACAACTGTTCAGACGTATGACAAATGTTCAGGCGCATGACAGTGGGTGCATGGGCACTATTCAGGAACCCCGGGCATCACTTAGCATTTTTAAAAATTTCGAACCCTTCTAGAAACCTTTGACCCCGGTCTGCACACCTCCAAACCAGCCAATGCATGGGTTGTTACCATACATTCGGCCATTTCACCACCCAACCACACCACACATCGGTTCTCCCTAACCCGAACCTACACTCCACCTCTTCCCTTCATAAACCTAAGTTCCTACTCCCTTTCACCCTTTCACACTCTCTCGAACTCTCTTTTTACACTCGGTTCCCTCTCTTCGCAACTATCACAACCAACCCAAGAACTTTTCTGACTTCAACCGAGCAAAAACAAAACTCCCAAGTTCGGGACTCTCGGATCAACCACTCTTGCATTCTCCGAATCACCCTAAACAGGGTTTCTCCTTCGGGTAAGTTTTCTTGTACCCAAACAACTATTATTGTTGTTTCTCTACTCTTCTCTCCTTTGAATTCTTTTTTCTTGTTTAAAGGCAGAAAAACTATGACCCGTTACTGCTTTCTGCTTTCTGGAGTTTACAGCTCCACTAAAGGTACAACTTCTTCACACCCGTATACCTCGGGTTTGTGCATTTGAATCTACCCGAAACCCTTTTCATGGTTTTCAGGACCATCCACCATCTGTCCCAAATCTAACCCCCATTCCCACACTTAAAAACCTATTTAAACACCTTATAAACATTTTTATAACCTAGACTTATCGATTTCAGAAGGTTTGGTGTTTAAAACCCAAAATTTCATGTTGCACATGTGTAAATAATATCTTATATGCCTACCTTGACCTTGTTTTCCTTATATTGTTATATCCGTGGGATTATCTGAATTTCCAGAATGTTGGATGATGCTAAAACTAATATTATTGTGGGATGGATGATGGGTATGGTGTTATGGACTTTTTAAACATGTTTAAGGACCCGAATAGGTGATGAAGGTACCTAAAAATGGCCAAATCCTCAACACTTGTTAGAAACAAAATTTTAGGCCTAAGACAAATAAATCAGTGACAAAAACCAAACTTGGTGAACTTTTGGGTTAACATGTTAATTCTATAAACTTATTTATCTTAACGGGCCTAACCGGGGATTTTTTGATGAGATTCTTAAAAAATAATGTAACATGCCTAAAAACTATGGAAACTATAATATTTCAGTAAGTTAGAGGGCCTCAAACTCATATTTCGATGAAAAGATTCAAAAAATATTGGAAAGAACCAACTTCGGGGTAAAAAGTGTAATTTGGAAACTTGTGGGACTAAAGTGTAAATTCTGTAAAGTCGACCATATTTCAGTAAGTTTATGACCAGAATCTATTATTATACTTGATTTTCTTGTAAGAGTCTGTGGGAAACCAAAAACGGGTCGTTTTACGCCAAAAACCCCAACTTTCCTAAAAATGAAACTTTTCGACACAAATTTTCTAAGGGATGTGGTCATATGTGTTTTTAAACATATATTACCTTTGACTACCCTCCCAATAGTCTAAGAACCCATAGCTTATGCATATGTCTTGCTCATAGGGTGCTAGGACCTGAATCTATCTGTGTTGTGGAATCTTTGACACTATTTGAGGTGAGTTTCTTGTGTCCCCTTTTATTTACTATTTTGGGGTGAAGCATGCTCTGTTTGAACTAAACTTTATTGGATACTATTATACGATGCTATTTTACGTTGTGGCTATTGTTAGAACATGCATCTATGTGTATCACAGTCATTAATTCTATGTGAAGTGCTTGTTTATATGGGTAGATCTACTTGGGGAATCCCCCACGCACAGTGCCTTCCGATATAGGAAGGGTACCACACTGAGATCCTGTGGGGTCGTTGTGGCATGTAACAAGTTTTATAAGATACTATGGTGTACCATCGGCAGGTATGGTATACTATTTTGAGGCTCAGTTTCCCTTATGGGATTTCCAGTAAACACAAGTTTAGAAGAGGCTAGCCGGGGCTGAGTGAAGGGTTGATTGTTATCCCACAATTTTGATACTATAATTTTAAACAAACTTATGGATTCAATGAGTCCTTTTGTTTTAAACTTTAAGCGCTTGAACTCACCAAACTTTTAGTTGACACAAATTCTTTTAGCATGCTTAGGTAATCCTTGATGAGCTTGGATTTTATGAAAGACTCTAAGCTGGCTTAGTACCGTGACTACCCCCTGGCATTACTTGAACTTTTTGAAACATTTGAAACAATTGGCTTTGAAATGTATTCACTTGGATAATTTTAGAATGGGTTATGTTTATGTTCGGGTCTGATGGTGTTGGCCCGGACAATTTTAATGTAATGTGATGCCATGTGATTTATCCTTCCTCGTGTGCTCTTGAGTTGTTAGTTTCTGCTGCCATGTATATTACCAGTCTACGACGTCCCACCCTCTTTCTGTGCTTGGGGTGTGACACTATGTGTGCTCAACCAGTTATATATGCTCGTCTCATCAAAAGATTCTGGAGTACCGCTGAAATTGCAAGAGATAATGAAGGAAGGAAAGTTGTTTGAGGTATTATCATAAATTATCAAATGATTAAAGACTCTGAGCAGTCAATTAGAGAAGCTCTAAGACTTGGTGATTATGATCCTGAAGATTTGGCTGAACTCACTTTTAATGAGTGTAGAGCACACATTTTTAGCCATGGGACAATCCAGATAATTTTCCTAAGAACATTTTTTTAGAGCAAGAGTATATAACCACTGGAAACTCCTTTGTTATATCTTTTGACATGGAATGTCTAAGAGAAGTGCAGGATGGAATTCATTCCTTGTGGACATTGCATATCCTATTATAGCCATTGCCACAAACAGTAGTTTAATATGGTAAAATGGATCATGAATGGCTTTATTTTTAATTTGGAGAAAGGAATCAGGAACAATAGTTGATGTATCCCAGTTTCTTTAGCTGATTATTAAAGAGATCCTAGTTTCCATGCACATGGAGTAAGTGGAGAAAGATTAATTTTGAGCACATGACTGAAACCGTATACAAAGACTTGCTATCATGATCGGTTCTCAAAATGTTCAAATGTTTGATTACATGAGAGCTGTAGCAGGAATGATGTGAACATAGATGAAAATCGTTTTCATTTGATTGATGATGAACCTATTGATCCAAATTATCTGATTGAAGAAGTTCCTCAAGACTTCTGAGTCTGAAGCTGAGGATGATGATGAAGATAACGAAGATGATTATGAATCTGAAGATGAAGGTTCTACTTCAAGTGATGATAATGATGATGATGATGTTGGAGGTAATGAAGTTGAAGAAGTTAATGAAGATGTAGTGTTATAGAAGTTAAGAGTTGATAATCTGAATGAAGATGTTCATAATGTTGATGATTCAATGAATGTGAATGAAGATACTAAGGAAGTCAATGTACCAAAACAAATGAGTGTGATATTCAAAATGTTGATGCATTTGAGTCTGTAGTACCAGTTAAAGGTGAAAGATCAAGTCAACATGATACAGTTCTTACTGAGGAATTGAACACTAAGCAGATAATAGAAGCATTGAAAGAAGAGAAGAGAATATCAATCACCTTAAGATGATCGAGTAGCTGAAAGATGAAAATAATCATTTTAAAAGCAGAATCTTTAAAGAAAGACTTGAAAATTGCTGAGCTTGAAGAAGTACAGAGATGAATGTAAAGAACTTTGATGTTTACTCAGAGATTATGATTTGATGGAAGAAAAATAGAAGAATTTGAAAGAAGATTATGACAAGTTGAAAGAAGAACTTGAAATTATGATAGAAAGCTTAAAATCTCAGTCTTCACAACCACAAGAAAAAGACCCTTTAACTTCAGAGATAGAGGTTATTCCTGAAGTTCAACCTACTAAAGTTGAAAGATTATCTAAGGCGGTGAAAAGAAAACGAAAGATAGATGAATCTGATATTCAAGTATTAGCTGAATCGTCATCCAACCCTCCTTCAAAGATGCTAAAAATTGTTTCTGAAACTTGTAAACAGTTTAAAAGACATTTTTTTATTATAGGTGTTGTTTTACTTTTATATGCTTGAATCTAATATGTTTTATATGCAGTGAATGTAGGTCATTCTTCTTTACAGGAAATAGCAGAAGCAGACATGCAAGAGCAAATCAGAGCACTGGATGACTTAGATCCAGAGTTTTCAGATGCATGGTATGATGAAGTACTGGAGGAAGAAGATGTTGCTAAAGCTTCCTATTCTCCAATTGAAGCTATCACTGAAGACATCCCCTTAGACATTGATGACAGATACAATTATCTGCTCAAGAAGAAATACAATCGTGTATTTTTGGATGGTCTAACAGTTTCATAAATCAATGAAGAGTTTGAGAAATGCATTATAGTAGAGTCAACAGCTCCGGTTGATCCAGATGAAATAGTTATGAAACATGGAGAGTGGAATCCGATGCAAGAAAGTATAAACATTGAAGACCTTCTAGCATCTGAATTGCATCATCCAGATCCTAAAAATATGACAACTGTTGAGCTTAGGTTGTGGCTACAATCAAGGAATTATCCAAGAAAGAGATTAAACAGATTGTAAACTGAGTCTCGATATTTGGTCAAAAGTTTTCAAGAGACAGAAAAGCAAACCAAGAAAATGATTGTACTCGACATGGATAATCCTCAATATTTGGAAATTACTAAGAGAACTAAAATATTAAAGCCTCCAGAAATTAAAGAAATGGAATTAGTGAGAAGCAATCATGAAAAGAGGAAAGAATTATTGAGATGTTCCTAGAGACAGAGAACCATGCATACCAAGTCTCGGTTGAACAGAACATTATGGAATAAGGCAAGAACTGTAGGAGATTTAGTAAGGAATGTACTGCAAAATATCTTAAAACAAGATGTGATCAAGAAGACAAAGAGTATTTCAAATCATAAAAGAAAAAAAGAAGATAGCTTCTCATCCAAAAGAAGAAGAACAATTTTTGGATGCTTATAGTGATCAATTTTTTGAAAAGGTCACTAACCCGGGCTTGAAGATGATAGATGGGACTCAAACTTCTAAACTAATTTTGAGATGGTTTTATCATGCTGACTCATTCGAGTTGAAGCTGGTTCGAAACTTAGAAAACTGGGATCAAGATATGATTTCATTATTTGGAGTTTTTGAACTTAAACTTCTACATCCAAGCTATATCTCATTTTTGTCTATCCAAAAGTTTGAACGTGTTGCGTCAGAAATTGCAGAAAATGATAGAAAATATTTTATGACTATTATTAAGGTAATGGATGCTGCGATGGAGAGAATTGCATTGAGAAAAGCTCTAGCTTATGCGAACATCATGAAGAAAGACATAAAGTCTATTGATTTAATGAGAATTCAAGCAAAGGCGTGTTGGAAGTTCATTCTGACGATCATCCTAAATCTTTTGAGTTCTACGCCAACATTGATATTGCAGGTCTTACAAAAGAAACTTTGGAGGTAATGGACAAGATGGAGATTAAAACCAATGAGTCAAAACCTGAGCAAGCTATCCTTGCAAAGAAGTTCAAGTCAACTATAAAGAAAGCATTGCATGAATTGGAGATTTACAAAGAAAAGCCGGTGTTCAAGATAAAAAAAGAATTCAATGAAGACTGAAGATTTAATGAAATCAGGGGGAGTATTCTGATCCCCGATTAAATCTTTTAGTTCTAGCCAACATTGATATTGCAGTCTTGAGTATAAAAAGATATTATGTATGGAGAAGAGAGATGAAATAGTGAGATCAAAACCTGACAAGTATCCTAAGATTCTATCAATCAAAATGAAAGAAGCATTGCTGAATTGGAGATTTACAAAGAAAGCCGGTGTTCAAGATAAAAAAAGAATTCAATGAAGACTGAAGACAATGTAAATCTTAGGGGGAGTATTGTTAGAGCCCTTAAAAGATTAACATTTTGTCTTTTACGTTTTGTCATAGTATAGGGACTTATTTTGTAAATATATGTTTCTTGTTTTTCTTTGATAGTATAAATATGATATTATGTATTGTGTAGAAGACCTAGAGAATGAAATAGTTTGAACAGATTGAACAACTGTAACTCACTCGTACACATTGTATCCTAAGCATTTGCTATCAATGAAATCTATGAATTTTTTGAAGTAATTGCTTGTGTTTGATTACTTTGTGTATGAATTGATCATTGCATTACGATATTATCACAGATTGATCCATTTTAAACATATCAAAGTCAATATAAATGAATAATATGCTGACCTGTTCACAAAAGCCTTTGATGAATAAAGATTTAAATATTTAATCATAGCTATGGGGATGATTAACATTGACTAGTCTTTCTCTTTTGAAAACCTTTTAAAATATGTATTGTCTATGTTGTCTAAATACAATCTAAGCCCTACTGCCAGAAAGTTTTTCAAAATTTTCTAAGTAAGAAATCTACCGAAGAGAATTTTACCATCGGAAGAATTTTACATAACTCTTCCGAAGAGTAAAATTCATTCAAGAACATTTTCTTCCGAAGAGTTTTTGGCGTTGGAAGAAAATTTTGACTATCAGTCAAAATGTTTTCCGAAGCTTATTAATGTTAACTCTCAGAAGCATTTATTGTTCTCGGAAGCAAATGTGGTTGTAAACCAATGTTTTCATTCGGAAGAAAATCTTCGGAAACAAACTTGTTTGTCTTCGGAAGAATTTTAACTCTCGGAAGAAATTTTACTGTGCAACGGAAATCTTTGGGCCCCACACGATTTTACTATAGAGATATTATCAGAAAAACAATAATCAGCCAAAATTCTAAATCTTTTTCATCATATCACTTGCCGCCTACATCCAAACCATCTTTTCATCTGTCATTTCAATCCAGTGGATTTTTCTCACCATATAAAATTACCGACTGTTTCTCTTTCTTACTTTTCTTTACCGTTCATCAAAACCCCAAGATTTCAGTATTCATTCTCTTCATCTTACTTTTGATATTTTCCCACTTCAATCAAACAGTTTCCATCTGAACAATGGCCTTGAATCCCCAACACAACCAAGTCGCCATCCTTGACTCTTCAAGGGATGCCGATTTTGCCCCTATCGTCCAATTTCTTTCTCAATAAACATACTTTACTGCCCTTACTGTTGACCCCACCATCTACTCAAACCACATGGCTGAATTCTAGGCTAATGGTCGAAGTGAAACGATCAATGATGAAAGGGTCATTAGATCAAGGGTCTGTGGACAGGAGATCATCGTTAGTGAAACAACCATCAGGGAGCATCTGGAACTCCATGATGAAGGCGCCTCCATAGAATTCCCAAAGTCTAATTTGGAGGAAACCTACACACAAATAGAACATGGAGGAGATGTGAGCAGGTCTACAGCCTACAAGTTTAACTTTTTTTACAACTGGAAGTTCCTGCTTCACATTGTCCTGCACAGCCTATCCAACAAATCAGGGGGATGGGATCAAATTCCCTATGATTCGGGCTGCCTAGTCCATGGGTTTGTAAAAGGCTTCCGATTCAACTACTCAAGGTTTGTGCTAAATAATTTTAGTAGAAATCTCACCAGGGATCCATTCTGTATGTATCCTTGGTTCATTCAGCATTTTATCAATTGTGAGTTGGACCAGGATAAACTATAATTTGCCCTTGTTTTACTGGTCCCTCATATGAAGCCAGGTATCTTCAAGACTTTGAAGAAGGTGTCCACCAACTTTACTGGAAGATTCACTGATCTCCTTCCAGGTATGCTTAAGCCAATGGCTCATGGTGACATCCCTGCAAGCCCAGCAGGTGATGAACCCCCACCAGACACCACCACTACACTGCCATCTACATCTACACACCCAATCAAAATCATATACTAGAGACACCCCAAATGAACCCTTGATCAATCTACTCTGATTGGTCAAGTCCCCTCTTTTCAATCCAAAAAGGCTACAGTGGAATCCAGGGCTCCCACTCAGTCAGAGGTCCAACCATCTTCCATAATTGACCTTAATATCAGTGTTGAGTCTCCTCAGTCTCAACCTGATGATCCCATTACCCAAGCCATAAGCCCTTAGGGTGTGTCTCAACACTCTCTTGAGCAGCCAAAAAGGGATCGCCACATCATTGGCTCAACTGCTATTGCAGAAAAGCCATTACGTGATGACCAAGATCCCGGGTCAATAGATATAACCTCTGTATCCTTTCTTGACCTTTTGACCTGACCTAATAAGGATATCATGTTTCATCAGGGCCATGATGTTGATCTACCTCACCCCTCTCCAGATCAACTAAGTCCTAGGGAACCTCTGATATCTAGCCCACATCAGCAAGACCACACTAAGGTGAGTCCAACCGGAGTTGAGGTAACTCATGTAGATACAGCTCCACTACTGAGAGTGTTTCAATAGCCACTCAGGACAATGGTAACATCAGTCAGACTGTATATATGACAACCTTGCCTATTGATGCCTCTGAAAGAGACATCAGTATGCAAGGGTATTCAGGGTGCCAAGAAACCATAGTTGGTGATGAGGATGAACATACTAGGTATGTTATCCCATCTCCTAATGATTCTTCAAAAGAAGATGAGGGTAGTCTTGCAACTCATCATCAAAGACCTAATTTCCAAAGTCACCAATCTTGAATCAAAGGTTGAGTTTAGAAAATAGGTCTATCACTTAACAACTTGAGATTGATAATCTCAAGGCTCAACTAGCTGAGAAACAGATTGAGAAGTCTATTAGGAATGCACATACTCAGGTTTCTTTGAGTTCTTCCTCTAGCTCATCTACATCTCAAGATGATGCTACCAAAAAAGGGGAGAATTTACAGAAACAAAGACACGATGAGGAGATATCTGCTCACACTCATGAGGAGATATCAACTCAAGTGGAACCCCATACTACCATTTCTTCTTTCTACCCCAAAGCAACGCCTCATAACCATCTTTCCTCAACCACCTCCCATTTCAGTTCAAGTAGACCCAAGGATGCTTATCAACCTTAACATATTTTTAACCCAATTTCTGATAAGCTCCTCACTTGAACAACCCTCACCTGATCTTGTCATTGCTTACTTTGGGGCTGAAGAGCTTCAAAGGCTGACTGCATCATCTACCTCTAAGGAGAAAGTTGGTCAACCTAAGGTCTCTGTTGAACCCAAGATTGACTTCTAAAGGGATACATAGACTGATGGCCCAGCAACTGACTCAAGAGGGACACATAGTGCAGTTCCTGTTACTTCCGAGGCTGTGTTAACAACTTTCAAAGTGGAAGCTCAAGCTTAAGAAGCACTTCTATTTACTTTCGAATCTCTAAAAATTACTTCCAAAGCAAAAGTCCAATCTGCGGAAGGAATTATAGAATTTTCCTCTGTGTTTGATGAACTGCTGGTTACAGAAGCTATTCTTGATCTAGCTTCTGAAGTCAACAGTGAGGACTTTCTTTCAACCCCTCTCAAGCCAGCACCATAAGCTCAATCTCCACCACCCCTACCTGAATCCTCAAAACCAGAATCTCCAAAGGCTGAATCTTCTTTTGATCCTAAAGGGAAGAGAAAGCTCACTGCTGAAGAGATTTTAGAGGAGGAAAGGTTAGAGAAGCTAAGAAAGAAAGGAAAAGTTGATACTGAGAAGTTGCTTACAACAAGCACCAAATCAGCAGCATCTCGTGAAAGTATCAACAATCAGAGGAGGGTGGAGATCATTGACCGGCTCATCAGCCTGGGAGTAGAAGATGAACAAATGCTTCTTTTCCCACTTGATGAGCTTATGGAGCTTGAGAAAGAAACCTTGCTGTAGAAAGAAACAGAAGAGGCAACAAGGTTAGCCAAAGAGTAGGAGAAAAGGAAATAGGAGGAGGAAGCAAAGGCTGAGGATAGGAAGGAAAAGATAGCCTTTCTCTACAAGAGAGGCTATACAAAGGAGGAGTTGGCCCCTCATGATCATGATACGATCATGTTTTATTTATACAAAGAAACTGAGGAGATTAACAAAGAGAGAAAAAAGGCTGCAAGGGAAAGGCTAAGGGAAAAGAAGAAGAAGAAGAGAAAAAGAAGAAGAAGAAGAAGAAGAAGAGAAGAAGAAGAAGAAGAAAGAAGAAGAAGAAGAATAAGCTATTCTTGCTTCTGCCAAGAAGGTGGGTGATAAGGAGTGGATGAAAACCTAGCTGAAAGCCCATGGCTTTACTGGCAGGTAGGTGGGACCCATGTCAGAGAAGACCCTACAGCGATAGGTCAGCGACATAAAGGCTGACATTCGCTTAGGAAGAAGGCAGGAGGTGTCTTGGAAACAAAGCCCTCAGAAGATAGCACCCAAATCCAAACCACAGCCAACAAAGCCACTTCCCACACCTTCACCCTTCCCCATCAAAATAGAACCAACCACTAAACCCTTAACTTCCAAACCCATACCATCAGCCATTCCCACACCTTCATCCCTTGTCTCCAAACAGCCTTGACCTCCACATGTCCTTAAACCCAAAACACAACCCAAAACCCAATCTCAAACCAAACCATCCTCTAAACCTTTCAAGCCCCTATCCTTAGAAGAATTTGAGGAGATCAAAAGGAAGCTAAAAAACAACACAACCTTGAGTAACATCTCTTATAAGGAAGAGTCAATTAAACTGATATATATTGATGGCTCTTCCTGTTCCCTCACAAGAGATGCATTCCTTGATCTACTTAGGGGAACATTAGACCAAGCTTTATAACTTCTAGACGCCAACAATAATACTCTTATAGAAAAGGAGAGAAGTTAAAAAGAAGGTTGGTGACTCTACTAGACACCAGAAAAGGGAATATGCTGCCAAATAGCCCCTTCGCTCCCAGAAGCTCAATTGTCTGGTGGAGGTTCGATGAATCTACTCAAAGCTTCATAGTGTAAAGGGAGAAGGTCAAATAATCAGACTTGACGCATCCGCTCTACTACACTCAAGAAGATTTAATATTGCTGAGTTAGTAGAGAGACCATTCTCCAACCCCTCCAGCTCTCAGATTGCTACTCATATAAGAAATCATTGAGTAGCATTCATTTCAATGAAATGAAACTGAAAGTATAGGCTAAAGTAGAAAGAGCAACCATCAAGGAAAGAACATCCCTATAAATGGTTGAAGGGCCAACTTCAGAACCTATAGTCAAATGGGAATATGACTATGGTTCTTATCAACTAACTCTCCTTAGAGGGGCATAAAAGAGGAGACATGTCATCCAAATTGACCGACTGGATCTACTATCCACGGATGACTTGTATAAATCCTTTCCACTGCATCAGTAAGGAAAATAAAGACAGACAAATACCTTCTTTCCCTAGTACTGAAGACTTTAAGGAGAAGAAACAAGTAAGGTTTTGGTAGCATCAGCCTAGGGGGAGTATTATTCGATCTAATGAGGCTGGTGCAACCAAAACCACACTTAGATATATTTTGATGTGCTACACAAATGGTCGTCCGAAGGAATAAGCTGCTCTTCTGAAGCTAAGTCAAGATCTTCCAAAGCTCAAGTGTGAAGAACTTCTGAAGGAAAAACTTAGCCTTCCGAGACTAAGTTCTTATTCTTCCAAAGTATGCAACTTAGAAGATTCAAAGACAAAGTCTTCCAAAGAATAAAGTCCTGAAGACTTGAAGACATTCAGAAGAAGTTGATTCTTCTGAAGTATAAATGGCCTCGAAAGAATTTATTCTTCTAAAGCCATTTAGCTTTGGAAGAACTTACTATGAACCAATGGACATAAGTAAGGTCTGTCTGACAGTCCGCTGCCACTCTGACAGACTTTATGGCTCTTTTCTATGCCTATGTAGTTGACCTTACTTTATCCATTATTCAACCATTATTAGCTTAGTACAGTTGACACTTTTAGTTGGTGACAAAAGGTAAGTTATGGACAGTCATGACTACCTAACCTAAGACATTATTATTTTATCTTGGATATCTTACTTCTAAACAATGTAGTATTTGTCTAGTTGTAATTTCCAGCTGGTTTTTCAAGTATAACCAGATGTAGATAGTAGTATATATAGATTCTCAATATAACTTAGTAAGAATGCTTGAAAGAGCCTTGTAAAAACTGAGTTGAGAAGTAGTATATACAAGTATCTTGAAAACCACTCATGTGCTTTGATGTTTTCTGTTTGAACTTATTCTATTACTTGTGAACTTGGTTAAGATTCTACTTCATAAACCCTAGTGATATTAAGTGAGTTTGTGTGATTATCTTGTGTTGTGACACAAACACCGATCCTTAATGTGTGGAGTGTTTTTGTGTGCTTAAATTTTTGTGCATGTGTATGTATGGCATCATGTGGTGGAAAAGAAGGCAGAAGAAAGAAAGTTAGTAGATATTTCCATCGTACGGGGATTTTCCAAAGGTGTTTCCTAATGCCTTAACGGAATTACCCCTCTTCGTCAAGTAGAATTCCAGAATGGTGTGATCCCTGGAGCAGCTCCTATTGCAAAGACTCCCTCTCGGCTAGCACCATCGGAAATGCAAGAATTATCAAGTCAACTACAAAAGCTCTTCGATAAAAGTTTTATTCAACCTAGTCGCTCGCTGTGGGGAGCACCGACTTTGTTGGTTAAAAAGAAGAATGGGTCGTTCCAGTTGTGCATAGATTATCGAAAGTTGAACAAGTCAACTATCAAAAACTGATAGCCTCTCCCTAAGAATCATGATGTATTTGATCAGTTGCATGCAGGAAGAAACATACTTCTCAAAGATCTATCACCAGTCAGGTTATTATCAGTTGAGGGCTCAAGAAGACGTTTTCGAAGATAACCATTAGGACTCGGTATGGAAATTACGAGTTCTTTGTTATGTTGTTTGGTTTGACAAATGCTTCTTATGTATTTATGGATCAAATGAATCGAGTATGTAAGTCGTACCTAGATAAATTTATGATTATGTTTATAGATGATATCCTTATCTATTTGCGCTCAAAGGAAGAGCATGAACAACACCTGAGGGTGATTCTAAAGTTGTTAGGATAAGATAAACTTTATGCTAGATTCTCTAAGTGTGAACTCTGGGCACATGAAGTGAAGTTTCTTGGTCACCTGATTAACGAGGAGCGAATGCACTTTGACCCAGGTAAGATTGAAGCGGTCAAGAAGTGAAACATCCAAGACGCCTTCTGAAATTCGCAGTCCTTCAGATTGGAAGGGTACTACAGATAGTTCATTGTGAATTTCTCAAATATTGCCCAACCATGGACTATGTTAACCCATAAGGTTAAGAATATGGTCTAAGCTGGAAGAGGCTTTTCAAACATTAAAATACAAGTTGTGAAATACACCAATATTAACCCGTTTAGATGGGTTTTGTGGTATTCTACGATGCATCACACCACGGACTTGGTTGCATTCTAATGTAGAAAGATAAGGTGATTGCTTATGCTTTAGAAGCTTAAAAATCACGAGAGGAATTATACAATTCATGATTTGGAATTAGGTGATTTAATGGTTGCTCTAAGATTTGGAGACACTATCTATAAGAAATAAAGCGTGTCATATATACTAATCATAAAAGTCTTTAGCATATTTTATTATCAGGAGGAATTGAATATGCGTTAGAGGTGATGGGTTGAGCTTCTAGCGATTATGATTGTGAGATTTAGTATCATTTGGAAAAAGAGAATATGGTTGCTGATGCGTTGAGCAGGAAGTAGCATGTTAAACCCATACATGCATGATTCTAGGAAATGATCATCCACTAAAACATACATGCTCAGATATTATCGGCATAGGGTGAGATCAAAGGAGGAGAATGTTGCAAGCGAGGAGATTTGTAGGTTAGATAAACAAATGGAATGCAAGAAGCATGGTGTGTAATATTTCGTGGGTCTTATACGGGTGTTAAAGTGGGGAAATGTACTAGAATTGGTTATGAATAAGGCACATAAGTTGAGATACTCTATTCATCCTAACGTGGACAAAATGTGTCAGGATCTTAAAGTATTAGTGGCTAGGTATGAAGAAGGGAATCGCTTCTTGTGGCGATAGATGTTTAAGTTGCACCAAGGGTAAAGCTGAAATCAGAAGCTTTTGCGATTATGATAGCAACTGAAAATTCCTGAATGGAAATGAGAAAATATAACAATGAATTTCATTACTAAGTTGCCAATGGCAAGTAGTGGGCATAACTCGATTTGGGTTGATGGGATCGAATGACAGAACCCACTCATCTCTTATCAATTCAGGAAGATTTTAAAATGGAAAGGTTAGCAAGGATCTATGTGAACTAAATTATGGCTTGACATGGAGTGGTTGCATCGATCATATCGGATAGTGATAGTCAACTTATGTCATGGTTCTGGCAGACTCTTTAAAAGGCAATGGGCACACGGTTAGACTTAAGTGTTGTACAGACCCTTGAGGACATGCCCAGGGCTTAAATGATTGATTTTGGTTGAAGTTGGGACACTCATTTACCGTTAATTAAACTTTCATATAACAATAGTCATCATACGAGCATTAGATGTTCTCCATTTGAGCGATGTATGGAAGGAAGTGACTTTCACATGTATTTTGGACTGAAGTCGGTGAAAATTAGTTAACAAAGCCTAAGATCATAAAAGAAACAACCAATAAGATATTCCGAATTAAAGGCAGACTCAAGGCACTCAGAGATCGTTACAAAAAGTTTTGCTAATAGTCGAAGAAAACCGAATAGATGATAAGCTTCATTTTAGGGAAGAACAAATAGAAATCATGGTTTGAAAAGTTAAGCAGTTGAAGCGCTATAAGATCTCAATCCCTAGAATTTGAAGGAATCCAAAGCCTCCACTATTTTCAGTCCGTATTTCTTGTTAGGTCTAGAATGATTGTATAGGTTTAGAAGATTATTCATCACTTGTAATGAACTCTTGTAAATCTTTATCTTTTTGTATGCAAGATATGTATATGTTAACCCAAATTATTAGTTGTGTTGATTATATGTGTAATTGCAAGAAAACATCATACTTGGTCAATTTTGAAATTTCACCAAGTACAAGAACATCTATAGAAGAACAAGTCAAGGAATATGCATCCGTGGATCTCCTGCGGAAGCATTGTAACATCTACAGAAGAACAAGTCTGCTTGTGAAATCAAGTTACTACTGCTCCTGCGGAAGAAGAAAGCTTGCTCCTATGGATGAAGTTCAATATGAAGATCAAAGAAGCAACTCCTAAAGAAGGCTAAATCCTATGGAAGGCTGTATCCTACGGAAGAACAAAGTACTTGCATGAACTCCATTCATTAAGGAAGCCTCATGAAGTCAACAAGTCAAATTCTCTAGAGTGATGTCATCAAGTCAACATCTACAGAAGACTGCACTTCTGTCAGAAATGAATATTGCATGTCACGTCAACTATTTTATTTGTGTAACTTTTTTACCATGATAAGAAAGTTACTTTTACCCATGTAAAAAGTGAATCCCTCTGCCTATAAATAGAAGGCATGGGTGCACTCTTTTAGGGCATCAAAAACAATCAGACTAAAGCAATATACACCAACAATACAACAATTTTGATTACACTAGAATAGCAATCGAAATAGCAAGAACATCACCTAGCAATTATCATATCAGTAAAGATCAAAACCGATTGTAACCAATTCAGTATTAATGGAAATCATTTGAAGCAAATTTGTTTATCATATTACTTTAACTTGTTTTCCATTTCACTAATCTATTCTTCATTGATTTACGTTACAATTACAATTTCTTAAACAATTAATTAAACAAAGAGTTGTGATAATTCCACGATCATTATTTGTTCAATCAAATTGATAATTCCTTTTTCGATCCTTGGATTCGCAGGTGGTATCAGAGCCTCGTGCTCATTGATCTCGATCAATTGATCTATCAGTTTTGATTAGTCTGATTAGTTGTTAATTTCAATAGATCTATCAGTTTTTGATTAGATATGATAATTTAGCTTAAAATTGCTTTTGAGTGTTCATCACAGCTTGAGAGTTCATAACTCAGATTTAAGCCTGTTGTTGAACAATTTAATCAAAACACAATTTGGTTTTAGCTAATCGATAGCTAACGAAGGAATTCTACTCAACAAATTGGTGTAATTAGTTAAAATCATCAAACCCTGTTATATCGATCATCGAGTACTGTTCCATTGCTCGATTAACTCCGATCTACATCAATATCATTTTGATTTATGGATTTGTGTTGTTGTTCGATATTTAAAGGTTGTTCAAACAAATTTGAACAGATCCCATCATCTAACATCTCAAATTCAAATCATCTGAGAATTTACTGAGAGGTTTGTCTAATTTTGACCACAACTGCTTAATTGTCTGATAATTAAGAGTTTGTCATTAATTAGCTTAGTCTCAACAAAAGCCATTAATTCAAAGGAATTTCTATCTTAGCTGATTTAATATTTGTATTATTAGTGATTTGTTTTTGCTGTGCGAGTGTGTTTGCATTACGTTTACTTTACACATTCATAGGGTAATAGATCAGTTGATAGTTTGAAACCAAGTTAACTAAAATGAGTAATTCAATTGTTGGCTTAGCTTATCAACTCCCAAAATTGGAAAACAAAGCTAATTTTAAAACATGGAAAATTAGATTCAGGAACCATGTTAATTACACTGATTCTGACTTATGGGTGTCTATGACTGAAGGTCCCTACATTCCACCTGCTCTTGGACCTGATTATAATGACAACAATCAGCCTATAAGTTTGAAAGATCTATCTCCTAAAGATGCTAAGAAGGTCAAAATTGATGTTAAGGCCTATAGTATGCTTACTCTGGCTTTACCTGAAGACCTCTTGATCAGATGTGAAGCTTACAAAATAGCCAACTCTTTGTGGAAGATACTTCACACTTTGTGTGAAGGAAGTGATGAGATCAGAAGCATTAGGAAGGATACCCTTTGTTCATAATATGAGACTTTTCATCATATTGAGGGTGAATCTATTCCTCAACAACTCCACAGATACATGCAACTTGTTACTGAAATGAACATCTTTGAGTTGAAGTATAGTAATGAGGAGTTGAACAAAATGATGCTCCATACTTTGCCGGAAAGTTAGACTCAAACTGTATCTATGTTCTAGAATACCTTTGATCTAAAAGCAATTGGGCTAGATACTTTGGTAGCAAAGGTGGAAGCTCTAGAATTGGATGAGAAAACAAGAAAAAAAAGTGTAAAAGCACCGATTGCATCATGTCAATTTAAAGAAACAAAGGGTGCTGGAAGTGCATTTATTTCCAATGATGATGATGGAAGCTCTTATGTTAAGAGTGATGATGAAGATGAAGCAGCTTTCTATGCAGCAAAGTCCTCTAAATCAAACTCTCAAAGCAGTTCAAACAAGAAAGTGAAAGGGAAACTTGATGATACGAAAACCTCAAATGCTACAGCCACAAAGGGATCCACAACCAAAAAAAGCAACACTCAATCTGAACCAATTACTATGGTACTAGAACCAGAAGAGAAAAAGGGAACATTTGCAGCCTTCTCTTCAAGCTTTCAAGCTTATCTGGGTAGTACTTTGACCCCTGCTAACATTTGTCAACAAGACCTTGAAGAACTTCATCCTGATGAAGTAGAGGAAATGGATTTACAATGGCAAATGGCCATGATTGCATACAGAGCTAAGATGTATTTGAGAAGGAATAAGGGATTGGTTGTTGCAGGGAGAACTTCAAAGATTGGTGTTGATAAATCCAAAGTGAGATGCTACAAGTGCAATTTGTATGATCACTTTTCAAGAGAATGCAATCGGCAATCAACAAGTGACTTGAGACAAGCAAACCAAAGAAACTTCAAGCAACCTCAACTTACAAACTCATCCCCACCACCAACAAGTTCTTCAGTAGGTACAAGTAACACTAAAGAAACTGGGTTAATTATCTTGCAGGATGGTAGTTATGATAGGAGCATGTATGAGAAAGAAGTTCTGGAGGAGAATCAAGCATTGATGCCTAACATGGAGAACAAATTTCCACCTATGGCCAGAGAAGTAAGGGATAGATTATGTTCATCCAGATGTGTTGAAGAGGTTGAAAGATATAGAGTCCATGCTCAACAATTAGCTGATAAAATCAAAGAAACTATGATTTTGTATGAATCTCATATGAGAGAACACAAATTATATCAAGTTAAAATCACTTCTTTACAAAAGGATTTGGATAAAATCTTATCTAAAAAATATAATTTGAAAGCACAAGTTAAGCATCTAACCACCTCTTTAACAAAATCAATGTCTGATCATGCAACCACTGAAGTGAAACTTAAGAAGTTTCAATTATCATCTCAGCAATATAAGAAACTTTTAAATACTCGTATTGAAACAAAGAACAGGTATGGGTTAGAATTTCATACTGTTGCACCTCCATTGAATGATAACTAAACCACATTACCTGAGTCAATGACCAATAGTTTGTCAAACCATTTTGTATCCAGTACCAAAACTGAACCAAAAATTGAAATTAATGAATTGATAAGTGGTGAAGATACTGAGGTCAATGAAACTGATTCATCTGAATCAGAATTTTTAAAACAAATTGAATCAAAATTTGACTTTGATGATTATGATGACTTGGATGAGTTTGATGAGCCTAATGAGCAAAAATGTGCTAGGTTGGGTAAGGGGAAGAATGTCTTAGTTGAACCTATAGTTCCCAAAGTTCTTGAGGAGATTAAGCTACCTTATCCTCCCAAACAAAGAAATATGTTGAAGACCATCTACACAAGAATTGCTCAATTAAATGAAGGAATTCATGAGCTTAAGAAGAAGCACAAAACTCATTCATCAAAAAGAACTGTTGGATCCACGGAAGAAGAGAAATTCACTTCCGCAGAACACATGCGGAAGAAGAAGACCGTTTCAGAACCATCCGTAGAAAATCTGAAGAAGAAGACCATTTCAGAACCATCTGTAGAAATTTCAAAGAAGAAGACCGTCTCAGAACCATCCGTAGAAAATCTACGAAAAAAGACAAATGTTGCTCTTTCAAAACAGTCAACATTCGTAGAAGATCTACGGAAGAAGCAATCAACTACTGAATCACCCAATGCCAACAACAAAGGTAAGAAACAACATAAAGTTATGAATCCTCAACTACAAGAACCATTTGACATCATGTCTGGTAGAGGTAAAGGTTCTTCAGCCGTAAAGTTTGAGAAAGAATTAAAGAAGCAGCAGAAGAAGAAAGTGATAGAGTCTGGGAGTGAAGTTGAAGAAAAATACTATAAGTGGTGTGACATGTATAACCACAACACAGATGATTGTTACTTTAGCAGCTATTGCTCCATATGCAACAAGAACAATCACATGACTACTGGTTGTTACTTCAACAAACATTGTGCTATTTGTAACAAGAATAACCATTCTACTCAAGAATGCTACATCAACAAGAAGAACAAATCAAAAGTTCCAAAGAAGCAACAGTCTGAGAATGTTGAATCAGACTTACAATCCACTAAAAGTAAGGAAAGTTCAAAGCAAAAGAAGCAGCAACCAAAACAAAAGGTTCCAAAGGCAAAAGCCAACATCTGCTGATGATCAAACAAAGAAGAAAAAGGAGAAGCAACATTCTCAAAGCAAGACTCCTCTCAAGAAGGTAGATTTGCCAAAAGATGAAGCCTTCTATGACCACTTTGAAAAGGGTAATCAAGTACAACAATCAAAGACAAAAGATGAAGAAACTTTCTCTAATCAAGTATCATCATCAAGTTCAAAGAACAAGATACTCAAAGTGACAGAGGAAGTGCTTGTGGACCAAGAACAAAGTGATTCAAGTTCATCTTCAATAAAATCATCCTCACCCCAAACAAACCATAATGAATCAAATGAGTCTAAAAACAACCCTGAGACATCTAGGCTCATCCATGAGGGAGTAATAATCTTAGATACCAATGGCAAGCCCAAGACCATTAAGGCTTGGGCTCCACACTCTAATTGATTTCATTATTTATGCAGGAACATCCATGGAGGGCTGACAACAAGTGGTATGTTGATAGTGGTTGTTCCAGGCATATGAAAGGAAAATGTTCTCTCTTCCATGATTTCAAACACAAAAATGCTTCATATGTGGCATTTGGTGGAGATAAGAAGGGAGGTAAAGTTGTTGGTGAAGGAATGGTAACAAATGGTGTACTCAAATTTGAGAAAGTAAATTTTTGTGAAAATTTACAATACAACTTGCTGAGTGTATCTCAAATTTGTGATCAAAACTATACCACTCTATTTGATAACACTTACTGTTACATTCTTAAGCTAGGTTTTCAAATCCCAGCAGATTGGATCCTTCTTAAAGCACCAAGAAAAGGAAACACATATGTTTTGGACATGAACATCACCTCAATGGCAAGCAATGAAACCTGCCTGATTTCTAAGTCATCAGAAGAGGAAGCTTAACTGTGTCATAGAAGGATGGTTCATTCAAACATGAAGAACATGAATAAACTGGTCAAAAATGACTTAGTCATTGGCCTTCCCAAGAAAGAATTTTATTGTTCTAATCATTGTTCATCATGTTATAAAGGAAAACAACATAGGGTGTCACATAAGTCCAAAACAATCAACATAAACACAACTCCACTCAAAATGCTACACATGGATCTTTTTGGTCCAACCAATGTGATGAGCATTGGAAAAAGGCAATATTGTTTGGTGATTGTTGATGATTTCACCAGATTCACTTAGGTCTTTTTCTTAAAACATAAAAGTGAAACATTAAAAACATTAATGGAGTTTATCACTAAGATTGAAAATCAACTTGATTTAAAAGTCAAAATCTTAAGAAGTGATAATGGATCTGAATTTGTTAACCATGTTTTAGACTCCTTTTGTAGGAACAAAGGCATAGCCAGATAATTCAGTGCACCAAGAACTCCATAACAAAATGGAGTTGCTGAAAGAAGAAACAGAACTCTAATTGAAGCAGCAAGAACAATGCTAGCTGACTCATATTTGCCAATCACATTTTGGGCTGAAGCAGTGAACACAGCATGCAATATTCAAAACAGGACCTTAATTATCAAAGAACATAATAAAACACCCTATGAAGTTTTGTTTAAAAGAAAACCTTTTATAGGATATATTAGAGCATTTGGGTGTCATGTGTCTATTTTAAACACCAAAGATCAATTAGGAAAGTTTGTTGAAAAAGCCTATGATGGTTTCTTTGTTGGTTACTCATCAACATCTAAATCATATAGAGTCTACATTCCACATCAAAACATTATGGAGGAAACTCCTAATGTATCATTTGATGAATCCTTAATTTCAAAATCTGTAAAAGGATCGCCTTGGCTGTTTGATATAGATGCATTCACAAATTCATATAACACTAGTTATTTGAATGTTACAGGTCCTTTGGATACATGCTATCCTTATGTACCTCCAAGTAGGAGGGAAGTGCCATTGACTATTGATCCTCCAAGATCATCACATTCAAACACTTCTAGTGTTGCTGATCCTGGCCCTTCATGTCAAATAAGTAATGGAAATTCTAATGGAAATAAAAATTCAACTTCCGAAGAAGTAACTAATACATCAGCAGAAGTTAACCATGAATCCGCAGCAGTTACTAATGCATCCGAAGCAATGAACAATGCATCAGTAGAAGTTCCTTCTACATCCGTAGATGTCCCATCTACTTCTGGAGATGATTCATTGCCTTCAACTGAAGTTCCCAATCCATCAGGAGATATGTTGATTCTCCATCTCAGCTGGATTCATCTCCATTGTCATTAACCAAAATCACTAACTTGGAATCATCCATTCCACTTGAATCAATTCCAACATCAAGAATTCATAAGTATCATCCAACAGAAAACATCATTGGTGATCTTAATGAAAGAACCACAAGAAACCAAGGGGTAGCTGCCAGTATTTGTCTTTTCTCTTGTTTCCTTTCATAAGTGGTTCCTCCCAACATCACTACAGCATTAAAAGACAATAGCTGGATTGAAGTAATGCAAGAAGAACTTCAGCAATTCAATAAGCAAAAAGTTTGGAATCTAGTTGATCTTCCTGAAGGTCAATATCCAATTGGTACAAGGTGGCTTTTCAAGAACAAACTAGATGACAGAGGTATCATTGTCAGAAACAAAGCAAGGCTGATAGCATAAGGGTATACTCAAGAAGAAGGGATAGACTACGATGAAGTCTTTGCCCCAGTTGCAAGGATTGAAGCTATTAGAGTCTTCCTAGCCTATGCTTCATATGAGAAGTTCACAGTTAGCAAATGGATGTAAAATGTGCCTTCTTATATGGAAAAATTGATGAAGAAGTCTATGTTGCCCAACCACCAGGCTTTGAAGATCCTGATTACCCACATAGGGTATACAAGCTTGACAAAGCTTTGTATGTTCTTTATCAGGCACCAAGAAAGTGGAATGAAACATTGTATTCTTTCTTGCTCAAGCATGGTTACAAAAGGGGAACCATTGATCAGACTCTCTTCCTCAAACATGATCATCAAGACCTCTTGGTTGTCCAAATCTATGTGGATGATATCATTTTTGGGTCAACAAACAAGAGATTGTGTAAAGACTTTGAATCTTTGATGAAATCTGAGTTCCAAATGAGTTCCAGGGGAGAATTAAAATTCTTCCTTGGTTTACAAGTTCATCAAAAATCAAATGGAATTATCATTAATCAGGAGAAGTTTGTGCACCAAATCTTGAAGAAGTACAACCTTGCTGACTCTTCTTGCAAAACACCAGCATCAACAATAGATAAGATTATACCTGACCCTAAAGGGAAATCAGTTCATCAAAGATTGTATAGATCTATGATAGGAACTTTGATGTACTTAACTTCCAGCAGACCTGACATAATGTTTGCTATGTGTGTTTGTGCTAGGTAACAATCTGAACCCAAGGAGTCACATATGAATGCTGTTAAGAGGATTTTTAGATACCTCAAAGGGAAGCTAGCTCTTGGACTTTGGTATCCCAAAGAAGGAGATTTCAACCTCTATTCTTATTCTGATAGTGACTTTGGAGGTTGCAACAACAACAGAAAATCAACAACCGGTGGCTGTCAATTCATTGGACCAAGACTAGTTTCTTGGTAGTGAAAAAAGCAAACAAATGTGTCAGTATCCACAGCTGAGGCTGAGTACATTGTTGTTTCAGCTGGTTGCTCTCAAGTTTTGTGGTTGCAAAACCAACTACTTGATTATGGTTACAATTTTCTTCAAACACCAATACACATAGATAACTCAGCTGCTATATTCATAACTACTAATCCAGTGCAACATAGTAAAACAAAACATATAGAAATTAGATATCATTTTCTGAGAGACTGCTCAAAAAAGGGTTTAATCAAGTTGATCAAAGGGGATACAACAAATCAGCTTGCTGATTTATTCATTAAAGCCTTTGACTTAGTGAGATTTAATTTCTTAATTGAGTCTTTAGGCATGATCAACTTAAATTAGTCATCATCACAAAGAAAAGCATGATCTGTCCTTTATAATTCTCAATATGAAAAAGCCAAAAACATCCATAAAACATATAAAACTTCAAAATATTGTCTTGTTAATATGTTTTCTTGAAAAAGCAATTCATATCATGGGAAATGATCGCACACTATACCTTTGTTTACTTGCCTGGTTTTTAACTTACAATAAAGACTATTCAGATGTGATTTGATATGTGAGTAGGTTCAGCTTGAGTGGAAAATAAACAAGTCCATGCTTAACATAATGCCAAGGTGACTGATTGTGGGCAATTCCATTTTGAGGAGCAAGCAAGTAAGTCTTATCCTGTTGTGATCAACTTAGTCACCCAAGCATACTATGTTCTGACACTTTATAACCTCTATCTTTGCATATCATGGACCCTCTATTTTGCATGAGCAAAGATCTGGGTTCATAGGCACCTTTGTTTTACGTGAGTAAAGACCTGGTGACCTGATGTTGATCATCAATAAGTTCTAAAAAGGAATAGCTCTAAAAGAATCCAATGTGATCAAATGTATATTATCTTAAAGAGGACAAACTCTAATGTGAATTGAATGTGGAGTCCATATTTGTCTATCTTTAATCAATACCAAAACATGATAAATAGCATGACAAGTTGAATGTATACTCTTGCTTGAATTTATGTGGATCATAATACTTGCAATCAGCACTAGATCTATGTCTACTATCCTCATACAAAATGCATCAGGAAGTTGCTTAGTGTCATAGTATGATCCCATGTTATGGTTAAATTGCTTGTAAATATGTTATGTGTAGTGTCTACTTATAAACAAAAATACAAAAAGATTTTGTTTATGTTCTTTTCTTTACTAATATGATGGACAGATAATTGCTTTTCATGCTATTCTCTTCATAAATTTCTGCTGAATGCATAAGTTCATGTTTAATCACAAATTTAGGGGGAGTAGTCATTAGCATGAAAAATGAGTTTATCACTTTTAAATGAAGAAAATTGGAGCTTGAGCACTAACTTGGCTGCAGGATATCTGAAGTTTTTAACCAAATCAATCTCTTGCACATTTGGCATGAAGCAAAGTCAACAAGGTCCAACAGCAATTAACAAATGATCTAACAACATGTTAGGATCATACAGTAAAAACATAACAAGTTTGCCTTCCGTAGATGTTCTGCGGAAGAATTAAACTTACGGATAAATAACTTGTGGTTCTGCGGAATAATTAACTGTGGTTCTGCGGAAGAATTAAGTTACGGATAAACCTGATTATGTATCCAAACAACCACGGAAGGGTAATGAGGTTTAAGGATGTTAAATAAAAGGATTTAAATATTCTGAGAGAGTATAAATGATATTCTTGACCGTTGTCATTCTTATTCACCTTTTCAAACTTAGAAAATCGCTCTCATCCCATAAACACCTCTTTCCGCCAACATACAAATTACCCACTCCACACAACCATCCACACTTAAATTTCAACATCATAACATCGAACATACAACATTATCATGATGGCTAATAGATTTGCAAAAGAACATAATGTTTGTGCATATCTTAACGCTGAAGACCCAATGACCGAAGGGTGCAGAGATATAATCAATTATTTGAGAAGATCAAGAATATCTTATGCATTATCTATGGAAGAAATTATCTATCAATCCCATATGATAGATTTTTGGAGCATAGCAAGAATAGAGGAGGAGGACAACGAAAAGGTGATTTATTCAACTATAAGAAATGAAGAGTTGAGGATTGATGAAAGAATCATCAGGAGGGTGTTGCAGCTGGGAGAACAAGAAGAGAGACATCCAAATGTGTTTGAGCATGACAACATTGAAAGAATCTTCCGTCTGATAGGATATGATGGAGAATACAAGAATGGAGAGATCAAGAAAGGAAGGTTGTGCAAACCTTATAGGTTTCTGTGCCACACTTATTTGAAGTGTATGTCAAACAAAAAATCTGGGCTAGATAGATTTTCAAAGCACATCTCATCTGGGATAATTGGTGTGTTTGATGGAAGAAGATACAATTATGCTAAATACATCTTTGGGTGCTTATATGACCACATCAGGGTACAAAAAGAAGATAAGATATACATGTTCCCTAATTTTCTCTAACTGGTCATCAATGATGTATTGCCCAACATTCAAAGAGAAGGTGGAGTTTTTGTTCAATCTCACCTTAGGAGGTCTGTGCTTAAAAAGATTAGTGGGCTATATCAAGGAAGAGATATGGAGATGTTTGCACATGTAATAGATGAAAATGCAAACATTCCCTAAGAGCTTATATACATTGAACAACAACAAGCACCACCTGTTGAGTCCCCTGAACCTATAGAACAAGAACCACTTTCTCTACCACCAACATCTTTGATAAATCAACCAGAAACACCACCTATTCATCTCAATTCATCAATAAGTAAACACACACAACCATTCGCTCCTTCCCATTCCCAATCATCATTGAATACTGCTGCAACATAAATATTCTCACCTGATCACTTTCAACAATCACCACCACATCCATCACCACAACAAGATCTCCACCACCAACTCCTTTGATAAATCTACCAGAAACACCACCTGCTCAACTGAATTCACCATCAAGTGAACACACCTAACCTTTCTCCCCTTCCCAATCGCAATCATCACTCTATACTGCTGCAACAGAACCATTCTCACCCGATCACCATCAAACACCTTCTCATCTAACAACACAAATTAACAATGATGATGAAATGAAAGATGGTGCAACAGAAGAAATTTGTTTAGAAGCTGAGGGGAAGAATGACAAGGAAGTGGATCAAAAAATTGAAGCTGCTAATGATGATGAAATGAAAGATGGTGCAACAGAAGAAATTTGTTTAGAAGCTGAGGGGAAGAATGACAAGGAAGTGGATCAAAAAATTGAAGCTGCTTGTGTAGAACAACAAGATGAGAGTGATACTCACTTTGTTGACATCACTGCAATTGATGAAGATGATCTAAGAGAAGAGGAGATTCATGTGAGTAAAAGATTCCTTGTTGCTAAATATAACAATCTAATCATCAAAAGTAATCAAAAGTTGGAGAAGTTGAGAGAGTTGAAAATGAAGATGAAGGAGAAAGATGAAACAATTGCAACTCAAGAAACCACCATCAAGCAGTTAAGAGAAGAAATCAAACAAATAGTGAAGTGTTTGACACTATGGATCAGTTGATAACTGAGTCCCTTGATTCTGCTCATAATGAAAGAAAAGATAAGGATAAGTTTATGTTTGAGCTAAACAAAGCTTTGAAAACTATCTCTAAACAATCAGATTTGCTGAAAGCAAAAGATGAAGAGATAAAAGCTCTAAAGAAGAAGGTGCTTGTACATGAACTGGATATTCATAATCTAAGAAGTTGCTCAACCAACATCATCACTGGCAGCTAACCTTCCATTGATGAAGCCAAAAGAACCAACCATCAAGTATAACAGAAAGAGAAAGTATATGGGAGGAATAAGAGCTGAAGTAATTGTGATTGAAGATTCTCCAAAGAAAACAAAAACCATGTCTCCTGAGCACACTCCATCAGCAGATCTAACTACTCTCAAACCAATTCAATACAATGAAGAAGAGAATGATGCTGAGTGGGAGGATTTAACCAAGGTTAAGTCTCCCAAGGCTGCTAAAGAAGCAAGGTCTGATGACTTGCTTACTACTAAAGACATATTCAAAGAAAGAGCCCAATCCTCCATGTTCATGGATCTGATCAACAATGGTTTTCCTTATGACATGGTGGAAAGGATGAATATGAATGAGATGAAGCAAGTATTGAAAGAGTTTGATGCAGCAATGTTTATGTTACCTATGTGTAACTATGAAACCTTCACAAAATATCAATCAATCCAGAAGATAAAGCATGAATTGGGTCATTATGACGCCAAAAAGCTCACCAAGTACAACATGATATGTTGGTTGCAAAGCCATAATTATGAGTCTCATGAATTGAAGGGAAGAATTATGGCTGAGCTTAGAAACATGATGCATTATGTGATGAAGGTTGAATTGGAAACTAGTGTTAGATCCAGAACTAGGGCACCTAATCCTGCATATAAACAACAAACAAAACCATCCCCTGCTGTGCAATAGTAGTTGAAAGTAAAGATATGCGCAAAGGGAAAGAAAAGCATATCAAGGAGCCAAGAGAAGTAATTCCCACCAAAATTTGGCCTTTGCGAACAACTGTAAGGGAGATAACTGAGCAAAAATCAACTCTGATTCAATTGTATGATCATCTGACAACTCCAAGATCAGCAGAAGAGAACAAAATCATAGCTTGGAAGTTTGACCCAGATTGGGATTGTGCAGCAATCAAAAGAGCATCTGGGATGATTCAATATTTTCCATGGATGGAGACACTCATTTCACTCCCAGATGCAGACATCTCTGATCAACAAAACATCCCACTCACTAATTACCCAATCAATCCAAGAGGGAGAGACTTCTCTGTTATCATTGTAAAATTAAGAAACAAATTTTGTAGGAGATGTTGTGAAGGAAGCAAAAAGAGATGATGCGGAACATAAAAGGAGAAAACAAAAATAGAAGAGGTCTCAATCCAGCTCCTCTCAACTTGTTGATGATGAATTTTTGAGAAGAACTGGATATGCAGACAAGAGTGAAGCATCCATTAAGATCATTTAAGGAAACCAATACTCATATCCCATTACTGGATGGGGATATGTTGAAAGACCAAAAGAATTGGTGCTGCAAAGAAATGATCCAAACAAGAAAGCTTCAAGTATCAGACTGTTTGATCCCATGGAAATAAATTTTCTTCATCCAAGTTACACCTCATACTTGCGTGATAAGTACTTCCTAAAATTGTCTGATAATATTGCTCAAGGTGACATATGTTTATATGTGCACATTATACAAGTGATAGACAAGCTTCATGCCAAAGCTTACAAAAGAAGAAAATTTGAGTCTGGTCAACTCATGGGAACTAAAATCCCTTCCATCGCTAATCTTCGAATTTCTGAGCAATATGAGTTGGAAGTAGTCTCAAACAACAAAGTAGTTGCAACATTGACTACTAAAGAAGACATCCTTGGTCTTAATTTTAAGACTTTGAAGAATATGAGCTAAATGAAGATCAAGTATACGTATCAAGATCAGAAGGATGTTGTTGCATACTTTAACAAAAAGGTTTTGGAAAGAGTTTAGGAGTTGAAGACATTGAACAATTGATTACAAGTTTCTAAAACCTAAGGGGGAGTATTGTTAGGTCTAGATTGATTGTATAGGTTTAGAAGATTATTCATCACTTGTAATGAAATCTTGTAAATCTTTATCTTTTTGTATGCAAGATATGTATATGTTAACCCAAATTATTATTTGTGTTGATTATATGTGTAATTGCAGGAAAACATCATACTTGGTCAATTTTGAAATTTGACCAAGTACAAGAACATCTACAGAAGAACAACTCAAGGAATATGCATCTGTGGATCTCCTGTGGAAGCATTGTAACATCTATGGAAGAACAAGTCTGCTTGTGAGATCAAGTTACTGCTGCTCCTGCGGAAGAAGAAAGCTTGCTCCTACGGATGAAGTTCAATATGAAGATTAAAGAACTAACTCCTACGGAAGGCTATCTCCTACGGAAGAACAAAGTACTTGCATGAACTCCATTCATCAAGGAAGCCTCATGAAGTCAACAAGTCAAATTCTCTGGAGTGATTTCATCAAGTCAACATCTGCGAAAGACTGCACTTCTGTCATAAATGAATATTGCATGTCAGGTCAAGAATTTTATTTGTGTAACTTTCTTACCACAATAAGAAAGCTACTTTTACCCATGTAAAAAGTGAATCCCTCTGCCTATAAATAGAAGGCATGGGTGGTCTCTTTTAGGGCATCAAAAACAATCAGAGTAGAGCAATATACACCAACAATGCAACAATTCTGATTACACCAGAATAGCAATCAAAATTGCAAGAACACCAAGAACACAAAGAAAATCACCTAGCAATTATCATATCAGCAAAGATAAAAACCGATTATAACTAATTCACTATTAATGGAAATCATTTGAACCAAATTTGTTTATCATATTACTTTAACTTATTTTCCATTTCACTTATCTGTTCTTCGCTGATTTACGTTACAATTACAATTTCTTAAACAATTAATTAAACAACGAGTTGTGATAATTCCGCGATCATTATTTGTTCAATCAAACTGATAATTCTTGTTTCGATCCTTGGATTCACATTTCTTTCTACCCCTGAGCTTGACAACCTGGTGGGAGGCCCTAAGTTTATTTGGGAGTGGGAAGATCACATGAGACATAAATTGTATTTGTGAGTGCGTCGGTGTTATGGCCTGTCATGGTGGTGGTGCCTTGGTGGTGCGACGTGTGTGTATGTGTTTGTATATGTATAGATTATGTGTGTGCAGGGTGTGTTTTGTGTGTGTGTGTGTGTCGTATATATATGTGTGTGTGGTGTGTGTGTGCTTAAATTGTTGTGTGTGTGTATATAACATGTGTGTGTATGTATGACAGCTTATATATATATATATATATATATATATATATATATATATATATATATATATATATATATATATATATATATATATATATATATATATATATATATATACATATATATATATATGTGGAGTGTGTTTGTGTGCTTAAATTGTTGTGTGTGTGTATGTATGGCATCGTGTGTATATATTTGTGTGTGTGTGTGTTTAAATTTTCATGTGTGTAGTGTGTATGTGTCTATATGTGTGTGTATATATATATAAATTGTGTGTATTTAGTGTTTGTTGGATGAGTTGTAGGTAATTAGTGTGTGTGTTTGGTGTGTTTTATATGTTTAGTGTGTGTGTATGTATGATTATATATATATATATATATATATATATATATATATATATATATATATACCTCTTAAGTGAGTTCACACATCGAACCCGAACCGACCCGAGATAGACTGAATGTGCTATAAAGTTATTAGACGTGTTCTAAGATTCAAGTATCTGTATATTATAGGTGTTTGATCGTTGGTTCTCTCTCATTTCTAGAAGTCCTTAATTCCCTTACTTCCGTATCAAATCAATGTGAGTTTCGCGACCTCGTTTTATTACAATTATTTATAAACATCAAGGGGGAAAAGTATGCTCAACGCTTTTATGTTGTGAACTCATTTAATCTTTAGGACTGTTGTGTATACTATTTTGTAAGTTAATATTTGGTACATGCATGAGTTTTCTGTGTGGTTCTTTATTCATAACTATTTAACTCTGGTACTGAGGCCGACGGACAGGTATTGATAGTACTATTGGGTTGACACCCCCACCCTTGTTTGTTGGTGTCACACCCCGGGCCCAGGTAGGGTGGGACGTCATAGACTAGTAACAATATATGGCAGCGGAAACGAACCATCATAAGAGCACACAAGAAGAGAAATCACATGGCATTACATTAAAACATCATATCCGGGCTATGAAAGTCTTGCCCAAACATCAAATCCACACACATTGTAAATTATCCAAATTTGTTACACAATAATTTCAAATGTCTAATAAAGTTTTTAAAAATCGAGTAATGCCATTGGTAGTCACGGTACTAAGCCATCCATAAGGTTTCCATTAAAATCCAAGCTTCATCAAGAGTTACCTGAAACATGCTCAAAAAGAATTTGTGTCAACTAAAAAGTTGGTGAGTTCAAGTGCTTAAAGTTCAAAAACAAAAGAACTCTTCAGAGTCCATAAGTTAATTTTAAAAACATAGGTATCACTGTTGTGGGGTCACAATCAACCCTGAACTCAGCCCTGGCTAGCCTCTTCTAAAGTTGCGTTGTACCGGTTATCCCATAGGGGAAACTGAGCCTCAAAGATTGTACCATACCTGCTAAGTGGTCCACCATAGTATCTTATAAGACCTGTCACATGACACAAACGTCCCCGCAGGATCTCAGTGAGGTACCCTTCCGGTTATGACGGAAGGCACTGTGCGTGGGGGATTCCCCAAGTAGATCTACCCATATAAAACAAGCGGTTCACACAAGAATTAATGATTGTGATACAAGTAGATGCAGGTTCTAACGCTAGCCACAACATATAAATACATTTCAAAATAACACACAATAATTTTTAGTTCAATCATAGCATGTCTCATCCCAAAATAGTGGTAAAAAGGGAACACTAGAAACTCACCTTAGAATCAAACAAAGGTCCTTCGAGTATCAAAAAGTCCAAGTCCTAGCACCCTATGATCAAGATACAAGTGATAAGATAATGTTCTTAGACTATTGGAAGTGTATCTAAGTGTATTTTATGGTCACACGTTCACGTGTCTTCGTTCCTTAGAAGTTTATGTTAAAAAGTTTCCTTTTTAGGAAAGTTAGGGTTTTGATATATGGATGATAATTTATTTGACTTTTATAAGTTTGTTTATATTATAAAAAGTTTAATAAGGGTTTTCTAGACATAAGATTACTGAAATTTAGTTATATTTACGGAATTTACACATTGGTCCCTCAAGTTTCAAAAATTCCAATTTTGACCCCAAAAGTTGCTTTCTACAATACTTGACCCAAGGTGACCCTTATTAGTTCCTAGGGGTTTTTTAACTACTTTTTGGATTTTTTTAACTTAACATTACCAGATTTTAACTTGAGAGGTTTAAAACACAAAATTTTAAGTTACCGGTTACGGTAAAACCGTTAATTTAAGCATCTTGTTTTAGATTTCTTAGTTTCAACCTATGACCTCAAGTATAACGTTTTAAGGGCTTCTAACCATGATTATAATCTGTTTTAAAAGTATTCTTGGGGTTATTTGAGCAATAAAAAGTCCACTTTTAGACTAACCCGTTAAAACCCATTTAGACTCGTTTTTACCCGAAACCGAGCAATATAATCCATTTTCTCCAAAATTTTTACCAAATTACCACCTTTGGGTCACATAGTTACTGAAATTACCTAAATTCTATGGTTTTAGACTTGTTACACAATTTTTAAAACTTTTTCTCCAAAATCTCCCGGTTTAGGCCTATTTTGCTAATTAAATTCATAAAAATTACAATTTAACTCAATAAATCACCAAATTCGGTTTTTAACACTAAGATATATTATTTAGGGCCTGGAACTTATAAAATTTGATATTGGTTAAGTTTTACTAATATCTACCAATTTTACCATTTTTCGGGTCCTAGTTTTACCTCATTTAAACCATTTTACCACACTTTTCATAATGTATACCCCAAGTCACAAATTTTACATGTTTAATAACACCAAACCACTGGAACAAAACTTCAACTCACGGATTTATACATACAAGTCACCATTGATGCTTTTAGAGGGTGATAATCACCATTGCACATGTGTAATCGATATGTTTCAAGCATAAACATCACCAAACCATTATTTAAATTTTAAACCAGCTTCACAAAGATTTCATAAACTATTTTAGAGCAGATGTTTAACATGGATTGAAAGGCTTTTCAAAATGGGTGGGTGTTTGGTGCTAAAATGCTAGAAAAAAGAGGGTTTTCGGGTTGGAATCATGCGCACCAACCCTTGGTTCATGAACACACTTTAAATATACCTTCTTGAAGTCATGAATCTCACCAAAAATAGTGATATGGCCGCACGTTGCTGCTGTGAACAAGGAAAGTGAGATTTCATGATAGAAAGTAAAGAAAACTCAAGGAATAACCTTGTTTCGGGTATATAGGTGCTTACCCTTGAGGTGTTTCACGATTTTTGGGATGATTAGAAGAGTAAAGGATCTGTTGGTTCATGGGCTTGAGCTGAAACTCCTTGTTTTGAAAGTTCTTGCACGAATCTTGCACAAATGCTCACCAAATACCACTTTCTTGCACGTTTTGCTCTTGGTCGACGTTGGAATGGAGCTTATCTTCGAGTTTCTTGGCTGGAAGAAAGAAGAAATGCAGAGGATTTTGGGTTCTTGGCTGGGAATTTTCGAGAGAGAGAGAGAAGGAGAGATGAGTTTGGGAGTTTGAATGCATGTATGGGGAAAGGGGGAGAGTGTGGAGGTGGTTTTGTGAGAATTGAGGGAGGATGGTGAGTGGAGGAGAGGGGGGCAGCCGAATATGGTGGTTGGGGGGTGTTTTTCTTTTATATTTTTTTTTTGTAATTTATTATGTGGTGTAAATTTGTTGTGTAGTGTAGTTTTTAAATTGTATAAGTTTTTAAGTGTAGTATTGTTTAGGTATATGTGTGTGCCGTGAATATGTATGTATTTGTACATATTATTTATTTTAATTAAAGTTTTAATTTCTAACATAGATTCAATATTTTCTGGAACCGCTTAATAATTCCAGACTAAGGCAAGGCATAAAGGTATCATCTAAGGCAATCAAGCATGTAATTAATCAAGTAATCATGCAAAAATGATAATCATAATAATACCATGAATGAAATAACGTTACACTAAATTTAGGGTTAGGGTTGGACCTAGGAGTCGGTTGTTACATTCTCCTACCGTTTTGGAAATTTCGTCCCGAAATTTTAGCTTCAATTAAGTTCTGAACGGGTGGGCTTAAAGAGGTGTGAATACTCCTTTCCCATCACGTCTTCCCGTTCCCACGTGAATTCGGGTCCTCTCCTAGAGTTCCATCTCACTTTAACTTTGGGTATACGGTCGCATCTAAGTCTCTGGACTAATCGGTCGGTAACCTCTATAGGCTCCTCCACAAATTTCAACTCGTTAGTTATTTTGGCATCCTTCAATGGTAATTCCAAGGCTTTGTCTACAAGACACTTCTTCAAGTTAGACACATGGAAAGTGTCATGTACATAGCTCAACTCTCGGGGCAGCTTTAATTGGTATGCCACCAGGCCAACTCTCGATAGAATTTCGAATGGTCCAATGTATCTTGGGCTTAGCTTGCCTTTCTTGCCAAATTTGACTGTGCCCTTCCATGGTGCGACCTTTAGCATCACTCTATCGCCCACTTGAAATTCCAGGGGCTTTCGTCTTCTATCCGCATATTTCTTCTGATGATCTTTGGCTGCTCTCAGTCGTTCCTTAATCTTGAATACCTTGTCTGTGGTTTCCATCACGATATCGAGTCCTATTACTTGGCTATCACCGATCTCATTCCAGCTTAATGGTGACCGGCATTTTCTACCATATAAGGCTTCATACGGGGCTGCTTTTATGCTTGCGTGGTAACTGTTATTGTAGGAGAACTCCACTAGAGGAAGGTGGTTATCCCAACTTCCCCCAAAGTCGATCGCGCAAGCTCTCAACATGTCTTCCAAGGTTTGAATGGCTCTTTCACTTTGTCCATCACTTTGAGGGTGGTACGCAGTGCTTAGGTTAAGACGGGTCCCCAAGGCCTGTTGGAGAGATTTCCAGAATCGTGAAGTGAAGCGACTATCACGGTCTGAGATAATTGATAGTGGCACTCCATGTCTTGTTACTATTTCATCGATGTATAATCATGCTAGCTTCGGTAAACCGTAATCTTCTCGAATAGGTAGGAAGTGAGCTGATTTGGTAAGCCTATCCACTATTACCCAGATTGCATCATGCCCCCGAGAGGTTCTTGGAAACTTGGTAACAAAATCCATCGTAATGTTATCCCATTTCCATTCGGGGATTTCGGGCTGTTGTAAGGTTCCTGATGGTTTCGGGTTTTCGGCTTTTACCATTGCACACGTCAAACATTTCCCCACGTAGGTGGCAATGGATTTCTTTAATCCGGGCCACCAGAAGAGAATCTTTAAATCCTGATACATTTTATCACTTCCCGGATGAACCGAATATCTAGATTTATGGGCTTCATCTAGGACTATTTCTCTAATTCCTCCATGTTTTGGTATCCAGGTTCTTCCTTCATGCTTATACAATCCATCATTACTCATTTCTAATCGCCTCTCCATTCCCGCTAGCATCTCTTCAGTTAGCTTGTCCTTTTTAAGGGCTTCCCTTTGCGCCTCTTTAATCTAGAGGTAAGACTAGTATATATGCGGATTCTTAAGGCACGGACGCGAAGGGGTTTTTCTCTTTCCTTTCTACTCAGTGAATCCGCCACCACATTGGCCTTGCCTGGATGGTAACGAATCTCACATTCGTAATCGCTCAACAACTCTACCCACCTTCGCTGGCACATATTTAGCATTTTCTGATCCAGAATATGTTGCAAACTTTTGTGATCAGTGTAAATGACCCATTTGGTACCGTAGAGATAGTGCCTCCATATTTTAAGTGCAAACACCATGGCACCCAGTTCTAGATCATGAGTAGTGTAGTTTCTCTCATGCTCATTTAACAATCTAGATGCATAAGCAATCACCTTGTCTAGCTGCATCAATACACACCCCAGCCCCTGACGTGAGGCATCGCAATAAACTACGAAATCCTCGACGCCTTCCGGTAGGGCAAGGATAGGTGCACTGCATAGCTTTTCCTTAAGCATCTCAAACGCCTTATCCTGTTCCTTTTCCCATATGAAGGCTGTATTCTTTTTGGTTAGTGCGGTTAATGGCTGCACAATTCACGAGAAATCCTTGATGAACCTCCGATAGTATCCCGCCAAACCAAGAAATTGCCTTATCTCGGTAGGAGTTTCAGGGATCTTCCAGTTTTTAATGGCTTCTATCTTTGTTGGATCTACTTGAATACCTTCTTTGTTCACCACATGTCCTAGAAACTGGATTTCGCGCATCCAAAACTCACATTTGGAGAACTTTGCATATAACTTCTCATTCTTGAGCAACTCAAGAATCAGTCTAAGGTGCTTTTCATGCGCTTCCTTGCCATAGGAGTAGATCAAAATATCATTGATAAACACAATCACGAACTTGTCTAGATACGGGCGACATACTCTGTTCATGAGGTCCATAAATGCTGCAGGTGCATTCGTCAGTCCGAAGGGCATGACTAAGTACTCATAGTGTCCATACCTAGTCCTGAAGGCTGTCTTGGGTATGTCTTCTTCCCTTATCTTTAGTTGATGGTATCCCGATCTTAAATCTATCTTGGAGAAATAGTTGGCTCCCTGTAATTGATCGAACAAGTCATCGATTCTTGGGAGAGGGTAGCGATTCTTGATTGTAAGCTTGTTCAAATCATGATAGTCAATACACATCTATAGGGTTCTATCCTTCTTTTTAACAAATAGTACCGGTGCACCCCACGGAGAGACACTGGGTCGACTGAATCCTTTATCCAGCAGTTCTTGGATTTGTACCATTAGTTCCTTCATCTCGGGTGGAGCGAGTCGGTAAGGTGCCTTGGCCACTGGTGCGGCACCAGGCACTAGGTCTATTTGAAATTCGACCTTTCTGGTCAGAGGGAGTCCCGGTAGGTCCTCGGGAAATACTTCCGGGTACTCAGCCACCACCGGTATATCTTCAATTTTATTTTCTTCTCTCGCTTTCATCACGTTGACTATGAAATCTAGGCATCCCTTGTGCAGACTCTTGGTAGCCTTTAGGTGGGATATCATGGGGCATAACATGTTGCTTCTATCACCGTGGACCATTAGTGTACTTCCATCAATTAGAGGTATTCTAAGTAAACGCTCACCACATACAATTTCAGCCTTATATTTAGCTAACCAATCCATTCCCACGACCACGTCAAATCCTCCTAACGTTATAGGCATCAATTCTGTTTTAAATGAATTACCCTCTAATTCTATCATGCAATCCTTGATGATTTCATTGGTTTCTATTATCTTGCCGTCAGCCAATTCTACCATGTACGCATCAGTTAGGGTATAAGCTTTCAAACCAATCATAGGCCTAAAGGTAGTAGAAACAAAACTACTTGTTGCTCTAGTATTAAATAAAACAGTAGCAGGGCAGTTATTTATGAGAAACTTACCGTTGACCACGTCAGGATCTTTACGAGCACCATTGGGGTCCATTACGAACGCTCTTCCTTTGGGCTTGTCAGGCCTGGCGTCCTTATCCCTTGCTAGCTTAAGATACTTGTTCCGCATGTGTCCTGGATCCCAGCACTCGTAACATTGCTTCCCGGGCTCATAGGTACAGTCTTTAATCAGGTGACCGGTTCGCTTGCACCTGAAGCAAGGCATCGGGTTGCATTCCCCTTGATGGTGTAGTTTGCACTTGTTACAGAAAGGGCTTGTACCCAAGCATAGTTTTTGGGCTCTTGCCCCCTGATCATCACGCCTTGTCCCTTCACTAGCCCTCCTGCTTGAGCTACCGCTATTGCCAATTGCCCTCTTTGCATCAAACCACTTTCTCTTCTCGCCTGTCACCTCCTTCTTGTCCTTGACCTTCACTTGTTCCATCCAACTAGCCCTGATCAAGTCATCCGTCAAGCTACAGGTAAGATCGACTGCCGCTTGGAGGGTTGTGGGCCTTGCGGATCGGACCATGCCCCGAATTCTGGGATGGAGTCCCCAGATAAAACAGGCTACACCTTTTGATTCATGTGTCACCAAGTGGGGCACTAGCCGGGACAGAGCTGAGAACCGATTGATGTATTCAGTGTAATTTGAGCCTTTCAATTCCAAGCTCAGAAATTCAGCTTCCAACTTCTCTAGTTGATTTATTGGGCAGTACTTGCTGGTCATCAATTCTCTAAACTCTGACAATTTCATGCGGCCGGCAACATCTCTGCCTCGTGGCTGAACGAATGTCTTCCACCACTCCAAGGCTGGCCCTTTCAGAGACTGCGAGGCGAACCTGACCATGTGCTCAGTTTTGCACTAGCTGATATCCAGTACGGCCTCAATCTTGTCTAACCATCGGTAAGTAGCAATCGCAACCTTGGTGCCATAGAAGTCTTTCGGTTTGCACGCCATAAAGGTCTTGTAAGAACACCTGGTTCTTATTTCCTCAGCACCCTCGGTGTTACCCTCGTTGTTTCCAGGTTCTTCATTTCCGGTTGTATTTTCTCAATCTGCGTTTATTTGAGCTATGATGGTGGGGAGAGCATTGGCGATTTGCTATGCCACCAGGTTGGCGATCCTTTCATCATTGGAATTTTCTTCATGGGCGGTCCTTGGTGGGGTAGGTGGTTGATTTCCACCTTGGTTTTCGATGCGTCCAGCACCCCTATTCCTTCCACCACGCATTCCACGTATAGGCGCCATTCTGTTGTCAACATAGATAAACTCATTTAGTGTCTTATAAGATTCATTTCAAGTACCTTGCTACGTCGATTCAACTCCTAAAGGTTGCTTCACCAAACGCATGAGGGTTCCCAAAATACATTATAAGTCATACATAGTTTCTTTCCAATTTTATAAAGTTAATTAACATTTTAAGGGAAAACAAATTAATTCCCTAGATTATACCATTGCACGTTCCATAGACAACCTGCAACAAATAAGGTAATACCATAAAAGAAAACCATGCATAGATAATTGTAGCATCCAACAAACAAAATGTTAATAGTCTCATACAATTTGGAAGGTGCCATCACCCCCAGAATAAAAGTCATAGTGTCTTAAATAGATAAATAGTCTCTCAAAGATAGTAGCATCACCAAAACAATCGGACATCGACCCATCATCACTGCCATTTCTTCTTCAACCACCCAAACCAACCCGAACCCTTCTTCTTCTGCTCTTGCTCCAGGCGTTGGACACTGTGAGTCGCCATCATGGCCTGAAACTGGGCGGACTGCGAGGTCCGTGTGGCATGCTGCAGGGTCACCTCATGGCGCTGGATGGTCCTAAGGATATCGCCCAGGGTAGGGTCAGCAGGACCAAAATCGCTAGCTCGGCGGCTGGATTGGGAGTGGGGGTCTCCTGCTAGGACACTCGGGCCGTCGTACAAGCTATGCCTGGGAGGCATCCAGTACTCGTCCTGTGGGTGGCGTCTGGGTGGTCCCCTCATCGGAGGTGCCGGAATTTAACACCAATAAGATTTTAACACCAATAAGGGGATCGTGCCAGAATTCACGCGTTCGATAAATTCATGATTACGTTGATCAAGTGTAATCATCAATTTACCCGACCCACTTACTCCAATACATTCCAAACAAGGACAGTCCTAGGACATCCGGGTTGTAGCCTAGGGTCTACTAAGGTATTCCCGACTTCTCTACAACCTGTGGCTCTGATACCAATCTGTCACACCCCGGGCCCAGGTAGAGTGGGACGTCACAGACTAGTAACAATATATGGCAGTGGAAATGAACCATCATAAGAGCACACAAGAAAAGAATTCACATGGCATTACATTAAAACATCATATACGGGCTATGAAAGTCTTGCCCAAACATCAAATCCACACACATTGTAAATTATCCAAATTTGTTACACAACAATTTCAAATGTCTAATAAAGTTTTTAAAAATCGAGTAATGCCATTAGTAGTCACGGTACTAAGCCATCCATAAGGTTTCCATTAAAATCCAAGCTTTATCAAGAGTTACCTGAAACATGCTCAAAAAGAATTTGTGTCAACTAAAAAGTTGGTGAGTTCAAGTGCTTAAAGTTCAAAAACAAAAGGACTCTTCAGAGTCCATAAGTTAATTTTAAAAACATAGGTATCACTATTGTGGGGTCACAATCAACCCTGCACTCAGCCCCGGCTAGCCTCTTCTAAAGTTGCGTTGTACCGGTTATCCCATAGGGGAAACTGAGCCTCAAAAAGTGTACCATACCTGCTAAGTGGTCCACCATAGTATTCTTTAAGACCTGTCACATAACACAAACGACCCCGCAAGATCTCAGTGGGGTACCCTTCCGGTTATGTCGGAAGGCACTGTGCGTGGGGGATCCCCAAGTAGATCTACCCATATAAAACAAGAGGTTCACACAAGAATTAATGATTGTGATACAAGTAGATGCAGGTTCTAACGCTAGCCACAACATATAAGTACATTTCAAAATATCACATAATAATTTTTAGTTCAATCATAGCATGTCTCATCCCAAAATAGTGGTAAAAAGGGAACACTAGAAACTCACCTTAGAATCAAACACAATAATTAAAGTTTTAATTTCTAACGTAGATTCAATATTTTCAGGAACCGCTTAATAATTCCAGACTAAGGCAAGGCATAAAGGTATCATCTAAGGCAATCAAGCATGTAATTAATCAAGTAATCATTCAAAAATGATAATCATAATAATACAGTTGGCACTGACATGGTCATGGACGGACCCTAGGGTTAGGGTTGGACCTAGGAGTCGGTCATTACAGTTGGTATACTAGTTGGCACTGACATGGTCATGAACGGACCCTAGGGTGAGTATGTTCCGACAAGATCTGTTTGTACGTCATAGGTTTAGTTGTGAGGCTCATGTTGACATGTGATATTGCTTGCTTATAATTGTATACACTTATGTCCTACAAACTATTACACAGCACCCCATTTTGTTTATTATTTAAACATGCGAACTCACCAACAATATGTTGACCTTTTTGAGCATATCTTTTCAGGTAACAATCGTCAAGGATAGCTAGAGATGATGCCTTAGTTATTACCCTAAGGAATGTATTTTAGACTTGCTCTAGTGTATCAAACTATTGTGTTTTTACTTTGAGTTAACATTGTTAGACATGTTTACAATTATTTGTTCCTGGGTTGTGGGATTCAAATTCATTATGCTTGTATGACTATGTTTGTCATGGAATTGACTAACTGCGACACAAGTTTCCATTTGTGTCATGTGACGTCATGACACGATGGTTTATCATCATTAATGTATCTCTATTAACAATCAATATGTTATGATGATCCCGTCCATTACATCCTCGTGTTTCAGCTAAAAGCGGGGGTGTGACATAAGACATGGCGAAAAGCAAAACAACTCACAAACAGTCAGCTTTGGTTTCAAATGCTAAGTAATGCAATATATAGGCTAGCAACCTATGGTATACCTTTGTTTACTTTTACCAAGCAAACGCTTAAGCATATTTACTGATTTAAACCTATGAACTCACCAAACTTGTGTTGACACACTTTAGCATGTCTTCTCAGGTCGCTGGAATGCTTAAGGCTAGGGTTGCACATGTGAGGTTCATGCATCATCTATACAGTTTGAAAGCAAATTCATTTACATTTACTACTTTTCATTGGGCGCCTTGTTTTACGCATTCATTACCTATGGTTTTACAAACATTTACGCTTCCACATTGATTACATTAAGAACTATGTTTTACTCTTATTTAAAGTCAAATGCTTATTTTAAAATGCATATAGTGTTGTTTGATATGACCGTGTCTGAGATCCTAGTTTGTCACGCGCCTCCCGGTAGAACCCCGCCGGTGGATTTTGAGGGTGTGACAGATTGGTATTAGAGCCACTGCTTATAGAGAATTAGGATTGCCTTTGCATCTAGACTATAGCCTTAGACACACATTACTATTGCACATACTCTTATCTGTTTACTATTCTTCAAGCATACATATAATTTCACTCACTTGTAATGATATTGGATGTCCACATCATCATCTACCCCACCATGTCACTAGCAGCACCCCCAATCAACGAGGAGACTAAGGATCTTGCTCTTATACCTTCTTCATCTACACTAATTGTCTAACCATCAAAGTCGAATAAGCATCATTGGAGCTTGCTGAAAACTTCAAACAACATGGAGTGTTCTTCAATATTCGAGTCACGAGGGATACATAAGACTGAAAGTGATTACCTGATATGATTTCCAGTTAAATTCAGAAGGAGAGCGTACCCTTCCCCTTACTACTGACATAACTAATTGTACTCCTACATTATCACTTATACCTCATTCGACTAAGCAGTCATTGCCACCCTTGTGGGAAGGTTAGATCAAAAGATTCGCAATGTAAGTGAAGCACTCGGTGAGATCATCGAGACACTAGAGCATTAGACCACCATCAGTGAATATGTGGAAACACTTAATGAAGGCCTGGAAGAGACTGGCCAAAAACATACTACTTTTGTTGATGTATTCAAGGAAAAACGAACAAGCACAATTCCCTAGATGGCATAGTCGAGGAAGCATTCGAGGCTACACTGCAGGATATGCAACAGAGACTAGTATTATCAAAATTGAGAGTAGATGGGCTAGAAACCTAAGCTGTAGTTACTACTACATCTGAGGAATATCTAGCGGAGGAGTACTGTACTCGAAAAGAAGACTAGAAGCTAGAAAAAGAATGCTGGAACATTTAGATGGTAGGATTAGATATTGAGTGATATACGACCTATTTTCATGAGTTGGTTGATTTATGTAATGTTAACTCCAACCTACAAGCTTACTAAGAAGTCAATTGACAGGATAGCACGTCAGATTTAAGCAAAGGTCATCGTCGTTGATCCTATGACCATTCAGCATGCTATGAGGTTATCTCACAAGCTCACTAACTTGGTTGTGACATAGAGCACTCTGACTAAACGTGACATTATTGATGGTTCATCTAATAGCAAGAAGGAATAGGATGGCATGTTGTTAGGATCAGTGATCTAAGTTTGATCAATTAGAGTTGAATCACAGCGGAATTAGAGCAAGAATTAAGCAAATATAGCAAAAACACAATAAATATTCAATGGAACAGTACACGGTTATATAGAAATAGGGTTTTCTGCAAAGGGATAATAACATTCATGCACACATGCTTCGGTATGGCGGCTGCTAGGTTTTCCTAAGCTGCACCGATTACAATTAGGTCAGCATTCCTTATATATAGGAATGTGACGTGTGCTGATGTCACTTGATAGTGACGTCTGCTGATGTCACTTGATAGTGACATCTAACAGAATTATTACAAACTACTGAAAGTAAGCAAACTACTGAGAATGTTCACAACAACTGAGAACATCTCAGATTATTCCAAGTACACGAAGAAACATAAAACTACTGAAACTACAAGTACAGAAAGGAAACTACAACTACTGAAAGGAAACCATCACAACTACTGAAGAGGTCTTCTTCAGCTGTTGTGACAATCATCTGAAACTTGGTCTTCAGTCTTTGTCTTCAGCTTTTGTCTTCAGACTTTGTCTTCAGCTCTTTCACTTCAGACTTTGTCTTCAGCTCTTTCACTTCAGACTTTGTCTTCAGCTCTTTCACTTCAGACTTTGTCTTCAGCTCTTTCACTTCAGACTTTGTCTTCAGACCTTGTTATCAGCTGATGTCTTCAGCTGTTGCAGACTACTTCAGTTGTTGTAATGTCCGTGGGACTTAAAGGTTTTTCTGATCAGGCTCATTGGTTCTTTTGGTCCAACAAACTCCCCCTGAACCAATGCAGCCAAAACCTTTAAGCTTATTGAGGTCCCACTTATTCTTGGCAGAAATACTCTCTTGATCAGCTTTAGAGATATCGGATAAGCACAGGCCAGGGAGCAGGTTTCAGTAGATGTGAATGTCAAAGGATGGAAGGGAACTCTGTCTTGGGGAACTGGACACAGAGCCGTTATCCCAACCATGAAACCTACTTCCCATTGATGAGTCTATAAGACTCTCTGACGTAGGCCTCAAGGAGAACAACTTGTTCCTCCTTAGTGAGTTCTGCTTCTCCTTCGAAGAAGAACTCTGGGCCATAGTACTCTGATAAGTACTTTATCATCTTTCCATTTTTCAACTCAACAGTTGTTATCTCTCTGTAAGCAAACTCATCTGGGTGAGTCCCTTCTAATAACAACTGGAGTTCATTTTTCTTGATCTCTTCAAGCCTCTTGTATAACAACCCCTTCTTGACCATTTTGTTCTCCATTAGAGTTTGAGGGGTCATCTTTGACTTGTAGGCTCTCTTGAAGTCTTCAAGTATTTCCCAGGGTGAGACTACAATGGCCAACATAATAGCAGCATCTATGGTCTTTCTCACTTGGCCATTGTATCTACTTGGTATGGATTTCTTATGAATTCTAGAACTAACCCTGGGGTCTGGCCAAATCCTTACTCTCTCCTTTTGATATTGAAAGGTATACCTGAGAGCATACAGCCTTTGAGCGTGTTTCTTCATGGCTTGTATAGATGATGACTGAGGAAACTCTTTGTCAATCATCTTCAAAAGTTGCTCATCGTGCTGTTTCTGCTGTTCTTCTTCTTCAATCTTAACTTTCACCATTTGCCTCTGAAAGTCTGGTGTGATCATTTGTTGACTTCTGGGCTCAGGTAATTTTAGAACAGCAGAGATTGGCAGACTATCTTCTTCATCATCTTCTTCTTCTTCTTCTACCATCCTCAACACCCTTCTCCTCCTGCTGGGTGCATCACTGGATGTGGTTTGAGGTGGTTTTTGGGGTAAGGGAGTTGGTTTTGAGGGTTGAGTTGATTTGGAGAGTTGTGGGGTTGGTTGTTTTTGAGAGGGAGTTTGGGAAGGCTGATCTAGCATTTTTATGGTGAGTTTGGCTTTGGAAAGCTTGGCCATATCAGTTCTCTTCCCAGCACCTGCTTCGTCTAAGGCTTCTATAATCAACCCCTTGTTGAATTCTTCAGAAGCACAGATTCTGGTGGTTATTGCCAGAATACTGTCTCTGGTCCATGATTTAATCTCAATTAATGATCTTCCCAAGTATTTTGCAATAAACCGGATCATTATCTCCAACCTCTCCCTTTCCATCACACTATAACTGGCCCATCTTTCTTGTATCTCATTGATCTCCAGCCTTCTGATCTCAGTGTCTAATGTGGCTGTATCAAAGCCCTGTCTGAAGAGTTGATCTATTATTCTGTCCATTGATCTGCTGTGAGCTTCATCAGCTTCTTTAATCAGATCTTCCAATGATTTCTCTTCATCAGGCTTTTGAGTTTCAGCACTTTTCTTTCTCTTGTATGTGATCAGCTGTTTTTCCTGTTCTTTTTCTTGTTGTTTCTCCTCTTCCACTCTCTTTCTCTTTCTTTCTTTCACTGCCTTAGACTCCCCCTTTTTGGGTGCATTGGGTTCAGGGGTTTGAATGGCAGAAAGCTTCTTTTGCACAGCATCATCAACAAGTGTTTTTAGAGTCGAGGAGATCCTCTCATCAATGGCTTTATGTACAATCTCATTGATGATGGGAGTGATGAGAGGTAAGGAATTTTGAAATGTAGCAACCATCTGCTCAGAGGGGTTCTGTCCCTGAGAGGTGGTGCCAACAACAGTGGCTGGTGGCTCAGTTGAGTGAAGTGGCGGAGTGTTTGGGAAACCTTCAGATGAAGGTGCCATCTGTGGGTTTATTGGGGCAGATGGACTTTGATCCTGAGACATTTTGGCAAGCAGTTCTTGAGTCTGCTCACCTCAGCCTCAAGGATTGTGTTATGGGCTAAGACATCATAGAAAAAGCCCAGGTCATCATCAGTTTTTGCTGAATCACCTGACCTCCTGATTGAATCAGGATGTACATGCCCTGAGTGTAGATCAGTTGTAGCATGTGCCCCTTGTTCTTGGTTCTGGGGACTTCCTGCCTCAGGACTGAGTCCTTCATCAGCAGTTGCCTCTGGTGAGGTCTTAGAGATGTTACCAACTTCATCCTGTTCATTTGCTGAATCAGTAGAAGTGGCAGCCTCACCAGATGTTCTAACCTCCTCCTCTACACGGGGAGATTGAACATTATAACCCCTGTGCTGTGGGTTATCAGCAGCATTTTGGTCCTCTTCCTCAGCTGTTGAGGTTCTCCCCATTGTAATTGGTGTCTGGGGAGGAGGAGAGGAATGCAGCTGACTCAACACTTGTGCAACAATAAATGTTGGGCTTTGAGGGGCGGTTGCATTTGGAGATAGGGTTGAAGCAGATTGCACCCGGGGTGACTGGTGCTCTTCAATGGTAACCTTCTCAATTGAGATAGGTTCCAGCATTGTGGTATCCCCAATTTTGGTTGCATCAGGATCCTGTTGAGAGGATGCCTGAGCGGCTACGGTTGGTGGAGTCTTGGACACTACTGGGGGGTTAGAACCAGTAAGTGTTTCCTGTATTGGTGTTACAGGGGCATCCTCAGGGGACTCATCTCCCTAGTAGCCTTTTTGGGCTTTTTGGTTTTGGGTTTGGTGGGGACTTTGGATCTGGAAGTGGAGGCTGTGGGTTCCCGCTGCTTGGGTTTGAGCAGCCGGGCAGCCCCTTTCATTGTAGGGTCAGAGTTGTGCCTGGAGTATACTTCAGGCAATACAGCCGGAGCAGGGACTCCAAGGCCAACAAGGCCGTCTGATTTTAGCTGTGTTAAAATTATGGCCATGAGAAACCTGGGATATAATATCCATCTGTTTGCCACAGGTTTCAAGGCCAGATCCTTTAGTTCCATAAACACTATCTCAGAAAAATTTAAAGTTTGTCGTTCAAAGATAGAGTATAATACCTGTTGCCATCGGGAAGACATTTGATCCCATGAGGAGGTTTTTGGTGCAAGGCAGACATTCACCATGTGGAATATAAGACGTTCAGCATCATGGAAGTGCTTCTTCATAATGGTGGTAGCACTTAAGTCTCCTTCATACCCGTTGTTGATGAAAGACATATCGGTTGTGCCTTTCGGGTATTCTGTGACACAGGTGGCATCATGTAGATCTAGGGTTTGTCGAATGATGTCCGGAGTGATGACCACCTGTTTCTGGTTGACCAACGACTGGAGAGTGATTTGGCTATCATTCTCACTAGTTTGCACGGAGACGTTGGTCCAGAACTGGCTTAGGGAATCGGGGTATATGGTAGGATTCAGAAGAAACGCGGTTCGGTACTGGGAATCTACCATAAGATCGATGGCATTATCAAATTTGTTCCAGAAGGCCGATTTCGAGAGGTAGGCAACACAGTTGTGTCTGGGTTTGAGTTTCATGGTCGCCATTGGTGAGAGAGTGAAGGACGGAAAACGGCTAATGAAACGTCTGAAAGTAGGTTTAGGTATTTATAGGGTAAGAAAAAGGCTGATATAAAACGACTGAAAGTGTTGGTGCTGTCATCAGTTGTTTGAAAACAACTGAAGACCTGGTTTTAACTTTCAGAAGTAACAACTGAAGACTTGGTATTAGTCATCAGTAGTTATGAAACTACTGAAGACATGGTTTTGGCTTCAGTTGTTGTAACAACTGAAGACTTGGTGTTAGTCATCAGTAGTTGTGAAACTACTGAAGACATGGTTTTGGCTTCAGTTGTTGTAAGTGAAGCAGCTGTTGTAGAAACAACTGAAGAGAAAATTTTCTCATCAGCTGTTGTCGTCAATTCTTAGCTCATCAGCTGTTTCATTCTGACCTCAACACTTCATCAGACTTTGTCTGAGTTTCAGATGTTTCATAGGTCATCAGTACTTATCTATTATTCTGACATCAGCAGTTGTAACTACAGCAGTAGTTGTAACCACATCAGTTCTTTTCAACAGATGAGTACTTCAGTACTTTTAAGTAATTTAGTCTTCAGTAGTTGTGAAAACTACTGAGGATAAAAGAACTGCAGTACTTATTTGTGACAGTAGTATACGAATGCTCATCAGTACTTGTTGACTGAGATCATCAGTAGTTGTCACTTATTGGTAGACCTCTCACTAAACTATTGTGGATCAGCTGATTCATGTTTTTGAGATTAACATGACCCAGCCTTCTATGCCACAGTTTAGATTCCTGAGGAGAGGCCTTGGAGAACAGGCAAGGATGACCTTTTAACGCAATCTTCTTTGACAAATCCAAGGCATATACTCTTCCTATCCTATTGGCCTTCAGGAGAGTATGTTCATCCAATACCTTGTCAATCAGCCTCAGAACTTTGGAAGACAGAATCCGGCAGTTCTGGCTTGTGAAAAGTGCAACATGCCCTTTATCACACATCTGACTGACACTCAGTAGATTATACTTGAGATTCTCCACATGGTTAACATCATCAAATCTGATTTCTCCATTTGACACAAATCCTTTCCCGATGATGTAACCCTTAGCATCATTTCCAAATGAGACAAATCCCTTCTTTCCTTGAGAGTAGTCATTAAGAAGAGAACTGCTCCCAGTCATATGCATAGATCCTCCACTGTCTACATACCAGATGCTTCTTTGGCATGCTGAAGAACCCTGCATTTATCATAAGAAACTAGTTAGCTTTAGAGACCCAAACCTTTTTGGTTTTGGGTATGTTTTCATCAACAGATTTAACCATAACTTGTTTCTCATGAGTAACAGCTGATGAAGGTGGAGATGGTGCTGAAATGGAATTCTTAGATTTGGGCTTGGATTTCCTTTTCAGTGGTGTGATCACAGGTGCATCTAGTTGGTTAACTCTCCCCAACAAATGCTGAACCATCATAACAAGTTGTGTCTGATTTGTTGCTAAAGCCTTCAGCTCATTTGACACATCAGTACTTGTTTTTGATGAGTTCCTGTGACCCACCATTTCCTCCTTCTTGAAATTCACAGACTTCGTCTGATGTTTATCATGAGGAACACTATCAGCTGTTTTCTGATAAACCCCATCCTTCTTTTTGGATTTTGGTGAGGCCTTGGGTTTATCAGTTTGAGATGACTGTGGTACAAACTTGGTTTCAAACTCATTTTTCATTTTATTTATCTCTTCTTTAATGAGCTTATCTCTGTTGAGTTTGGAACCCTTTTTATACCAGCATTCATCAGATAGATGATTGAATTTACCACATATTTCACATGGCTTATTCTTCATCTTGGATTGATCAACTGCTGAAGTGGAAACTACTGAAGGTGTGATCTTCAGTACTTTCCTCCTTTCAGTACTTGTGTTAAGTACTGAAGGATCGGTAACAACTGAAGACTTGTTCTTCAGCTGTTCTCTATCCGTCCTGAAAGACCGTATGATAGATTCCTCAGCAGTTGTTAATCCTTTTATTTCATCAGATTTGAAATGCTTTTCAGATGTTGTGACTTGCCCTTCAGTACTTGGAGTACTTTGAGGAACAACATCTGAATTTCTCAGCTTCATGTGTTTATCAGCATTTAAACCATCAGGCAATTGATTTGCTGAGATCTTAACACTGACTTCATCCTCTAATTTTGATTATCATTTGAGGATGAATCACATGATGATGTGGTTTGGAAATTACTTTCACCTTCAGATTTTACTATTGATTTTGAAGTAAAATCAGTAGGTGGTGCAGTATGATTGTAACCTATTCCAAACTTCACATTTGAAGCTGTTTGCTTGCTGAGAAGCATTTCAAATCCCTTGCAGGATGTTACCCATCGGTCACACTCAACTTGGGTAGCTGCAAGTGTCTCTTTGAGACTTCTGTGGTTCTCGAGTATGACCTCTACCTTAGCCTTTTCATCATTAAGTTGGCATTTAAGCTTGTAAATCTCATCATCTTTGTCATTAAGTGCAGACACATACTCATCTTTTCTTTTGGAAATAGTTTTCTCAAGCTCAAGATTTTGACTGATTAAAGCTACATTTGCCTCTCTAATAGAGACAAAGGCAGCTATGCATGATTCAGAACATAACTTGGCTTTAGCCTCAGAAGATATCTGGGTTACCTGTGAAGATGAAGCATCTGAGCAGGAACCCTCAGTAGACTCCAGGGCCATGAGAGCAAGATTCCCAAAAGGATGTTCACCACCATGTTGACCAGCACCAGCAGATAGTTGCTCATTGAAACCAGAAAGATCATCTGGTAAGCTGCTCCAGTCAACAACTCCTGGTGTGAAGAAGCTGTGATGAGGTTGAGATTGTGATGGAGATGGTTGAGGCTCAGGTAGGGCTTGAGGTTGTTGTGCTATAGGGACATGAACTGGATTTGGCTGTGGCATATAATAGCAGGGATAAGGATATGGCATTGAACCCTGAGGGACAAAGTATGCAGGAGATTGAGGTTGTGAGTGATGACCAGAACTAGCAGGATGTTGCCCTTTGTTTTGTGAACTATTGCTTGGAAAGGTCACAAAGGGTGCAGAGGAGTTAGATCCAGTTGATCTACACTCTCTTGCAAAGTGCCCAAGCCTGTGGCATTTGTGACACCTCAACTTACTCTTGTCAAAACCAACTTTGGTTTTGCCAGAGAGTCCTGGAAATTTCCTACCAGTTCTCTTGTAGAACTTTTGAGATCTGATATTGATCAGGGCCATTTGGCTCAAAATATCCATCTCTTCTAAATCATCATCAGCAATACCCTGCAAATCATCCATGATAAAGCATAAATTATCACTATTACACCCAGAATGACTGTCAACACCAACAAATGCATGATCAGAACTGTTTGAAGAGAAATCTATATGCTCATCATAATGACTTTCTGATCCAGCATATTCTGACTCATGACCGACCAAGGCAGTGTTACCTGGTACAAAGTCATCAGAGAGCTTTCCTGATGATGCCAGTTTCCTTTTCTGCTCTATCTCTCTTTCAAATGTAAGCAGTTTCCCATGGAGTTGGGTGAGAGATAGGCTATCCAGATTTGCACTGGAGCGTAGGACAATGGTGTATGTGTCCCATCTCTCAGGCAGTGATCTGAGGAATCTGTTGTTCATCTGGCTGTTAGTATACTCTTGCTTGACCATTTTCAGTTCAGAGATCAAGCAGGAGAAACGCTCAAACTGTTGAGTCAGTGTCTCACCCTTCCTATGAGAGAATGTCTCATATTGTTGGGCGAGGATTTCTCTGTTGTTTGCTAAGACCTCATCAGTTCCTCCGAATTGTTCCTTCAAAGCATTCCAGAGGTCATGAGCAGTTTCATGATGCATAAGCCCAGAATAGATTTCATTCGGCAGTGCCATGGCCAGAATTCCATGGGCTTTAGCATCAATCTCAAACAGTTTACGATCTTCATCTGAGTATTGCTCCTTCTTCTTCGGAACCATTTGATTGGTTTCCGGATTGTTCACCATAGGCTTGTGTGGACCATGAACCACAGATGTCCAACAACCTGAACTGTTAACAGACAGGTGATGGAGCATTCTTCGTTGCCATATGTTATACTCACTCCTAACCAGCATCGGAGGCTTGGTTGAGGAGCCAGTATTGTGAGGATCATTAGATGGAGTAGTCATTCTCAGATTCAAACCAAATCAATCAAGTTTCAAAAGATTTTGCATAAAAACACAACAAACTCAATAAGAACCAAGAAGAAACTCAAATTAAATAACCAGAAACAGCAGAAAATCAATCTTTATAACCAGTTCTTGCACATATGCTAATTCGATCAAACTATAGATATCAAAATAGCAGTTTCAATGATCAATTGTTAAACCGATCAATGATTAACCTGCTCTGATACCATTTGTTAGGATCAGTGATCTAAGTTTGATCAATTAGAGTTGAATCACAGCGGAATTAGAGCAAGAATTAAGCAAATATAGCAAAAACACAATAAATATTCAATGGAACAGTACACGGTTATATAGAAATAGGGTTTTCTGCAAAGGGATAATAACATTCATGCACACATGCTTCGGTATGGCGGCTGCTAGGTTTTCCTAAGCTGCACCGATTACAATTAGGTCAGCATTCCTTATATATAGGAATGTGACGTCTGCTGATGTCACTTGATAGTGACATCTAACAGAATTATTACAAACTACTGAAAGTAAGCAAACTACTGAGAATGTTCACAACAACTGAGAACATCTCAGATTATTCCAAGTACACGAAGAAACATAAAACTACTGAAACTACAAGTACAGAAAGGAAACTACAACTACTGAAAGGAAACCATCACAACTACTGAAGAGGTCTTCTTCAGCTGTTGTGACAATCATCTGAAACTTGGTCTTCAGTCTTTGTCTTCAGCTTTTGTCTTCAGACTTTGTCTTCAGCTCTTTCACTTCAGACTTTGTCTTCAGCTCTTTCACTTCAGACTTTGTCTTCAGCTCTTTCACTTCAGACTTTGTCTTCAGCTCTTTCACTTCAGACTTTGTCTTCAGACCTTGTTATCAGCTGATGTCTTCAGCTGTTGTAGACTACTTCAGTTGTTGTAATGTCCGTGGGACTTAAAGGTTTTTCTGATCAGGCTCATTGGTTCTTTTGGTCCAACACATGTAGAGTAAGTCATTCACCATCATGGCTAGTGTGATCATTATTGTTGCCAAAGATATGGCAGGACGTACCATGTAGCTAAAGACTTTAATAGGGAGTCAACAATCAAGCAGCAACAAACCGCAGTAACAAACCGCAGTAGCAACGACAAGCTGAAGCATCATAGGTTTGCTTTGAATGGAACAAAGATAGGAAAATCAAGAGAGATTACCCTCAACTGAAAAATGGAAATAAGGATTGTAACAGTGGAAAGGAACGATGGATAGAGTTCCAAGGGTAGAGTCTTCATGATTAGGTCTGGTAAGGCAAGAAATGACCAGAATGTGGTTACTGTTTAGCAAACTTCTAGATGTAGCTTTAACTAGAATGGAACCTAGTTACACCATACAATTAGTTGATGGTAAACTAATTAAAGCAATTCACATTCCGAAGGGATTTACATTGGGATTGTCCTAACAGAAGACATGTATAGATCTTATGCCTATTTCACTTGATAGTTCGATGTAGTTGTCGGCATAGATTGGTTTCCCAAGAACCAAGCTAAATTTATCTGTCGTGAGAGGTCGTTCGCATACCACTTCGTAGTGGTGAAGTCTTTTACGCAAGGGTCATACTGCCATTTTAGCTACAATCACAAAGAAACCAACTGAGGAAAAGATGATTGAAGAGATCCTAATCGTTCTTTACCTTCCTAAAGTCTTCCCAAAATATTTACCTGGTTTTTCCCCCACATAGACAGATCAAGTTTCAGATCAATTTAACATATGGAGTTGCACCTATTGCTAGAGCACCTTATAGATTAGCTCCGAAGTAACTACTAGACTATCTACATAACAGTAAGAGCTGTTAGATAATGGATTCATCTGACCTAGCTCATCGCCATGAGAGCTCCAGTCCTGTTTGTCAAGAAAAAGTTATAGAAGTTTTCGTATGGGTATTGGTTACCGTGAGCTTATAAAAGTGACAATTCAGAACCATTATTCTCTTCCATGCATTGATGATTTTCTTCACCAGCTTCAAGGATCGATTTTATATCCCAAGATAGACTTGAGGTCGGAATATCATCATCTGAGGGTCTGAGAGGTTGACTTATCTAAGGCGTCATTGAGTACTTGGTATTTTCACCATGAGTTTCTGGTTATGCCAAGTGGGTTTACCAACACACCAGCGATTTTCATGGACGTCATGAACAGAGTGTGTAAACCTCATCTCGACAAGTTTATCAACCTTTTTACCAATGACATTCTAACATATACAAAGAACAAGGGGGGGGCATGAGGAACATGATTTTGGAACTACTAAAACAAGGATAACTGTATGCCAAGTTTTTAAAGTGTGACTTCTGGATGAAGTCCAAAATTTGGGTGATGTGGTCAACAGCAAGGAATGCCTATTGACAGGGCAGGAATAGAAGCCATCAAAAAATGGGCTACACCTAAGACTCTGACTAAGGTACGACAATTTCTTGGGTTACCTGATCAAATTTGTAATGCTCAAGTTGACACTTTGAAGGACGAGTATATGAAGGCAGAGTCCATACGACACATGGAAAAGCAATTATAGACAAAATCCGAAGGAATTTTGCATTTCATGGAACGAATATGGATTTTTTTTGTATGTGAATTTACAAGAGCTAGTAATAGATGAAACTCATACAACTCGATATCCCATTCATCGAGGTTCAGGTAAGATGTACCAAGATTTGAAAGTTCTTTATTGGGTGGCAGAATGTTAAAGGAGATACTGCCATGCATGTAAGCAAGTGTTTAACTTGTTCTAAAGTTAAGGTGGAATATTAAGGACTGTTTGGTTTACTCCAACAACCAAAATTCTAGAATGGAAGTGGTAGTAGATCTCAATGGATTCCATTGTGAAGTTACCTCGAACTCTTAGCGGACGCGATACCATTTGGGTAATAGTAGATCGCTTGGCAAAATCCGCATACTTCATTGAATTAAGAAGTTAACTTGCACCTATCTAAGAGAAAGTCTCTCGGCACGAGGTGCCAGTTTTTCATCATCTCCGATTGTGACACTCAATTCATTCCTTATTTTTAGAGGTCATGAAAAAAGTCAATGGAAACATGGTTAGATAGGAGCATGACGTATCATCTGCAAACTAATAGTTAGAATGAGCGTACGACTCAGACTATAGAATACATACTACGAGTATGTGTTATTGATTTAGGTAGTAGTTTGGAAACCCATCCACCCCTGATTAAGGTTTCCTACTATAACAGCTACCACACGACGATCAAGGCCACACTATATGAGACACTCTATGGAAGTAAATGTCGATCACTTATCTGTTGGGTAGAAGTTGAAGGAAAGTCAACTTAATGGTCCTGAGCATATGTGCGAGATGACTAAGAAGATCATACAAATTCGTAATCGCAGGGCGAAAGCACGTGATAGACAAAGGATTTACGTGAACTAACACCAAAAACCCATTGAATATCAAATCAACAACAGGGTAATTTTACAAGTGTCACCTTTGAAAGGTGCAATTCATTTTGGAAAAACAAAGAAAGTTAAACCCATGCTATGTTGGATCTTTTAAGATTGTCAAAAGGGTTAGTCCAGTAGATTAACAACTCAATTCGCCTAGAGAACTCAGCGGAGTGGACGTGTTACATGTTTCAAACCTGAAGAAATGCATGTCTGTTGAGACACCCTTCGCTCCATTAGATGAGATTCATGTGAATAAGCAACTATATCTGGTTGAGGACCAATTGAAATAATGGACCAAGTGGTCAAAAATACTCAAGCAAAATTTTACCTCTATTGTTAAAGTTAGTTTGAACTCTAAGTGCGCACCAAAGTTTACTTGGAATGCGAGAATCATATAAAGGACAAATATTCGGGTTACTCAATGATGCGCCTTTAAGCGCCAAGATAACCGGTTGAAAATTTCAGGGCAAAATTCCTTCAACAAGGGGATGATATGATAACCAGGAAATTTTCGTCCGTCTTCTACCGGAGTTAGCTAAATTTCGGGATGAAATTTCTTTCCACAAGAGGATGATGTGACACTTGGCATTTTTAGGTCACTTTTTGATCAACACGAACATGATTTTCCGATCATACATTCATGCATTTAATGTTGTTCACTTAAATGCATCATTTATTGCATAAACATTCAAGAACCTTTCACGTAACGATAATTCCAAGAATTGCCGAATCACACACGCGTCTGTCCCCGAACGTTGATGATTTGTCAAAATGGTTTTCAAAAAATCGTAATTGTTTTGAAATTATGTGTTATGTGATTATGTGATTAATTATGTAGCCTGGTTGTGAAAATTGTGAATTTTCTAGCTTTTACACGTTTTGGCGCATTTTTGGCTTTTAACGCCTAATTATAATAAAAATGCCTTTGAACTAGAAAAATAAATATTATTTCATTTTATTAATATTTTTTTTTGATATTAGGTGAGCATTTGATGGTTTCGATGCAGATAAAGTTAAATCGCGTAGCGATAAAACAATTTTATAAAACGATGGAGGCATTTTTGAAAAAAAATTTAAAAGATTAAAACCCAACCCTAGACCCATTCCCTACCATTTGTGGTAGCCCCTTCCCTTCCCCCTTTCAATTTCAAACACACACACACATATGAACACTTACACATCTTGATTTCTTCTTGCAATTGATAATGATTATGGATTGTCCTTGCATTAAAAACATGTTAGCTTGAATCTATGCATCATTACAAGTAAGTTTTATGTTAGATTTCATATCCTTTGATTATCATGATGAACATGAACTCTAAATATTCTAACTCGAATCAAAACTTGAAATTGATTGAAATTGATGATTGATTATGTGTTAGTATTCAGTATAGTGATGTTTGTATGAATTGGTTTTGTGAAATTATGTTGTTTTGATCAAAACCCGAGACTTACTTATAATGGAAACTTTAATTTGCGGCTTTTGTTGAAATTGTATGATTTTGATGAAATTGAATTGAATTGGTGATTCTAGGATGTTAGTTGATGCTAGTAGATGAAAATTCATGTTTTGAACTTTTGATTTTGGCTCGGTTTTCGGGTACTTTTCATTAAAGGAAACTTTTTGGGTAGGTTGGTTTATAAATGATTATTTATGCATGTTTAATGAGATGTGATGATTGTTATATGATGTTAGGGCATAAGAATGGATTGGGAATAATCAAATGGTGAAAAACGCATCGTATGAACATGCTTACTATTTATGGAAACTTTTGTGTCCTGATGTGTTATATGATGAGTATGATATGTGTAGAACATGTTACGGTGATGTGATTGTCGTTGAAATGATCATAGAACATGTTAGGAAATTTAGATGAAATTTGTGCAACTTGTGTTCTTACATTTTTAATTTAGGAAATTTTAGGCATGATGAAGTTTCTAGGTCATGTTAACATGTTATGGATGATTGTTGGACGTGTTTCTTGCATAATTGAGATGTTTTCTGGGATATGATTCATAATTTTTAAACGGATTGCACATGTGTAACGATATCACACTTTCCAAAAATAGAAACTTTTCAAAAATAGATTTCCGACATGAAACTTTACGTGAATCATTATTTGAGCTATTTGAGCATGACTAAACTTGTTTTTACTTACTTGAGTCACCAACGGTTTGTCGAGTCAGTCCGGTCAACAAAAGTCAACTTTAGTCAATAAAGGTCAACTTTGATTAAAAAATCAACTTGGTTAAACCTATCAAACATTTCTCGATCATGCTAATAGTTATGTTGTTTGGATACAACGGGGTTCATCTTGAACATTATGTACACACACTCATGGACATACATTTGTTAGGTAACGATTAGCTTTTGGCTTGTATGCTTCATGTTTTCCTACGAATCTAAGGTGAGTCTTCACAGCTCCACTTTACTTAATTTCCTTTTTAGGGGAGAAGCATGCAAACTATTTTTATCTGGTTTTGGTATTATTGGTATATAGCTTGTTACTGTAGTGAAAACATAATCACGCAAGTCCTTACACATTCGAACCGTTAATAACAGGATAGCAAGGTAATTTTGGGTAGTACTACTGGTTTTGACAAACCCCACTCGCGTTAGTCGCGTTAACTCAACTAGAGGTCGAAGGGGTGTTTAATTGACCTAGACACTTACCATTGTTTTGTGATAAGACATTGCGAAAGGCAAAACAGCTCACAAACAGTCAGCTTTGGTTCAAAACACTAAGTAACTCGATATATAGGCTAGCTACCTATGGTATACCTTTGTTTACTTTTACCAAGCAAACGCTAAAGCATATTTACTGATTAAACCTGTGAACTCACCAACCTTGTGTTGAGACACTTTAGCATGTCTTCTCAGGTCGCTGGCACACTTAAGGATAGGGTTGCACATGTGAGGTTCATGCATCATCTATACAATTTGAAAGCAAATTCATTTATATTTACTACTTTTCATTGGGCGTCTTGTTTTGTGCATTCATTACCTATGGTTTTACAAACGTTTACGCTTCAGCATTGATTACATAAAGAACTGTGTTTTTCTCTGATTTAAGGTCAAACGCTTATTTTAAAATGCAGTGTCGTTTGATATGTCCGTGTCTGAGATCCTAGTTTGTCATACGCCTCGCAGTAGAACCCCGCCGGTGGATTTCGAAGGTGTGACAAAATGTAATTATGAATCTTAAAAGTGTGTTCTATTTTAATACATTTAATCTATGAATATTGTATTCTAAATTATCTGTACTCGGTCAGACTTATGGGAACAATTCTGAATTAAGACTATTTTGAATTTAAACTCAAAGAGTTGACTTCTAAATTCACATACCTCATTATGAATGACGTTGGATGTAACTTGCCACAAACCATCTTTATTATAAGATTCTTTGATATTGGTATACTCATTTAGTATCCTCTGACCTGAGATGCATACTGGAACTTCCGTTTACCAAGGGTTATTCTTTGATCACTGTCAACCGTTGTCGCGCAACTGCTAGTTATAAAGGCTTTGGTTGGGAATAATTCTAAAGTTTAGTGAGAGTTGTATGTAGTCAATAAGGGATTCTGTACTCTCAAAATATATGTAAAAGTTAGACATCGTGGAGCCCCTATTGATTCAAACTAGTGAGGTTTTAGGACTTACCCAAACTGACTATGTATTTGATTGGACCATTTTGAATCTGGATCGAGAAACCCTAGTTCTCGAACGTCAAATTTCATTAATATACGCAATGGAACGTACAAAAATTTCTATCTTTTAACATTAACATCAAAAGATCACATGGCTATCTAACAAAAGTTCTATGCCAGGATGTCAGTCTTGAACATGTGCCAGGTAGCTCTCCCATCCATGCCAAGCTCACCCCAAAATGTATAGCATACCTGTCAATCTAATATGCATACAAAATTCAGTGACGTTGAGTGAGCTCTAGGTTTACTTTAACAAAACTGTAACATACATTAACATCATAAAAACTTTAATCTCGTTCATCATCAACATCGCCATCGAACTCTTTCGATAACCAAACCTTAACTTTTACTTTACCATTCACCTTACCGTTACGTTACCCATACATTACTTTACTTTGCTTTACATTACTTTACACTTTACTGTCATGTTACCCATCCGTTACTTTACCATTCGCTTTACATTACGTTACCCACACTTTACTTTACTTTACCATACACTTTACATCATCATTTGAACATAGCACGAAGCTTAGTTCCTATCGGGTAAGAATGCACAAAGCATGTCTCCTATCAGGTGAGCACACCGAAGTGTAACTCCTATCGGGTGAGAATGCACGAAGCATAACTCCTATCAGTTGAGCACATCGAAGTGTAACTCCTATCGAGTGAGAATGCACGAAGCATATCTCCTATCAGTTGAGCACACCGAAGTGTAACTCCTATCGGGTGAGAATGCATGAAATATATCTCCTATCAGTTGAGCACACCGAAGTGTAACTCCTATCTGGTGAGAATGCACGAAGCATATCTCCTATCAGTTGAGCACACCGAAGTGTAACTCCTATCAAGTGCTTGCAAGACTTCTTTAGCGCTTTAACGTTTTCACAGCTGTGCTATACAGGGTAACAGGGTAACTATTCTTTCACATTTCACATGTGAATTAACATCGTTCTTTAGCCTTTAACTATCATGATATATATTTAATATATCTACATACGCACATTAATTCTTTAACATTAGTTCATCATTAATTCATTATTAACGCATGTTTACGGGGTAACATAACACGTAACAGTCCAAAGTTTTTGCGTGAGAACCCACATTCGCGCGAGAACTTCCCACTTCAAACGACAACTCCCTCTTCGCGCGAGAACTCATCATTCGCGCGAGAACTTCATCATTCAAGCGAGAACTTTCAAAAGATAACCGTTAGCCGTGAAAACTATATTTCGCGTGAGAACTCGCCTTTCGCGCGATAACTTTTCTGCTGTACACAATTTTATCCACTAGTTATCACTCCTTTAACCACTTTAACACCCAAAACATGCAATAACAGTTATAAACATCATTCTTTAACAAAAGATTCATAAAGTATGCATATTAGCCCCAAATCATGGATAAAACACGTAAAAGAGCGGACTAGAACTCACCTCTTAAAGTTCTAGCACAACCACAACTTCCCTGAAGCTTTCACCGAGCAAAAACAACATAATCATGCGTTTTATACATCAATAATCCATCCTTAGTACATAATACGAGTTACTACACGAGTTACATACCTTAAACACTTCGTTTCTTCACTTTCTCTCTCTACGCAGTCGCTTTCTCTCTCTACAGTAGTACTTTTCGCGTGAAACTAGGGTCTGTCTGGGTGTTCTCAGCTATTTATACCCAGCTTAAACTTTTTGCCAGACTTCTCGCGCGAGAACTTTTAGTCGTGCGAGAACCATCCTCCAAGCGAGAACTTCGCCTTTATTCAAAATTTCGGGGTGTTACAAGTCCACCCCCCTTATATGGGTTTCTTTCCCGAAACCTATCATTCCTTAAACAACTGAGGATAATACTGTCTCATCTCATCTTCAGACACCCACGTGGACTCTGACCCCTTTCTATGCTTCCACTGCACTCGGACAAGTGGAACTACTTTATTCCTCAGTCGTTTCTCCTTTCTGTCTATTATTGCTACAGGTTGTTCCACGTAGTTTAGTCTTTCATCGATCTTCAAATCTTCCAATGGAACATGAGCGTCTTCGTCTGCTAGACACTTACGCAGATATGATACGTGGAAGGTAGAATTAATTCCACTCAATGCATCTGGTAGTTCCAGCCTATACGCCACTTCCCCCACACGGGCTACGATCTTGAAAGGCCCAATAAATCGAGGGCTCAACTTTCCTCTCTTTCGGAATCGAATGATTCCTCTCCAAGGTGACACCTTTAGCATCACTCTATCACCGACGTTAAACTCAATCGGTTTTCGACTTTTGTCGGCATGGGATTTCTATCTATCTTTAGCGGCTTTCATGAAGGCTTTAATCCTGCCCAACTTCTCATTGGTCGTCTCGATGACCTCAATGCTCCTTAACTCCTTCTGACCGATCTCCCCTAACATATCGGGGTTCTACACTTCCAGCCGTAGAGCATCTCATACGGGGGCATACCAATGCTGGCATGGTAGTTGTTATTGTATGAGAACTCTGCCAATGGTAGGTGACTATCCCAGCTCCCACCAAAGTCTATGATACACGCCCGAAGCATGTCCTCTAAGGTCTGGATAGTCCTTTCGGATTGGCCATCCGTCTGTAGGTGGAATGTTGTACTGATGTGCAGTCTAGTTCCCATCGCATCATTGAACTTCTTCCAAAATTTGGATGTAAACCGTGTATCTCTGTCAGAGACAATCGACACCGGCACACCATGATAGGTAACTATCTCATTGATGAACAATTCGGCAAGCCGTTCCTAGTTATATGTCTCTCGGATGGGTAGAAAGTGAGCACTTTTCGTCAGTCTATCCACTATGGCCCATATGGCATCATAACCTTTAGCTATGTGAGGTAGCTTCATTATGAAATCCATAGTAATGTGGTCCCACTTCCATTCGGGAATTTCCAAGGGTTGGATTTTACCGTATGGCTTCTGATGCTCAACCTTAACCTGGAGACAGGTCAAGCACCTTTCTACATACCTTACCACGTCGGCTTTCATTCCCGGCCACCAATAGTTCTTCTTTAGGTATTGGTACATCTTGTTGGTTCCGGGTGAATGGAGTAGCGAGTCTTGTGTGCTTCGTCCAACACCTTCTCTCGCAGACCTCCATGTCTAGGAATCCACATACGCCCAATCTAGTTTTGACACCATCGGCGTTTTCTTCCAGATTCGCGATCTGCCCCTTCATCCTTTCTTCATTAACGTGCTCGGGCTTTAGAGCTTCTTTATGAGCTTTGCAGATTTGCTTTAACACATCAGGAGTCACAACTGGTAAGATCTCACCCGAATTGGTTCCCGGTTCTCCTTCCGGCTTAGGGCATTAGCTACCACGTTAGCTTTACTCGGGTGATAATGAATCTCAGTCGTAATCTTTTATAAGCTCCAACCATCGTCTCTGCCTCATATTAAGATCCTTCTGCTCGAAGAAATACTTTAAGCTTTTGTGATTTGTGAAAATCGTACATTTGACACCGTATAAGTAGTGTCTCCATATCTTTAACATGAATACCACAACAGCCAGCTCCAGATCGTGGGTAGGGTAGTTCACTTCATGAATCTTTAACTGTCGAGATGCGTACGCTATGACTTTTTCTCGCTGCATTAGTATGCACCCTAACCCTTGATAAGTAGCATCGGAATAGACAACCAAGTCCTCAATCCCTTCAGGCAGCGTTAGCACTGGAGCTTGTGTCAATCTCCTCTTTAACTCCATGAACGCATTCTCTTGACTTTCACCCAATACAAACTTCACATCCTTTCTCGTCAATGTGGTCAACGATAAGGCAATCTTGGAAAAATCCTGAATGAACCTCCTGTAATAACTCGCCAATCCGAGGAAGCTTTGGATTTTAGACGGCGTTTTAGGCGAATTCCACCTCATCACCGCCTCCACTTTAGCAGGATCAACCATGATTCCTTTTGGGTTAATCACATGACCCATAAACTGCACCTCACATAACCAAAATGTGCATTTGGAGAATTTCGCATACAATCTCTCCCTTCTTAGAGTTTCCAGCACCTCGTGGAGGTGACAGGCGTGGTCTTCCTCATACTTTGAGTAAATCAGGATATCGTCTATGAACACTATCACTGATTTGTCGAGCATCGGCCGACAAACCCTATTCATCAAGTCCATGAATGCTGCAGGGGCATTGGTTAGACCAAACGACATCACAAAAAATTCAAAATGCCTGTATCACATCCGAAACACAGTCTTTGGGATATCCAGCTCCTTAACCTTTAGCTGATGATACCCCGACCGAAGATCGATCCTTGAGAACCAACTTGCACCTTGTAACTGGTCGAACAGATCATCTATCCGAGGTAACGGGTATCTATTCTTCACCGTGAGCTTGTTCAGCTCCCTGTAGTCTATACACATTCGCATGCTATCATCCTTCTTCTTCACGAACAGCACCGGAGCACCCCAAGGAGAAATGCTAGGTCTGATAAATCCTTTATGGAGAAGGTCCTGTAGTTGGGCTAACAACTCATTCAACTCTGACGAAGCCAGACAATACGGCGTTTTAGCAACGGGCTGAGCTCCTAGCACAAGGTCAATCTGAAACTCTATCTCCCGATCGGGTGGTACCTCTATCAAGTCATCAGGGAACACATCCAGGAAGGCACACACCACGAGCACATCATTCAACTTCACAGTTTCAGCTTTAGCATATTTAACGTATGCCAAGAATGCTCCGCACCCTTGTCTCATCAACTTCTCTGCCTTTATCATGGATATCATCTTTGGAACTTCACGGATTCTGTCGTCGTAAATCGTGACTAAGCTACCGTCAGGCGCATTCATCTGAATCATCTTCCTTTGACAAACTATGTTAGCCGCGTAGGCGGCTAACCAGTCCATACCCAACACGACGTCAAATCCTCCTAGGGTCATAACAAACAACCTAGCGGGGAATCTATGACCTTCCAATTCTATGCTATAATCCTCTAAGGCCTCAGTTATCTTAGTAGTCTTTCCAATGGCAGTTTCTAGTTCAAACACATGATCTATTTCTTTGGCCTTAGCATTCATCACGTCACAAAAGGTAGCAGCTATGAAACTCTTACTTGCACCAGAATCAAACAGAACAGAAGCAAGTATGTTGTTAACTGGGAACATACCTGACACAACATCAGGTTCTGCTCTGGCCTCCTCTCTGGTCATCGTGAAAGCCCTAGCTTTGGCCCTTGGCTTGTCAGCAGCTTTCTTTTCTTTCTCAAACTCCTTTCCCTTGGCCGAGTCAACCACTCGTGGCTCTTTACAATCTCGGCTGTAGTGCCCCAACTTACCACAGTTGTAGCACTTTCCGGCACTAGGGCAATCCTTTGAAAAATGCCCCGTCTTCCCACATCTGTAACACAAACTCGAACTGAGCCTGCAATCACCAGCATGCTTCCTCCCACATTTCCGGAAATCATCGGACGACTCCACCTTCATCTTTTTGGCCTGAGCAGCAGACCTCTCGTTCCTCTCTCGCTTCACATTTCCCGACCAACTCTTCTTCTTCATTTCCTCAATGGGCTCATCAGCCACAACATCATCATACACTATCCCACTCAACTCCACCAAAGACTCGAAGGTCTTCGGCCCGCTTGCCTTCACATACGTCCTAACGTTTGAAGTCAAACCCAATACATAACACTTCATCCTCCTCTCCTCAGTACTCGCCAGGTGAGGCACCAACCTGGCCATCTCGTTGAAGCGAGACGTATACTGTCTGTGGGTCATACTCCCAGCCTTAAAACCCAAAAATTCCCTTTCCACCCTATCGATCTCATTATGAGGGCAGAACTTCCTCATTACCATTCTTTCAGGTCATTCCACTTCAAGTTCCTAAACTCACGAGTGTCTTTAGTCTACTTGATGGTGTTTCACCAATGAATAACTTCGTCAACAAATGAGTGAGCTACGAACTTCACAGCCTGGTCAGCTCTACATTCACTGATCTCAATCACCGCTTCCATCTCAGACACCCACTGGAGAGTGGTAATAGCACCACCCTTGTCGTCCAGGAATAGAGGATTGCACCCCTTGAAGATGCGATACGAACACCCTTTGGCTAGGTCCCCATCGGTTTCATCCCCTTCGTCCTTCCCATCCTTCCCCGAGCCTTCCCCGGTACCTTCACTATCCTTCTTACTAGCTTTATTCTTTGCCTCCAACATCCACTCCTTGGTTACCTTCTTCATGACCTCAGTCATGATCGAAGGCATGATGTCCTGAAGGATCTTGTGGACCTCTTTGGCGATAGCCTCCCTAACAACAGGCTCCAAGGTAATCCTCTCTTCAAAATAATGAGAGTTTTCCTCGCTAGCAGTGTGAACAAAGTCCACATGCACCTCCTCGGTCGTCTTCTTTTGGTTCCTGGTGACTGGTGGTCTACCCCTACCACCACAAGCACCTCCTCGAGTAGCTTTTCTTCCAGCCATAGCTTGCTATAAGATACGAAAGGCTAACATTTTCATTCCAGGTAATAATTCAGATCATGTTAAGTAATGTAGTTTCTAATGACGGTGGCCAGTTGTAATTAACTACTTACTTTACTCTTCATGTCCTAAACATTTCCTATCCTGAATCACATCAGCTCTCAATCTCACTACAAGCACTATAACCTCAAGGAACCCTTAACCGTTATAACCTTCCTGGCATGGAGCTACTGGCACTGGCATCCCTTAATTGATCCTATTCTCAGTTTGAGTCTAGACATCGGAGTGTCTAAATCTCTCAAACTATGGCTCTGATACCAATTTGTAAGGCCCCAATCCGGGGAACCTCACAGGATTTTGGACATCAGAAACACTAGTTCTCGAATATCAAATTTCATTAATATACACAGCGGAAAGTACAAAAATTTCTATCGTTTAACATTAACATCAAAAGATCACATGGCTATCTAACAAAAGTTCTATGACAGGATGCCAGTCTCGAACATGTGCCAGGTAGCTCTCCCATCCATGCCAAGCTCACCCCAAAATGTATAGCATACCTGTCAATCTAATATGCATACAAAAGTCAGTGACGTTGAGTGAGCTCTAGGTTTACTTTAACAAAACTGTAAAATACATTAACATCAAAAAAACTTTAACCTCGTTCATCATCAACATCGCCATCGAACTCGTTCGATAACCAAACCTCAACTTTTACTTTACCATTCGCTTTATCGTTACGGTACCCATACATTACTTTACGTTGCTTTACATTACTTTACACTTTACCGTCATGTTACCCATCCGTTACTTTACCATTCGCTTTACATTACGTTACTCATACTTTACTTTACTTTACCATACACTTTACGTCATCATTTGAACATAGCACGAAGCTTAGTTCCTATCGGGTGAGAATGCACAAAGCATGTCTCCTATCAGGTGAGCACACCGAAGTGTAACTCCTATCGGGTGAGAATGCATGAAGCATAACTCCTATCAGTTGAGCACACCGAAGTGTAACTCCTATCGAGTTTATATCTCCTATCAGTTGAGCACATCGAAGTGTAACTTCTATCGGGTGAGAATGCACGAAGCATATCTCCTATCAGTTGAGCACACCGAAGTGTAACTCCTATCGGGTGAGAATGCACAAAGCATATCTCCTATCAGTTGAGCACACCGAAGTGTAACTCCTATCAAGTGCTTGCAAGACTTCTTTAGCACTTTAACGTTTTCACAGTTGTGCTATACAAGGTAACAGGGTACCTATTCTTTCGCATTTCACATGTGAATTAACATCGTTCTTTAGCCTTTAACTATCATAATATATATTTAATATATCTACATACGCACATTAATTCTTTAACATTAAGTTCATCATTAATTCATTATTAACGCACGTTTACGGGGTAACATAACACGTAACAGTCCAAAGTTTTCGCGTGAGAACCCACATTCGCGCGAGAACTTCCCACTTCAAGCGACAACTCCCTCTTCACGCGAGAACTCATCATTCGCGCGAACACTTCATCATTCGCGCGAGAACTTTCAAAAGATAACCGTTAGCCGCGAAAACTATATTTCGCGCGAGAACTCGCCTTTCGCGCGATAACTTTTCTGCTGTACACAATTTTATCCACAAGTTATCGCTGCTTTAACCACTTTAACACCCCAAAACATGCAATAACAGTTATAAATATCATTCTTTAACAAAACATTCATAAAGTATGCATATTAGCCCCAAAACATGGATAAAACACGTAAAAGAGGGGACTAGAACTCACCTCTTGAAGTTCTAGCACAACCACAACTTTCCCGAAGCTTTTACCGATCAAAAACTACATAATCATGTGTTTTATACATCAATAATCCATCCTTAGTACACACGAGTTACTACACGAGTTACATACCTTAAACACTTCGTTTCTTCACTTTCTCTCTCTACGCAGCCGCTTTCTCTCTCTAGCAGCAGTACTTCTCGCGTGAAACTAGTGTCTGGCTGGGTGTTCTCAGCTATTTATACCCAGCTCAAACTTTTCACCAGACTTCTCGCGCGAGAACTTCCAGTCGCGCGAGAACCGTCATCCACGCGAGAAACTTCATGACTCGCGCGAGAACTCAATCTCTCTCGCGAGAACTTCGCCTTTATTCAAAAATTTGGGGCGTTACAAGAAGATTAGTATTAATTAACTAGTCAATTAGGTTTTAAAACCTAACTAACAAATATATATATAGACAAAATCAAAGGGATTATGAATTTCAAACTCATAAACAGCCGCAAAAGAATTAAAATGAATATTCTCTTTGTTTCTTCCGTATGCAAGGAACTCGGAATAAACAAAAGCCGTCACCACCACCTTGTTCTTCCGCCGGCAACTATCGCACATAACCACACAATCGTTGGAATCCCTTTGGGCTTGTGCGACTGTCGTAGAGACCCGATTGAAACGATGCATCCTGCCTCTTGAAGCCACAATCACCATGTTCTTGTTTTGTGTTCGATTCTAGCAACTGTTTGTTGACCCTCGATGTCTCAAACAGTTAATTATTAACCATCATGATATATTATATCTCATCAATAGGTTAATATTATTCCGTATTTGCATTATTTGTAACCCAAATCCTGTCAGGTTCACTTTTAATATTTATTTTTACTCTGCTGCGTTATAGATTATTAATTGATTAATAATCATTAAAACTGTTAAATTAACCTTACCAAAAATACCACTGAAACCCATCTGAAATGACTAGACGTAACAAGTAAACATTCAGTCAGCCACCTTATTTATAAAATGAATCATAATAAACAAGATTTTACGTCAACAAAAGAACTCATCCAACAAGGGCTACTGTAGATAGCAGAATACAGAATCAGTGAAGGGAGGAGCCTGAACCTACATCTCCATACCTATAAGAAACTAAAAAAAAAAAAAAAAAAAAAAAAAAAAAAAAAAAAAAAAAACTTTTAAAGGTCTCTTTGGTTATTTGCTTTTTAATTATTATCGTGTTCACAAACCGTAACTTGCGTTTTATATCTCAAAAGGACCTCATTTTTGTGTTTAAGTAAAGTAATAGTATAAAGAAACGAAAAAAATCGGTCATATGGATTAGATGAAATCTGGTTGGCCAGTTGAAGTCAAACAACGATGCCACATACGGCTGTTGGGGTCAACAGTCCTCGGATAAGATATGACTTCAGGAATAGGAAGGTAAACGTAGTGTGTGTTGCATATGCCAACTGTGATCCCGCTGTATCCACCAAATGCACCATGGACCTGTACTTGAACAAAAACAATCAAAACAGAGATTCCTGTTAATGGCACGAGGTTCTTAACGGAATTTGACTTACGGCGTTTTGACCCAGCACGGTGCAGAGAATTCCATCTGATGCATTTGCTCTGCAGGCACGGATCATGTAAGTAGGATCAATGTACTTTACATCAGCTGGATCACCAATCTCCTTGAAATATTTTTTTATCTGAAACAGGCTTCATTTAGAATAATAATAATAATAATGTCTACAAGTACAGCATTAATATTCCAAGATCCTATAAATGACTAACCTCCTGTTGAATATGAACGCCAATATCTCCATATACAATATTCCCAGATGCATCCTTTGCATTTGTTTTCTCCACAAAATTCTTCAACAAACAAGGAGAAAGAATATCACTAACACTGCACATGATTCATGAATAAAGCAAAAGAAAAAAGAAAAAAACACTGACCTGACCGGCTCCTTCAGCGACACAGATGACAGCTGATCCCTTTGTCTCAAGAAGATACTTGAGATGTTTTAGAACGCCATGTGGTCCATGCAACTCAAAGGGTACCTTTAACATCATGAAAAAGATCATGTCAAAATGAAATGATAATTTCGCACAATTACACAGATCTCCTGAGTCAACATATGCTGGATATCCATCATCATAAACATACCTCAGGAATCAAACATATATCAATCTGCCCACTGGCAAGTGCTGCTTGCATAGCTATAAAACCACTACTACGCCCCATTAATTTTACAACTCCAACGCCACGATAAGCACTATGTGCCTGACAAAAACAGCAATCGCACAGGTTTTATATGTCAAATAGAGAGATTTCTAGGGCATGATAATACAGTTTGAGGGTTTGGATTATCGCATCAAATATAAAGAAAAAGATGATGATGATGATGGAGTTTTTAGTAATATTCTAATAACAAAAAAGAAAAAAAGTACTTCAATGTATGCAGAATTTATGGCTCTTTGTGCTTCCTCAACAGCAGTATCAAAACCGAATGTCTTATCCATCAGCAGAATATCATTTATCTATGGTTTTGGGAACACCAACCACAGCCACCTCTAACCCTCGTTTCGGCACTAACCTCAAAAAAAAATATCAAATATGACAAATACTCCAGAAATGCGTTACTAATAAAAATAAAATAAAAAAAATAAAAACACTGGACCAACATAATAACCTCATTGTGTATTGCATTAGCACCAGCATGTGTTCCATTTCCACCAAGCACAAAAAGCATGGTGATTCCTCTTTCCTGCCAACAGTTCAAAGAGCCCTCATTAGGGATGACGCACATAACTCACGTATCAAACATGCAAAAGACTTGTTTAACTACCTATATATTATGCCTATAAAATTTTTATTTGTTTTTACAAACCAAGAATGTGAAATAATGGAGTCTAGCCTCCTAATTTTAATTAATTTATAGAATGTAAAAAACAAATAATATAATTTTTATTAAACAGGTTTAATCGTGTCATAAACGGGTCGAGAATTACCAGCCCTCCAGATTTTAATTATTTTTAAAAAATGCAAAAAAATAAATAATATATTTCTTATTAAACAGGCTTAATCGTGTCATATACCTGCATGCTGTCCACAATTTCAGTCACATTCGGTCCACCACGTGAGACTCCTAGCAAGCTTCCACCGAGAGATGAACATTTTGAACCACCTTCCTGGTCAACTAATGACCAAGGACAAAGGTAAATTACCATAACATCCTAGGTCTTATACTGACATGTGAGATATATAAAAGGAAACTCACTGGTATTTCAGCAAACTCTTTGCCAAACCCACGATATCCAAAAGGAATCCCCACTATCTTTTTCACACCATAAATCTCAAGTGTGATGACAATCTAATACACTCCAAAGAAGAGGATAGAAGTTAAACTAACAATCAAATCAAGTAATCTAAAAAAAATCTTACGTACGGAATTACGCATTAAGCGGTGTTAAGTACACAACTAGTTATTATAAAAATACAAAAACAAACAACGGTAACATACACAACTGTTTTATGCACTGCTTTCTAAATGACGTAATCGTTGTAGGTTCATAACTATGATCGTGTTAGGCTTGGAATAAGATAATAATTACAGATAAATATAAAAGATAAGTATTAGTATTATTTAGTATATATTAACATTAGCTTTAGCATAAGTATAAGTATGGTATGATATTCAGAAACCACCTGTCGTATGACATCATTAAGCCCAGGACAGAGTCCGCCACAAGTTACAATCGCAGCCTTTACATCTTCTGGTTTAAAGTATATTTTTTCACGAGGACCAGCACGATGAATCCTAAAAGGAGTTCACACAAACCATTTGGTTACTAACTCAATATTGTATGGCACATGAGCAAAAGATGTAATGAAACAAACTGAATCAAACATAATGACTCGTACAATATTATATGATGTCACAAGTTTAAGTTACTATTTTTAGTGTATTTGATGTCAAAAGTTTAAAAATCCTATGGGTATGCAAAAGGTGAATTGGTCCTTGTAATTCATGTGGCAGTCTAGCCAGGCAAACAAAAATCTGCTCTCTGATATGAACAGAAATAATATGAACCAAAATCAAGTTGCAAGTATTCAATTCTATAAAAGTGACTATATTTTATGCTACTCGCCACATAACCAGCTCACCTTAATAGTTTTTCTTAAAATCACATGCATATCAAAAGAAGATCAATTCATTTTCAACAAAAAAGAAAAAAAATGACCACAAAAAAAAATCTTGGAACAAAATATATTTGCAAATTTTACCTAAAACTCTTCAAGTATAAAAGCTTTCTAATAAATGATGGCTTCCTTTCCTTTACCCACCATTTGAATATTGAGCAAGATCCTTTTATGAAAATAAGCATATTTGATTTCTAAAACATATAACTCTACTTTTCAATCAGTTATTTACCCTAATAACTTCAGATGGTTTAGTGCTTACCATTGTTCCACCCATGTACAATCAGGATCGATACACTCGGCACCAGCAGACGTAGGTGAGGAAAACCGAATAACCTGTGAAGTGCATATAAATTATTGCAGGAATTAAAGTGTACATAATTTGATGCAGAATTTTGGTCCTTCTAATTAAACTAGCATGCTTGTTGATGAAAGAATAATGAATGATACAAATCGTACTATTTTAATAGTCATTAGGTAATTTGGGAGTATAAAGTGTCGGAAACAGTAATATTTTATAACGTAAACAAAATCACAATAAGAGATAATTATACTATAGTAATGCAAGTTTTTCTTCTGTTTCGTATAATCAGCTTAGTCGAATATTTACTCGTGACAGTATCATACATATCAACATGAATTAAGTAACCTTAATCATGTAGACACAAACAATACTGAATAAAATAATTTAAGGTCGTTAGAAAAACTGATAGAAATTTATTCAAGTAGCGACATTTAGAATATATAGAAATTCAGCACTGGGAATTGATGTTAAAAGTTTTAATGTATTATGGTACATCATCTAAGATGTAGTTATATGTATAAAGCAGTCATTCTAATCTTCTTGTATGATGCTAAATAACATGTTCTTTTGCTAACTAATATGTCACTAATTTACAGTATTAATGATCAAATATTGTAAATTAAAACAAATATAATCATACAAGCTAACAAGTATGATCATTTCAAGGACCTACATTTTATATCCATATACAAAAAACAGTGGTATCAACTACAAGCAATTGCATGACTTGTGACAAGACCAGATGCCTGTAATGTAATATAATTTTTCTAAGCGCACAGGATAACTAGGATGTTAACACACCAAGTAAAGCAGTTCCAAAAACATCCAAAAATACAATATAAGGTAAATCACCTACAGCTGTAGAGAGCTACTGGTTATCAATGAGCACGATTAGTAAACAACTATAAATTTGCCAAGGTTCTGGATGATCAAGTAAACAGCCCTTGATTACAAGGTGGGTGATTGTACAAAAGAATTAATCAACAAAAAAAGTTGCCACTGATATACCTTAAGGAGCACTCTGTCATCGTTATTAATGTATCCATGCCACTCCTCATCAGACGGGTACCCTTGTGCAAATTCTTTGCTCACTGGAGTCCTGTAGCCCAGCATATAGAAAAACTGAGTGAACCAAAATTTAATCACCGTTACAAAGAAATGCCAAGATTATGAGAGAGTATCACACATTCATTGTGATTAAATTACATGTAAAAAGGTGTTGATTACTACTCATGTCAAAATCTTGAAACCCATTGAATAAAGTGTGTGTATAGGTCCTTCAAAGGGGAGTCCAATTGTGTCTCCATTTTGCAAATAAAATCCACTTGTGATATTTGACAGTCCATGGGCTCATACTTTTCGTATTTTCAAACTACACATGGGAAGTCCTTAGCATCTTCCTCGAAAACTTGTCAAGCAGGATTTACCGATTTGGGATTCCATGGCCAGGTAAACTGAAGAGAAAGGGTGATTAAAACTGTAGAATTGAATGTAGAGTAAGTACCTCATTCTGAGACAGAAAGTAGAAGGGTACGATTGGGCGTGAGAGAAGAAATCAGTGATGTGAGGGATATTGAATCGCTTCTCGAAGTCTTGCTCGTACTTGGTCTTCCACTCCGGGTCGCTAAAATCCAAGGGAGTTGCAGATGCGGATGCGGATGCGGATGCGGATGCGGATGCGAATGCGGATGCGGATGCAGAGCGGTTTCTGTGAAAAAGTGGGATCATGTGTGGTCTGCCCCCCGGACACGTGAAAGGTGATCGGATCAATGCATGGAACGGAGTTCTATCAGCCGGAAGCAGCAGCTTCGAGCTGATCGCCGGTGACAGCGATCCCATGGTTGTCTGAGAGAGAGAGAGAGAGAGAGAGAGAGAGATGGGCGAAGTAGTCAAAGGGGCGATTCTTTCTTTCTCCGTCTCGCTTTTAAAAGCTGCTTTTTTCGTTTCATTATACAAATTGTTTCTTGTTATGTTTTCTAGAGCCACCTAGTTTTTTTAGTTTTACGTGAATGGATACATTATAGGTTTGGTTGCAAGTGAAAATGAAGAAAATTTATGATGATTATATTATGTTTTTATATCTATTGAAACAAGATAAAATTCTAATAAACTTTTTAATATTTTTAAAAGTATTTATGAGTAGATAAGAGAGAAAATATAATGATAAAAGTATAAAAAATATTATTTTATTGAAAATAGGAAAGAAAAATAATGATGTTTAGTATAATTATAAAGATAAAGACGGAGGATGGATTGTGAATACTCTAAGTAGCGGTGTAAATGATGTCTTGAGTCTGAGTTCGCTTAGTCTTGAGCTTAAGTTCGCTTAGACTCAAGCTTTTCTCAATTTTAAATTAAATAGCTTGATTTTAAGCTCGGCTCGTTTGTAGTTTATATTTAAAGCTCGAACTCGGATGATCAGAAAATTTTCAAACTCAAGCTTGGCTTGGATCAGCTGGTATATTATTAATTATTAAATTTATACTTTTTTGTAATAACTTTTATATTTGTTTATAGTCATATTTTTATACATAATAATTAATTAATTTTGATAAAATTTTATATAATTACTTATTTATATTATATATATATATATATATATATATATTATATATATATATATATATATTATATAATTTTTATAACAAAAAAGGGGTTGAGCCGCCACGAATGACACGAGGAGTTAATAACTTTGATTGTGACGGTGACCCATCTGCATTCTCTCCCACAAGCCGGCTATTATGAATTAATGGTAGAGAGAGAGTTGTCTCTAAATCCACAACCCCTATCTCTTCAACATCCTCGTGTGGTTCTTTTGTGTAGCTCTCCGTATAATAGTGCTTCTAACTCTGTCAGATCATTATTGGCAAATTGTACTCTCTTTCTTTGATGGTAGATAACCTCTCAAATCTCATCACCAAATTCTTCCTCCCAAGCTGCAATAGGCTCCTTCTCTATATGGATTTTAAAATTGACTCTTTTGAATGACAACAATAATGCTTGTGGGGTCCTCCCTAGATCTCACACCAAACTCTCATGTCATGATCAAATTGTGGACTATACATATAGCAAACTAAAGAAAATTAAGCAAATAATCCTAAAAAAATAGATAACAAAAAAATGAAACTAACCTAGAATTAAAAACAAACTCACCAAAAACAAAAAACAAAAAACATAAGGGGAAAATAAAACAAATAAAGAAAGGTGAATAAAATGGCTAAGTCACTTACTCGGGTTGTTTTTGAAATTGTAGTGTCCAAAGCAACAGCGCCAAAAACTTGAAACTTAACATGTGACATATACATATTACATACATATATATATATACATATATATATATATATGATATATATATACTACATACATCTATATATATATATATATATATATATATAATATATATATATATATATATATATGTATGTTATATGTATGTATATATCTATATACATATATGACTTGGTTTGAGAATGATATTCTCGGTGATGTGACTCAACCTAGGATCGAATATGTGGACTAAGTCAATAATATAGCAGCGGAATTACTATATTAAAGAACATTATTGCTGTAGTAAATGCTTGAATGCAAGAGAATCAAGAACAGAAGTAAATGTTGTAAAATATTATCGATATTACTGCTGAAGTCAAAAAAACATACAAGTTAGGGTATGTGACCCTTTTATAGGCGTATACATTGCCTGTACAAAAGACTAAACTAACCCTAATCTATAGAAGTGAATCAGTCTAAGTACAAATAAATATAAAACAGTGTAAGTTGTTCATCTGTATTAGTTCATACGGATGAACAAGTCTTCATCAGCATTTGTTGTTTGTAGTCAGCATTTGTGTTTGCTCACCCGCATTAGTTCATGCGGATGAATAAGTCTTTGTCAGCATTTACTGTTGTTCATCCGCATGGACTAATGCGGGTGAACAATCTTTGTCTGCATTTACTGTTGTTCATCCTCATGGACTAATGCGGGTGAACAATCTTTGTCAGCAATTCTTTAGTTCATCCGCATGGACAAATGCGGATGAACACTTTTGTTCAGCATTAATTGTCTTGATCCGTATTTGTTAATGCGGGTGAACAAACACTTGTCCATATTTGTTCACTAGTCATCCGCATTAACAAATGCGGGTGCTTTATACTTGTCTTTTCTTGTCTTCTGTTGTCTTCTGTAACTAATGTTCTCCAACCAGAACAACCTCCAACCACTTCTTGAGTTGGCAAGTATGATCCTTTACATACAATTCAGGGAATACTATTTCTTCTACTTCTTTTGTTCTTCTTTTGACAAATAGGTTGTTGAAGGTCTTGTCTTTTCTTGTGCAAATGCCTTTCAGTGATTTGAAGTTGTTAGTTCTTTTAAACATCTTCAAAATATCAGCAAATTCATATCCTCTGTACATGCCAGCAGGATTCACCAGATCAAGCTTAGCCAGTTCTTTCAGATCATGAACTTTCAATGCATTGACTAAAACTGTATACTCAGTGAAGAATTGTACCAATCCTGATATTCTTTTCACCATGAACATATTCCAGTCGCTATCATACTTCCAGGCAATGATTTTAACATAAGACTTGCCACTTGGAGTAGACACCCCTCTAATTAATTCAGCAGTGGTTAGCCCTTCTTGGAGTTCGAGCTGAGAAGGTTCTATAAACCACTCTGAATTCTTATGTAAGATAGGGGCCAGAACATCTTTATCTTTAACTGTCAGCTGCACATCTTATGCTGATGTTCTTGTTCTGGGCTTCTGGGTAATTACTTCTTCTTCAATTGCCTTCAATCTGTCTTTCATGTCATTTATTAATTTTAACATTGCAGCCCTTAGGGAATTGGTCTTCATGTTACCAAGTTTTCTTTTTGTAAACCCTTGTTTGTTAAGATAGTCCTTCATTTCCCTATCAGACATACTATAAGGATCAGGAAACATAGACTGTTCAACATCTTTCTTTATTGTTTTTGAGATGGAAGTTGTTGTCTTTTCAGACTTTTTCTTTTCAAAATCTTTCCTCATCTCATACTCTGTTACATATGATAGATCCAGCAGCTTTTCTGTCTTCTTTACTTCTTCTACAATCTCATCATATGTCATGTTGAATACCATATCAGCTTCATAGCCATGATTGATCAGATACATAGTATGAATCATCAGATCATCAGTTTTGGCCTTTTCAATCATGCTTTCAACAAATAGCTAATAATAGCTGGGCTGGTCACATCATCATGTGTCTTTTGTTGTTTGTTCTCAGAGTCTTCTTCATCCAGCATTATCACTTCCAAAGTATGTTGTAACTCTTTTTCAGCCTGCTCATGTTCATCCAAAAATTTAGCAATTACTGCCAAACTTCTAGGATCATCTTTGGTTTTCTTTTTAGGTTGTTCTTCCTCAACCATAGGAAGTTTTCCTTTTGCCTTTTCTGACAAATACTTCCTTTTTCTTGTGTATGTTATCACTTTTGATCTTGATGATGAAGCTTCATCAGTTTTGGCCTGTTGTTCTTGTTCAGCAGCCTTAATTTCAGGAGTGATTCTTTGCTGTTCAGCCTCAACAGCTTCTTGTATGTTCAATTCAGCATTTTCTTTTTCTTTTAACTCATCACAAAGTCTTTTAATTAGACTTTGTTGTTCAATAGTTAGCACAACTGCAGGCACAGGCTGCATTCTTAACTCTTCTTCAATTGGCACAGGTTTTGAAGGAATTACTACAATAGAATCAGAGGGGGACCTTATGTATTTGATGTAGTCCCAAAACTCTTCATCTATGATTAATTCACTGGAAGAATACCTGTCCAAGTCATCAATCAATTCTTTCATAATAGTAGCATCTGCAGATGAAGTTTTAGAATGAACCACTATTTCCCAACTAGATTCATCCTGACTTCTTCTTCCTTTTCTTGTTCTTGTTGTTGTTCTGCTACTTGTTGTTCATTTTCATCACTAGATTTCTCATCCTTTTCTTTTATAATTTCATCTTTCAATTTCACAAGGAGTTCTAGTTCATCAACACTTTTTGTTAAGTCATCATTTCTTTTTGTGAGCTCATCAATTAACTCATTTTGAGACTCAATCAAGTTTTTTTGTTCCTCCATCGCTTCTGTTTGTATGGCAACAGTTTCAACAAGCCCATACACTTCTTCTCTTGCCATTTCCAAAGATGATTTTAGTTTACTGATTTCATCATCCTTCATCCTCATCTCAGCTTCATACTTTTCTTTTGACTCCCTTAGTCTTTTTTTCTTTTTCATCTAACTCTTGGAGTCTATCACTGAGTACCCCTGACCTTCTGTTTAATGTATTCTCCAGTCTAGACACTTTTGCCATCAGTTCAGATATCATCTTATCTTTATCATCTGGTCTGTTTATTTCTGATTCAGCAAAGCTCTCAGAAGGAGCATCTTCAGAGACAATTTGTCTCTGTGGAAGAGGTGCAAACTGTTGATTATCTTCCTCATCATCAGATGATTAAGAAGAGTCTGTGGAACTGGTAGATTCACCAGAACTTTCAAATACAGCAGCAGCTTCATGTGCAGGGCTTTCTTGTGATTCTTGATGAGTATGAATAGGAGAACATGATTGTGGGATAATGGGGTCAACCCTAAAAGGGGATAAAACAACAGCTTCTTGTATTGTTTCACCAGAGTAAGGATCACCAATCAAAGGTGACACTGGTCTAATGAGTTCTTCAGATTCTGCATGCTCATCAACATGGTGTTGATCATGAACAGCAGCCTGCTCCACTGATTGTTCTGGAGCCTCTTCTTGAACATTCACTTCATGAATTGGTTCCTCATCAGGAACATCAGCTGCCATTTCTTGGGCAGGTTCCTTAATAGGAACATCATCATGTAAAACAGGTTCTTGTTGTTGTAATTGTTCATCATCTATTGGCACATCATTTTAGGGATCTATTTGTTGTTGCATCCAAGGTAAAAGTGGAAAGAAAGTACCACTATAGAAATTTCTTGGATCTCTCTTCTTGATGTACTTCAAAGATCTTGCATTATAATGAGGAATTTCAAGAATGGGGCCTTCAAAACCAGATCAGGAAAGGCTTCATTAATAAGACACTGAATGAATCTGGGATACATTAGGAACATGTTCCTTCTCCCCTCTTGAATGTTTGCCATCATTCCATTAAAGACATAGGCTAAAAGTTGTAGGGTCTGTTAGAGCAGAGGGCACAGACCAGTGAAGATATAGTTAATGGTATATCATTCCACCCAGTTTTTCTTTTAGATAGGCAGTGTTGGATATAATGAATGAGAAACCTCCACTGCAAATCTACCAATCCTTTCACTATCTGTTTTGCCTCAAATCCACCCTCATATCCAATGTCAGCAAAGAATGACATGATATCTTCTTCATCAAATTCAGTTGGTGAATCAGGTTCATCTTCAAATCTCAAGCATTGTCTTATTATTTGCTCAGAGATTATCAGAGTATGGTCAGCAGTTATTCTTCCTAAAATTACTTTTTCTCCATCATTGTCTACTACTTCTGCATTACCCCAAAATGATCTGATATAGTTCTCAAAGATCACTGGTCTAACTGTAATGGCATAGGCCACTCTGGTAGTGGCAATAAATCTGATCATGTCTCTGAGACCTTCTGCTTCTGGGACATCTGGATTGAGAAAACCACTGACATTATGGAGCTTGCTCCAAGTCAGGTTAGCCATTATGTAATCTGCACACAAAGAGGATGAATTAGTGAGAATTGTGTGTGATTTGTTCAATTTTGACTTTTTAGGAAAAAAATGAATTCTGCTTGTTACTGTTACATTAAGTTATTTGACCTAATTTTGATTTTTTTATGAATAACAGTTCAAAATTTTGTCTCTTTGTGTTGGGTTACACTGATTTTGATTGTGTTTTAACAGGTTGTTGTGATGTCAACTTTGTTATAAACCAGTATCCCCTGTTCATCGATGTTGTATGTGTTCTTAGAACCACATGAAATCTTTGATGCTTACACCGATCATTGGTTTAATGAACTCTATCATTCATCTAAATCCAGTGTTCTTGAGTGTATTTGAAGCATTTCACAAGATTAGGGTTCCATTTCAAGAAATTTTGTTCTACAGTTGAAGTATGTAAGAAATTGATAATCACCTTTTAGTTGACAATACTTCGATTTAACAGACAATGTTGTTTGTTTTGATGTTGGATTTGAACAAAATGAAGCTTGATTAGTGTAGATTTGAACTTAGAAGAAGAAAGGTTTTCTGGCACTCGACGCACTATAAAAGTTCACTCAAAAATTTGAAAAGTAATAAATAACTCACATTAAATGAGTATTTATACTACATTTCATAATTTTTTACAAATTTTTACAAGTGCAGAAAATATTACTGTAACAAATGCGGTTACAAAATTTCAATGGGCGCATTCACTGTAGCAAATGCTGATGAACAAACTAAGTTTGTCAGCATTTACTGTTAACGAATGCGGAAGAACTAATTTTACCCATCCGCATTTACTGTAGCTAATACTAGAGAACAGATTACTTGTCCGCATAATGCGAGCAGATTACTTGCCGCATTTACTGTGACAAATGCGGGTGAACAAAGTAACTTATCAGCATTCACTGTAGCAAATGCGGGAGAATAAATGACTTGTCCGCATTTACTGAGACAATTGCGGGTGACCAAAGTTAACTTAACAGCATTTCATGCAGCAAATGCGGGTGAAACAAATGACTTGTCCGCATTTACTAAGACAAATGCGGGTAACCAAAGTTAACTTATCAGCATGCATGCAAATGCATTTACTAAGACAAATGTGGGTAACCAAAGTTAACCACCCTTGAAAATGTTGACGAGTTAGGCTGTCCGCATTTACTGTAGCTAATGCGGATAAAGAATTTGTTGTCCGCATTAGTTTACTTGTACAAAAAACAGTTACCCGCATTGGTTAAATGACAGGGACCTTCGCCCGCATTAACCAATGCACTTACCCTCATTAAATTTTGTACTTGTCAAAAATTAATGTCTTTTTGCAGTGGCTGAATCTGATTGGTTTGTACAGCTGCTTCTGATTTTATAAAGATGAGTCTGCATTTTTGTTGTTTTATGAGGATTTTGTAGATTCTGAGTTTGTCAATTCTTGCTTGGATTGTCATGTATCTTTGATGTGACACAGATTTCCAACTTGACTGATTTTGGAGCATATGCATCTTCTGAAGCTGATTATGGAGTAATTTCCATACAGACACAATCAATTTGACAAAGTTGTCAATTTAATGTTTGCAAATTTCATGTTTTTGTAAATATTTCCTTTTAAAATTTTATTACTCCCCCTAAAGTTTATATCCATGTGGGATAAAAACTTTAAATAAAATTTATAAAATTTTAGGACAATATTTCTGAACTTTTTAATTGTTTTGCACTTTTGTTTGAAATTTTGGAATCATAACAATCTTATCTTTCATAAGTGCAAGTTGTCATGAACTTATTGATTGAAGGTATGTTTGTCCTCTTAAACTCATGCTTGGTCAATATTGTAATGCATGTGATTTTTATCATGTTTTGATTTAATTAAACATTCAACATGAACCTCACACTCATAAGCATAGCAAGATCAACTATCCTCATGTACTGTATGGAAGAACTTTTTCACAACTTACAATACCTGGTCATTTAAGTTATGAAACCTCATTCATTTTGGTAATGGGGATCCACTTTGGGATTCTTTTACCTGATCCTTATTTTGTTTGATCCTCATTAGGATTCTTTTTGCTCTTCACTTTGGAAGGTGATCCACTTTGGGATTCTTTTTGTTATATTCTGTTTTATTTGTCACCCGTATTGGATGTGTTCCTCATTGGGAATCTTTTTGGATCTAGACATCAGCACTATGGCTTGTTTCCCCAGGTCTTTGCTCAGCAAAACAAAGGAGAAACTGATGTGAATAGATTCATAAGGTATCATGACCTGGTGTGTTTAGGTTACTATATATACATACACTTGGATAGGTCAGATACTTACATGCTCTTGAGATGATGCATTCATTTGAATGTGATCTTTAGTTTATCACAACATTTATCTTCTGTTCCAAGTTGAGCCTACCCACATATCAGGTAAGTCATGTCAGTCTTTCAAGATATTGAATTAAGCACAGTGAATGATATAACGACTGTAATTATATCATTTCCCATAGAAGTACAAATCAAGGACTTCAACAAAAATTGATTTCTTTTTGTAATTTTGTGAATTTTTTTGATGTTTTTGTAAATTTTTGATTTTTTTACTCAAGGTTAATCATACCGATTGATTGGACTAAGAATTCAAACCGACTTGGGTCAAACGCCTTAGTAAACAAATCAGCTAGCTGATTGTCTGTGTTAACCTGAATCAACTTGATTAAACCTTTTTCAATACAGTCTCTCAAAAAGTGATATCTAATTTCAATATGTTTTGTTTTTGAGTGCTGAACTGGATTGTTTGTTATGAAGATTGCAGCAGTGTTGTCAATATGGATTGGTGTTTGCAAGAAATTATAACCATAATCAAGCATCTGGTTTTGAATCCAGAGAACTTGAGAACAGCAAGCTGATGCTACAATATATTCAGCTTCAGCTGTTGATACAGAAACATTGGTCTGTTTCTTGCACTGCCATGACACCCGTCTGGGACCAAGAAATTGACAACCGCCAGATGTGGATTTTCTGTTGAAATTACATCCCCCGTAGTCACTGTCGGTGTATGCATAGAGATTGAAGTCTCCATCCTTTGGATACCATAGTCCAAGAGCAGGTTTGCCCTTAAGATATCTGAATATCCTCTTGACTGCATTCACGTGAGATTCCTTAGGATCTACTTGGTACCTGGCACATACACAAACACCAAACATAACATCAGGTCTACAGGCTATTAAATACATAAGTGAACCAATCATGGATCAATAAAGAGTCTGATCCACAAATTTGCCATCTGTGTCTGGGCCAATCTTCACTTTTGTATCAACAGGAGTTCTGATGGATTGACAGTCTGCAAAGTGAAACTTCTTCAACATGGATTCCACATATTTTGACTGTTGATGAAGATTCCACTGGATGTTTGTTGTACTTGAAGACCTAGGAAGAATGTGAGTTCTCCTATAGCACTCATCTGAAATTTTGAATGCATAAGATCTTCAAAGTCTTTGCAGAGTTGTTTGTTGGTGGAGCCAAATATGATATCATCCACATAAATCTGGACAAGCAGCATCTCATTCTTTTCTCTTTCTGAATAAAGTCTGATCAATCTTCCTCTTTCATAACCATGGTCAAGAAGAAAGGATGACAGAGTCTCATACCATTTTCGAGGGGCTTGATGTAAGCCATACAAATCTTTATCAAGCTTGTATACCCTGTGAGGGAAATCAGGATCCTCAAAGCCTGGAGGTTGACTCACGTAGACTTCTTCAGAGATCTTTCCATACAAAAATGCACACTTTACATCCATTTGATAAACTGTGAATTTCATGGATGCAGAGTATGCAAGAAAGAGTCGTATGGCTTCTAATCTAGCAACAGGAGCAAACACCTCATCTAATCTTTCCTTCTTCTTGTGTATAGCCCTGTGCTACCAATCTTGCTTTGTTTCTGATGACGATCCCTCTGTCATCAGTCTTGTTTCGGTACAGCCATCTGGTGCCGATAGGGTATTGACCTTCGGAAGATCCACCAGCTGCCATACTTCCTGTTTCTTGAATTGTAGCAATTCTTCCTGCATTGCCTCAATCCAGCTATTGTCTTGAAGAGCCTCTTTAATGTTTTTGGGTACAGTTTGACACAGAAAGCAAGAAAACAAACAGATGTTTGCAATACTTGACTTGCTTCGTGTCACCCGCTCGTCTAAATCACCAATAATGTTGGACACTGGATGATTCTTGTGTGTCCTGGTAATTGGAATCAAATCACCAGCAATGGACACATCAAGATTGGAGACATTCAGATCATCTTGGTGAGAGGCATCTTGTTGTTGTAGTGTGGGAGAGTGATGACCAGAATCAGAGGGTACAACATCTTCAGCTTCAGCAGCACTCTGAATACTCTCATCATTTCCATCTCTGTTAGTATCAGCTGGTGCATGAGTTGGTTCTGAATGTCTCACTTCAGTTGAAGGTTCAGCTGAAGGAGATGGCATTGAACTGCGACCAGCATCTGTTGAGATACTTTCATTTTGTGTAACTTGCCGGATAGGATCAGCTTGTAATGGCACTTCTTCATTGTCTTGATCAGTAGAAGGAGGAATCATTAGGGAAGTCTGTTCTTCTTTCAACTGACCCTGATGTTCCTGCATTTGACAAATTGAACTGATCAAAAGATCTTGTAAATGAATCAATATCAAACAACCAGTCAGGACCATTTGATGATTTGGGAAACAAATGCTCATTGAATTGAATATTTGTTGATTCATCAATGATGTTTAATCTAGGATTAAACACCCTAAAAGCCTTAGACACTGAGGAATATCCCACGAAGAATCCCTCGTCAGACTTAGGAGCAAACTTTCCTAAATGGTCTCTGGTGTTCAATATTGAGACAGGACAACCAAATGACTTCAAAAATCCAATGAATGGTTTTTTGTGAAAAAGAAGTTCATAAGGAGTTTTATTGTGTTCTTTGATTATCAGAGTTCGATTTTGCACAAAACATGAAGTGTTAACTGCTTCTGCCCAAAATGTAATTGGCAGTTTTGCATCAGCTAGCATTGTTCTTGCTGCTTCAATCAGTGTTCTATTCCTTCTTTCAGCAACTCCATTTTGTTGTGGAGTACGAGCTGCACTGAACTGATGAACAATGCCTTTTGTTGTGCAAAATGAACTCATGCTTTCATTTTTAAATTCCGTCCCATTGTCACTTCTAATAGATTTTACTTTTAAATCAAGTTGATTTTCAATTTTGGTTATAAAATCTATTATGATTTGGGGCGCCTCATTCTTATGAAGTAAGAAGAAGACCCATGTGAATCGAGTAAAGTCATCAATGATCACTAAACAATAATGCTTCTTGCCAATACTCATGACGTGAGTCGGCCCGAAGAGATCCATATGAAGTAACTTCAATGGACAATTGTTAGTGTTCACAAGTTTTGGCTTATGAGATGATTTATGTTGTTTTCCTTTGAGACACGCGGTACAGTGGTCAACAAAATGAAATTCCTTTTGAGGAAGACCAATTACATGGTTCCCTTTGACCAATCTATTCATATTTTTAAATTCGTGTGTCCTAAGCGTCTATGCCAAAGTTGTGATTCATCAAATGATGCTTTAGACAATAGACATGTCTCTTCTGATGGACGAACAGAATTAAGGTTCAAGACATATGTATTATTCTTCCTCGGTGTCTTCAAGACAACCCATTCTTCAGGAATATGAAATCCTGGTTTCAAGATGTAGCAATGAGTGTCAGTGAAATGAGTAGAATATTTCTTGTCACAAATCTGGGATACACTAAGAAGATTGAAGTTCAGCTGCTCGCAGTAATTGACTTTGTCAAAGCTCAGAATCCCATTCGTCACTGAACCTTCTCCAGTAATTCTACCGCCTTGTGAATCTCCGCCAAATGCCACAGTAGTTCCTTGAATGTGCTTGAAGTCATGAAGGAGGGAACTGTCTCCTGTCATGTGTCGGGAGCATCCACTGTCCACGTACCATAAGCTATTGGACCTGTATGAATGACCCTACAAGCACAAAAAGAACTAGTTAGAATGAGGAACCCAAGCCATAATGGTCTTGGGTTGTCCTTTGGCATCGATCACTGTTACTTCTTGATACTTTCCTCTTGTGTGTGTTTTAGAGGAGGATGATTTCAGCCCTTTTCTATTACTTCTTTGAAGTTTGATTTCATCAATTTCATCTGAAGTGTCAGAAGAGTATACACATTTCCTTGTGATTTTTGTGTAAAGGTGAACAGATTTTTTTTGTCAGAAATCACTTTAATTTTATATTTTTGATGAGACTTCAGTGATTTGTTCAGGTTTGTTGGACTTTTGTGTCTGACCTTGTCAGTTGGAACCGATGAAATGGGCTTGTTTTGTGAACTTTTCAATCCTTTTTGATTAAAGTAACAATCAATTGTATTATGATTGGTCATATCACACAATGAACAATATTTGTTAAAATGACAGTTTTTCGTTGAGTGATTGTTCATGTCACAGATAGTGCAGTACTCAGTGAAGTAGCACTCATCTGTTTTGTGATTGGTCATATCACAGAATTCACAATACATTTGATTGTCCTTTAATTTTGAACCAGAAGTCATATCAGTCTTTGGAGTGCCAACAGATTATTTCACAATTCTGACTTGCTTTGTTTTTATGGACTGATGATGCTTCTTTCTGCATTCCCTTATTTCCCTATCGAATTGTTTACCTGTTCTTTGTTAAAGATATCAAACCCACTTCCTTGTTTGATATTTGATGAAGATGGTGAATCAGATTTCACTTTAGATTTTTGAACAAAAGTGGTTTTTCCTTTGGTAACCACGGGAACTTTGGTTTTATCCTTGAAGTTCAATGAAACCCTGTCTGATTTGCTTGAATTTTTAGGAGATATGATCTCATAATCAGATCTGCTATCAGTAGATGGTTTCACTGAGCATTCAGCAGTGTGATTCACTTTAAGATTTTGAGGAACAAATTTTACAAAAGGCACAATTGATTTGACTGGGCTCTTTGGTTTCTTGATAACCACAGGTTTGTCTGAGCACTATTTGATTTTGCTAGGATGACCCAATCTGATTTTATCCTCATCAGTTTCAATGTAAACACCTGGTTTCTTTTGAGAATTTGTTGTTTGAGAAATCATTGATTTGGTTTCAATAATTTTAGATTCTTTTGTATCTGATTGAGTAAGTGACTCAGGCATAACAGTGTAGTTATCATTATATGGAGGAGGACAAGTTTTGTAGCCTATCCTAGTCATATCTTTAGCCCCCTTTTGAGACACAAGTAACTCTTGCAGCTTGACAGATGAGAGCTGAAACTTTTCAAGTTTCATTTCAGTAGCTGATTGCTCAGCTTTTGATTTGGTCAACAATTCAGTTAACCTCTCATTTTCAGCCACAAGAGTGTACTTTTCACCATGGAGTGTTTCCATGTCAGACAACAGAGATTTGATTTTAACTTCATAAATTCTCATTTCTTGTTTTAACATCTCTGATTTCACCTTTTCTTCTCTTATTTTATTAGCCAATTTGTGATTGTGTTCCCTGTACCCCTGTACTTCTAGAACACATTTTTCAGAACATAGATTGGATTTTACCTCAGATGGCATTGGCTTGGTCCATCATTGATATGTGCCATAAGTGCATGATTCTGAAACTGTGGTTGAACTTCCTCAGCATACACGCTCCAATCACAAACTCCATCTTGTCTGATGACAAGTGCATTTGAAGTTTGTTGATTACTTCCTTGGGATTGATGAGTCAACAGAGGTTGTCTTTACTGAATTGGCTGTTGCTGATTTTGTTGTTGCTGATTTTGCTGTTGCTGTGGATAAGATTTGCTTGACTGAAAGTTGGTGTTGTGTTGAGAAGAATGCTGGCCATGTGAGGGTCTTTGAAACTTGTTGTTGCTTCTCTTGGGAGAGTTACATTCCCGAGAGAAATGACCACTCATTCCACAGTTAAAACATTTAACTTTGGATTTGTCATATCCCAGCTTTGTATTCTCATTGAGACTCAGTTTCTTCCCTTTTCGAAAGAATTTCTTTGCTCTCATAGCAATCATGGCCATCTGCCATTGCAAATCCATTTCTTCAAAATCATTAGGATCCATTTCTTCTAGATCTTCTTGAATCAGATGAGCTGATGTGAGTCTCCCTCCAAAGTAGGCTTCAAAGGTAGCAACAAAGGCATTGTAAGTTGCCTTTTGTTCTTTAGATTTTTGCTCATCATGCATGTTGTTAGCAGATACAGTGGGTTGGGCAGAAGATGGTTGTTTTTGAGGTTGTGGAGCAGCACAAAATCCTGTTGTTCTTGTTTGATCTCTTGATGACAAAAAGTCTTCTTCTTCAGTAACAAAGGCATTTTCAACAGAATGAGTTTCAGATGGAAACTTGTAAGCCTCAATGACTTGAGGTCCACTCAGATTTCTACCCCTTTCATCAAGTTCAAGAGCCTCAATTTTTGCAATCATGATATCCAAGCTAGTACTCTCCAAATCAAGAGTATTCTTCAACATTGTAACATTCTGTTTCCAGCTTTCAGGCAAGCTGTGTAGCATTTTCTTGTTTAGTTCCTTCTCCTTGTAAGTGACCCCCGTAATTTCAAGGTCATTTACAAGTTGCACAAATCTGTGAAGCTGTCTGGAGATAGACTCTCCTTTGGTATGATGAAATGTCTCGTACTGATTTATCAACTTGTCTTTGTTAATTTCTGTAACTTCACTGCTTCCCTCACACATAATCTGTAGAGCATCCCAAACACCCTTAGCTATTCCATATTTTTCTAATCTTTTCAGAACATCCATTTTCAGTGCTTGTGTAAGGATGGAATAAGCTCTAAGATCAATCTTGATTTTCTTATATTCTTCATCATCAAGAGTTAAATTGGGATCCTCAATGGGAATTCTTGTAGTTTTGTACTGTGCAGCTTGATCAGCATTTAGAGACAGTGGAATGTAGGGACCTTTGCAAATAGATATCCAGTAGTCAGGATCTACAACTGTAATGTAGTTTCTAAAATGAATTTTCAACTGCTTAAATTCAGATTTGTGTTTAAGCATAGGAGGTTTAGATGCATGACCAATTTCAGAATGATTATATGAATCCATGTTAGTTAAACTGATTTTAACTTGTGGAATACCGTTTTAAGTTGATTTTAAGTTCGAACAGTGTGTTTTTCTTCAAATATTCTATTTTCGGTCAAGAACAGGTCTGTTAAGTTTAGATCTGTCGATTTGAAGGAGTTCTAAGTTCTTGATTTTGTGTGGTAGGGTTCGACAGCAGCAGATCTGAAGATTTTGTACTTTGTGGTGTTCGATTACAGTATGTTTGTTTATCAGAAGAGTAGATCTTTCTGATGAACAACTCAGTCTATAGTTCAATCGATTTTCACCCAAAATCCGAGATGATTCTGTGATGAATTCAAGGGCCAAGGCTCTGATACCAATTGACTGGGTTTGAAAATGATATTCTAGGTTGATGTGACTCAACCTAGGATCGAATATGTGGACTAAGTCAATAATATAGCAGCGGAATTACTATATTAAAGAACATTAATTGCTGTAGTAAACGCTTGAATGTAAGAGAATCAAGAACAAAAGTAAATGTTGTAAAATATTGTCGATATTACTGCTGAAGTCAAAAACTTACAAAGTTAGGGTATGTGACCCTATTTATAGGCGTATAAGTTGCTTGTACAAAAGACTAAACTAACCCTGATCTATACAAGTGAATCTAGTCTAAGTACAAAATAAATATAAAACAGTGTAAGTTGTTCATCCGCATTAGTTCATGCGGATGAACAAGTCTTCATCACCATTTGTTGTTTGTAGTCAGCATTTGTGTTTGCACACCCGCATTAGTTCATGCGGATGAATAAGTCTTTGTCAGCATTTACTGTTGTTCATCCGCATGGACTAATGCGGGTGAACAATCTTTGTCCTCATTTACTGTTGTTCATCCGCATGGACTAATGCGGGTGAACAATCTTTGTCAGCATTTCTTTAGTTCATCCGCATGGACAAATGCGGATGAACACTTCTGTTCAGCATTAATTGTCTTGATCCGCATTTGTTAATGCGGGTGAACAAACACTTGTCCGCATTTGTTCACTAGTCATCCGCATTAACAAATGCGGGTGCTTTATACTTGTCTTTTCTTGTCTTCTGTTGTCTTCTGTAACTAATGTTCTCCAACCAGAACAACCTCCAACCACTTCTTGAGTTGGCAAGTATGATCCTTTCAGGGTCTAACAATATATATATATACATATATATATATATGTATGTATATATCTATATACATATATATATACTTACATATATATATATACATACATACATATATATATGTATATATACATATATATATGTATGTATATATCTATATACATATATATATATATACACATACATATATATATACATACATACATCTATATATATATATACATATATATATGTATGTATATATATACATATATATATATACATACATATATACATGTATGTATATATATACATATATATATACATACATATATATATATATATGTATATATATAAATATATATATATATATATTATGATCTTGAGTCTGTAACTTTCTACTTTGTACATTTTATCCTTTTTGTAATATATTAGGATGTGAGCTATGGCATGTCATAGTCACTAGTCAACATGCAATCTGCCTTTGACTTTACTGTTGGGTTTTCACAAGTTTATCAGAGTCATTTTATCCTTATAAAATGAAAAAAACAGCGGAAAGGAAAGAAAAACTTGTTACAGTTAATATATAAACCAATTTATATATCTGTTAAAAGAAAACCCGTAATGGATATTTATATGAAAAATCATGCTTACAAACAACCATAGGGTGTTAAGAATTCTACCTCTCGAATGGGACAGAGGAAGAAGATCTTTGAATAGCAGCTTCCAAACAGGAAACCTCAAGCTTGTCTACCCCAAGCTTCCAACAAAACACCAGGTTGCTAGGAATTTCTTTTCTTGAATCGGGTTCAGTTCTTGGTTTTTCTCGACTGATCAAGAGAAAAGCTACAGGAACTCTGATTGCACCTTTGTATATGTTGTGAGTTATCAGAGAGAGTGGTTGAATGCAATCATATATTACCCTATGAATCTGAATTTCAGAGTGAGAGAAAAGTGGGTGGGACCCATCCCTTTAACCCATCCACATTTCTCTAATATTCATCCGCATTAGTAAATGCGGATGAACAAACTCTATCCGCATTTGTAAATGTGGAAGAAGTAACTTCATCCGCATTTCCCAAATGTACATCCGCATTTGTAAATACGGATAAGTAACTCCATCAGCATTTCCAAAATGCACATCCGCATTTGTAAATGCGGATGATCAATTTCATCAGCATTTCCTTAAATGCTCATCAGCATCAATAAATACGGATGAAGTAATTCCTTCAGCATTTCCCCAAATGCACATCCGCATTAGTAAATACGGATGAGGAACATTCATCCACATTTCCTCAGTAACACATCCATATTAGTAAATGCGGATGAACAAATGAAATGCGGACAAAACACTTGTATTGTTTGTTCAACCATTTGAATAACAATACAAAGTATTCTCTCTTTAGAATAAATTATCCATATAATTGATTCATAACATTAGTGCAAATATTTAGAAACCCAATTTCTGAATACTTCAAGTGTCAATATTTACTTACATGATCATATCATAAAATAAATATTGTAGGTGTTTGTCTAGCTTGTTATTGGGTATGACCCGACTTGGATCATAACATACTAGCCACATCAATTCAATATGTGTCTTGTGCAGACCGTTCCCAACAATCTCCCACTTGCACAAGATACATAGAGAACTGATGCAAGCAGTAAATACCGCCTAACAACGGTTTACTACCCCTAATACGTATGACGAAGTGCCATTCAATAACATCATCTTCCTCAAGTCCCTTACTTGAAATGATTTAGGTTAATCTATCATTTATCCTTTCATTACAGATGTCATGTTAAATCCAGAGACACAGAATGATCATTCTCTGTTGATTTAACTTGATCAGGCCTTAGTCATCATACTCTCAATGAATAAGTGGAACAAATCCCATCTTGACTACATACGTTTCTCACAATCACCTTGTATCACACCTGAAACTAGCCTTATGTACTGTCCATTATTTCAGAACAGCAAAGAACTAGATCAAAGTATAATATTTGGTGAATATCGAAACCCAATATGTATCTCAGGTCGGAGGATACAACGATATTCGTCTTTACTCAAATTTACTTATGATCAATTACATAGTTCCATGCAGTAAAATTTGAGATCCCACAAATATTTATGAACCTTGGTAGCAACGTCTTGCTCTATATTCATACCTTATGAATATCCACCAATCCAAGTTCATAATAGTCTTACTTCATATTTGTTCCCACAAATATGACCAACTACGAACATTTAGAATAATAAACATATTCATGGATTTAAACATGCTAAAATGGAACATAACTCATAATATTATAATCATATATAAATATGAGTCAAAATAACAATATTTCCGATATTTAAATACTAAATAGATCAAATCCAATCACTAGATATCGAAGTCCTAAGGCACAAGTATGACTCTCATGCTTTGGCCTTTCAAGGAGCTTCGTGAGTGGATCCGTAATATTTTGATCAGTGTGAACTTTGAGAATACATATCTTTCCTTTTTCAACTTCATCCCTTATGTAGTTGAATCTCCGCTCAATGTGCCTTGTCTTTTGATGTGAACGGGGTTCCTTGATTTGAGCAATCGCACCCTCGTTGTCACAAAAGATCTCTAGGGGATCTTGAATGGTAGAGACAACCCCTAGATCGGAAATGAATTTCTTTAACCATGTAGCTTCCTGTGCTGCCAATGAAGCGGCGATGTATTCTGATTCTGTAGTGGACAGTGCTACCACATCCTGCTTCGAACTCTTCCAGGACACTAACCCTCCATTCATAATGAAGACATACCCCGATTGTGATCAAGAATCATCTTGATCAGTTTGGAAACTCGCATCCGTGTAACCCTTTACAATGAGTTCCTGTTCACCAGATTCGTATATTAGAAACATATCCTTAGTCCTCCTAAGGTATTTCAATATACTCTTAACAGCCATCCAATGACTATTTCCTGGATTTTGCTGATATCTGCTTGTCATGCTCAAAGCGCATGACACGTCCGGTCTAGTGCATATCATCGCATACATGATGGATCCTATAGCAGATGCATATGGATTTCCTTCATCCTTTCTTGCTCATCCTTTGAGCTTGGACATTGAGATGCACTCAATATTTTCCCTCTTTGAATAGGTACCAAACCTTTCTTAGAGTTCTCCATCTTGAACCTTTTCAAGATTTTATCAATGTATGCACTTTGGTTTAAACATATCAACCGCCTTGATCTATCCATATAGATCTTTATTCATAAAATATAGGCGGCTTCACCAAGATCTTTGATGGAAAAACAACTTCCAATGTAGGTTTTAACACCTTCCATGGTTGGAATGTCATTTCCAAACAGTAATATATCATCAACATACAATACTAAGAATGTGATGATGCTCCCACTAGCTTTCTTATACACATAAGCTTCATCAGCATTCTTGATGAATCCAAACCTTTCGATCTCTTCATCAAAACGTTGATTCCAACTTCTTGATGCTTGTTTCAATCCATAGATTGATTTCTTTAACTTGCATACTTTATTAGGATATTATGGATCGACAAAACCTTCGGGCTAAACCATATAGACATTCTCTTCGAGATGTCCATTAAAGAAAGTAGATTTGATATCCATTTGCCAAATCTCATAGTCATAATATGCAGCTATAGCAAATAATATCTTAATTGACTTTAACATTGCCACAGGCGAGAAGGTTTCATCATAATCAACCCCTTGAGTTTGAGTGAAACCTTTTGCTACAAGTCTTGCTTTATAAGTATCCAAGTTTCCATACATATCAGTTTTCTTCTTGAAAACCCACTTACATCTAACCGGTTTGGAGTTAAGCGGTGGCACAACCAATTCCCACACTTGGTTGTCATACATGGATTGCATTTCTACGTTCATGGCTTCAAGCCACTTGTCACAATCCGAATTGGACATTGCATCACGGTACGTAGTTGGTTCATTCGAGTCAACTACATAGCATCCATTCATGAAAAATCCATATCTTTCGGGTGGATAGCTAGTTCTACCAGATTTGCGAACGTTTTGTGTGTATTGATCAACCATTTGATCATTATCAACAACCTCTTGTTGATTGCTAGTATCAACCAACCGTTTATCAGCTTGTGGCTCTCGATCCTCATCAAGTTCCATTGTTCTATCGGTAGTTCCTTCCATAAGGAATTTAGTTTCCAAGAACTCAGCCTTTTAAGCAATAAATACCTTTTGCTCTGTTGGATTGTAGAAGTAATATCCCATCAAGTCTTTGGGATATCCTACAAAGATACACTTAGTGGATTGGCTTTCTAACTTTTTTGGGGTGTTTTGCTTAACATAAGCCTCACAACCCCATACCTTTAAATATGATAACGATGGAACCCTTCCATGCCATATTTCAAAAGGTGTCTTATCCACTTTCTTGGTTGGGGCCATATTCAGAATACGGGTCGTGGAGAGCAATGCGAAACCCCAAAATGATAGAGGTAGTGTGCTTCTAGCCATCATAGATCGAACCATATCCAATAGGGTTCAGTTTCTCCTTTTAGACACACAATTATGCTGTGGTGTTCCGGGAGGAGCAAGCTGTGAGACAATGCCACAACTCCTAAGATGATCTTGAAAAGCATCACTAAGGTATTCACCTCCTCTATCCGAACGAAGAACTTTGATAGTTTTGTTGAGTTGATTTTCTACTTCATTCTTGAAGATTTTGAATGTTTCAAAAGCTTCATCTTTGTGTCTCAACAAGTAGACATAACCATAACGACTATAATCGTCGATGAAGGTAATGTAGTATCTTTCACCATTCCTTGTCATTGCTTTAAAAGGACCACATACATCCGAATATATAATTCCTAATAAATCTTTTGCCCATTGGTTAGTACCACTAAAGGGTTCCTTGGTCATCTTTCCTTGTAAACAAGATTCACACTTATCAAATGAACCCTCTTCATTTGCTTCCAAAATACCATTCTTTTGAAGTGTTTGAATACGATTCTTGTTTATGTGACCAAGACGACATGCCAAAGATATAATTCACTTAAACCCATTTTAAGTTTCTTGGTGCTCGACTGGTATAACGAGTTATTAAAGGATGAGTCATCATGAACCAATTCATAAATACCATTAAAAGGCATAGCCTTAAAATAAAATATATCATCCATAAATACACAAATACCATTGTTACAAATTTTAATACATAACCATATTGTTTTAGAAGGGAAACTGAAATTATGTTCCTAGTCAAACTAGAAGCATACAAAACATTCTTTAAAATGACTTCCAAACCACTTGGAAGCTTCAAGATATAGTGTCCTTGGGCTTCGACATCAACCTTTGCTCCGTTGCCTATATAGAGACTAGTATCCCCTTTCTTAAAATGCTTATTTCTTTTGAACCCCTGCAACAAATTGCAAATATGAGTTCCACATCCGGTATCTAATACCCATGTGTTTGAAGAAATAACATTAAGTTCAATATGGATCATGAAAGTTGTACCTGAGGTCTGCCCAGCATCCCTCTTGTTTCTCAACTCCTTGAGGTAGATTGGACAATTCCTCTTCCAATATCCTATCTCACCACACTCAAAGCATGGATCGTTCTCCGTAACCTTTAGCTTCTTAAGCCTCGGTTTTGGTGGTCCCGCTTTAGTCTTTCCCTTACCCTTTCCTTTGATGTACCCCTTGCCTTTGGCAACATTTGCCTTGGGTTTGAGGTGATGCCTCTTCTTGTTACCACCCTTATTGATCGTGAGAACTGGTAAAACCCTTTTACCCATCCTTGCCTCAGATGACTTCATAAGATTCACTTGGGTCTTCTTTATTTGAACTAAGGATGAGACCCCTGAGATCTTGAAGAACTTCATTCTGAAAATTGAGAATAAATGTGATGACAAGGTCAAAACCATAAGATGTGATCAAAGAACAGAATTTAAGAACCAAATCCTTAACATATTTTGTGATGAAAAAGGTATTACAAGATAATATAGTGCTCCCAGGACTCCTTAGCAAAATGGTGTTGCTGAGAGGAGAAACATGACACTTATTGAGGCTACAAGAACCTTGTTGTCTGACTCTAAACTGCCTATCACCTTCTAGGCAGAGGCAGTCAACACAGCCTGTTATGTGCATAATAGAGTTTTAGTGGTTAAGACTCATGGTAAGACTCTCTATGAGCTGTGGCACAAAAGGAGACCATTTATTGGTTTCTCAGGTCATTTGGATGTCCTTGCACCATCTTGAATACCAAAGATCAAGTAGCCAAATTTGCTGAGAATCAGATGATAGACACTTTATTGGATACTCTTCCCAAGCTAAAGCTTATAGGGTATATAATCTCAGAACTAGAGTACTTGAGGAGTCAGCCAATATGACCTTCAATGAGCACACTCCTAGTGTGAAAGGTTCTGGTCCTGATTGGCTGTTGGATCTTGATTTAGTTACCAACTATTTTAATAAATCTTATGAGAATGTTTTAGGATCTACAGGTAACTTGTCAACAGGAGATCCTGCAAGATTTGAGCAAATAAAACCAAGCAAGCATACTACATCAGCTCCAATGGTAACTAATCCTGCAAATGAAGATCCTATCAACACAAACATGACAAATTCAGCTAATACATCTGAGGATCCTACTAATTCTAGCTTAGAAGCTCAAAACTCAGGTGAAGGAGCTTCAAATGTAGGAGAAAATGGAGGTAGTGACAGTGATCAAGAATTTCTTGATGCTGATAACCACTCTATAGAAGACAACATAAATGATATCACACACTCATTGGATCAAGCCTCTCTTGATAAGTGTGTTGATGTGGTGGGTGAAACTTCATTTCCAGATCTTAATTTCTCAAATTTAGATCTCTCCAACCAACTTGCTGTGATCCCTCAACTCAGGATCCACAAGTCACACCCCACCACAAACATCATTGAAAATATTGATACAAGGGTGAGAACAAGAGGACAAACCCATGACAAAAATGTTTGTCTACATTCTTGTTTCTTGTCCCAAATAGAGCCAAAGAAAGTTGATGAGGCGTTGAAGGATGGAAGTTGGGTTGAAGCAATGCAAGAGGAGCTGCTTCAATTCAAAAGACAAAAGGTTTGGAACATATGTCCTCTTTCTCAAGGGAAGACTACCGTAGGAACCAAGTGGGTTTATAGAAACAAGAAGGATGATAGAGAATTTGTCATCAAAAACAAGGCCAAACTAGTTGTTCAAGGATACACACAAGAAGAGGGAATTGATTACACAAATGTTTTTGCTTCTGTGGCAAGACTTGAAGCTGTAAGAATATTCCTGGTTTTTGCTGCATCCAAGGATTTCAAGGTCTACCAACTTGATGTCAAGTGTGCTTTCCTATATGGGGTGATTGATGAAGAGGTGTCTGTCAAACAACCACCTGGCTTTGCAGACCCAGATCATCCTGATTATGTCTGCAAGCTTGATAAAGCTCTTTGTAGGAACCTCTGAAGTTAAAAGGCTGAAACAACCAAAGGATACCAAAACAACCAAGTCTTCCAACATGCAATTCGGAACAAAGGTGAACTAGCTTCGGAAGCTTTTACACACTCAGAAATATGCTAAGTGTAAAATCTTCTGAAGCCAAAGTTCAGAAGAAACTGCTGCGGAAGCTTAACACTTAACTTGGAAAATATTCTAAGTGTAAAGTCTTTTGAAGCCAAAGACTTAACTCTTTCGATGTTAAAGATGAAGTCTTTCGAAGCTTCAAAGACAAAGTCTTCCGAAGCTATTTACAAGACAAGACTGATTTCTTCTGAAGAGAGAGAAAAGATTCATTTTCCATCAACTTTATCATAAAGCAACCTACTTTCCGCTGCATGCTCTGGTGGTTCACCTGCTATCACTAATTGGTGAAACTTCCATGTTTTATGATAAAGTAGAAAAGGTCTTTGCCTCAAGTTTCTCTTTTTGTTCCTATTGGCTTTTTGTAATAGGAAAAGTCAGTGAGCTATGGCATGTCATAGTCACTAGTCAAAAAGGCAATCTGCCTTTTTGACTTTAGATTGATCTTGTTGTCTAGATTAGTTACTTCCAACTGTCTTTTTGCATATTGACGGTTGTAGGACGTAGTATAAATAGTCTTCGGTTCTTGCACTCAAAACATACTTGTACAACATTTGTAATAGAACTAGAGAGCAATATACAACTTCCTTGAAAACTTAATCGTGTGTTCTTGTTTTTGTTCTTAAATAGTTTTACTTGTGTTTGTCTTGTATCTTCAGTAAAAGTTTATAGTTCCCTATTTGAATTGTTAAGTGATCTTAAGATCCTCCTAAGTGTGCAAACTAAGTGTTAAGTACCTTTTAACGGTCTTGCATTTGGTATCAGAGCATTCCAGGCTCTTGATTGTAAGATCTCACCATCTTCAAATCCTCTTAGTTACACACATCATTTAACTCTTCAAATGGCAGCTATCTCCAAGGCTGATATGGAAACTGGAACTATGACAAAGTCCCCACTGATCACTTTTGAGGATTTTGCCACTTGGTGTCAAAGAATGGAAGGCTTTATCAAGTCTTAAGATTCCAGGATGTGGGAGTTTGTTGTCAATGGACCTCATGTACCATGCACCTCTTCAGCTGCTGCTGGTGGTGGCATGATACCAAAGGAGAGAGCTGACTTTTCTGATGAAGACTGGAAAAGAATTGACATTGATCAGAAAGCCATGACAGCCCTCCAAACTGCTCTTCCAAACTCCATCTATAGAGGTTTCAAGAAGTGCAAGACCGCTAAACAGCTATGGGATGCACTGAAACTGATGTATGAGGGTTCAAATGAAGCCAAGGAGAACAAGAAGGATCTCCTGAAGCAGCAGTTTGAAAACTTCACCTTCAATACAGGTGAAACCATGACTCAACAATACTTTAGGTGTGTTGAGATTGTGGATACTCTGGCTGATGTTGGGGTAACTATTGAGAACAGGGATATTGTAAGGAAGTTCATGTCCTCTCTTCCCAGACAATGGACATACTATGATATGGTCATTAAGAGGACTGAAAACCTCAAGACCCTTACTCTCACTGAGTTGTATGAGATACTCAATGGATACCAGATGGAGATGAACATGCAAAATTCATCTAGTAACTCAAACACTCACCAGAGTTCAGCCCTTCATGTGGTTGAAAGGGATAGCAGAGAACCACAGCATCATCTCATCTGCTACCCTGAAACCTTACAAAAGGGTCCTTTCATCACCTTCCCAGAGACACCCAGAGAGAGCTACATCCAAGGAAGTCCCTTCCAAGAGACAAGTTCTTCTCAAGCTTTTGTCTCTACTGATGAAAGTTCAGGCAACTTTCTTTTCACTCTTGAAGATCTGGACTGTATCCATCCAGATGATCTAGAGTACATGGAGATAGTCCAACAGATGGCTCTTCTCACTCACAGAGCCCAGAAGTTCTACATGAGGACTGGGAGAAGGTTTTCTAGCAATGCAGCCAGTGGTAAGTTTGGGCTGGACAAGAGCAAAGTCAAGTGTTACAACTGTAACCAAATTGGACACTTTGCCAGAGAATGCAAGGCACCCAAGTCAAATGGTGGCCAAGCTTCATCTAGGCCAAACTACACTGAAGGAGGGCACCAGAATAAGAAGCCAAGACAGTAAGCTGTAGTTGCTGTTAAAGAAGAAGGCTTTGACTGGAGCTTTCAAGCAGAAGATGCATCTCCAAATCAAGCACTCATGGCTGACCATGATGAAGCCAAGGTACTTGAACATCTTTGCTCTCCTGAATGTATTGCTAAAGTAAATAGATACAGGTCCTACAACTTGCAAATGAGATCTGACATTGAGTCTTTAAATATTTTAAAAGCTGATTTTAAAAGAGCTGAAAATGACTATAAACTTAAGATAGAAGATCTAGAGAAAACTGTATCAACTCTTAAACATGAGCAAACAAACTACAGGACTCAAATTAAGGATCTTATTACCAAGTTAACTGAATGCCAGGCTAAGCTTGTGATCAGCAAAGCCAGGGCAGAAAAATGTGTTCTTGAAGAAGAGACCTTCAAGAACATAATATCCTCATCTCTGCATGCAAAAGTGTGTTATCAGAATAAGTAGGGACTGGGATCTAGTGAGATAGCTCCTCCACACACTCTACTATCAGTTATATCTCCAAGGTGTGGAACGGGTCAAGATGAGCTGCCATCCATAGACCCCAGTGATGAAGAGGATGAAGAGGAGATGGTGAGGGATGACTCTAAAGTGAGTGAAAAGAGTCAATCCAAAAAGGGTCACCATGCTCCTGACGAGGAGAAAGGATCTGGTTTGAGTAAGTCCAAGAGAAAGAACTTGATCAAAAGAGCAAAGAGAAGATCAAGGAAAGCTCAAGACATCAAGGACACTTTTGACCCCAAGCGGAAACAAGTATTTATCTCTGCGGGGTTTGAGGTGGTGAAAGCTGAAGATTCTGCCAAGAACTCCTGTTCCAAGAGTTCTGCTTCAGCTTCAACTCACTCCAGCAACAACAAGAAGATTGATCAGCTGTGCATCACTGCTACACAGCCTGAACCATCCATTTCCAAGAGCAAGCTTCACCCTATGAAGCCTACTGCATCATCTGAAAAGGTGAAGAAGGAAAAGGAAAGTGTTCAAGCTCAGTCTTCTTTGGGAAAGAAGGCTCTCAGAAGGAAAGATTTGGATTGTGTTATGTGTGGTAGTACTTCACATCTGGCTAAGGATTGTCAATACAATCCTAAGAGTACTATTCACATGATCAAGAAGAAAACTTCTGAGAAGAAGAAGAAACAAACAACTTTGGAAGGAAAATCTGTTTCCTTCGGAAGCTCCAAAATAAAGAACAAGGCAAGTAAGAAATTGCCTTCGAAAGAAAAGTTGGTCTCGGAAGAAAGGAATGCTTTCGAAGTACTGAAGCTTGCTGCAGTGAAAGCAAGATCTTCCAAAGGATCTGTCTCCAAAGCTTTCGAAGCTACAAAAGCTTCCGAAGTATTGAAGGTCAAGCCCAATTTTCCAAAGGTGGTGTGGAAGATGAAGGAAGACCTTGAGACTGAAAGCTCATCTTTAGCAACAGCAAATGATCCCCAAAGCCTGAACATAGGATCACTTACTGTTTCATTGCCTTCATCTGAATTTTATATGTAAGGCCCCGTTCCCAGAGACCTCACAGTTGGTCAATCATAGCACAATATATATAAAACATTTTATAGTTCTTAAACCAATGCAGTGGAATTAATATCAAAAGCTATTCACTTCATTAATAAATACTGTTAATAAGCAATACATTGTTAATTGTTAATAGTTACAAAAGATCATGTTAATTGCATTACGAAACAACAGTATCAGTATGCATGAACGGATGCCAGTCTAGCCCCGACAAGTAGCCTCACCGAGTGCCATCCTCAGCAAAATTACCTACCAACTGAAAATACATAAAAGTTAGTGTTGCTAAGTGAGTTCTAGTTTTAAAACATTAAAATACATTAAAAGTTTTGTATACGAAAATACCCTTTAAACTAATATACTTTTCATTCGTGCGTGATCACACATCATACGTACAGTTAAGATAACATCCATTATCTTCTTTTTACCATTTACATCATCGTTCATCCGAACATTTATTTTAATCTTTCACTTAATCTGGACCAATGTGTTATGCCCCCGATATTGCGCACAAAACTGGTACTGGGCCGAGGTCTACACATAGGCCCCATACTGATGCACGAAGCCGACCCAGTACCGGGGTAACAACAAGGGTCCCCTCAATCTCAAAGTTTGACCCTGTATGCATCTAACGGGTTAGCTAAACCGCACACAGTTGAGCTAACAACCAAGTGGTTGTGAACCTCATATGAATTTGCTTGCAAGTCTTTCTTCCGTTCTTTATGTTCCACGTCTCATTATCATTAATCTTTCCACTTTCTTTAATGATAATACTTTAAGTTATACGGATAAATCACACCACGTAAAGTCACATAATAATATAATAAATAGGAACACAAGAAAAGCCCAAAACATAAATAAAATAATCAAGTAATATCAATAAGTCAAACCAGGGTCAAACCCTAAAATTCTGATCACCCAAAATTCCAGAAAATTTTCTAAGTGTTTAGGCGCATGGGCACTATGCAGGCACACGAGCCCTGCTTAGGCGCATTAACACTATTCAGGCGCATGAATCCTACACTTAGGCATTTTAGCTTACATTCTGGGTACATGAACTGTTCAGGTGCATGGACTAGCACTTAGGCGCCTGAACAAATGGTTAGGCGCATGACACTATTGGGGAGCATGAACCCCCACAGGATTTTCTAAGGCTATTCCCAGGCTCATGGGCCCTGTTTGGCCGCATGGCCTGAACTTAGGCAGTTTCATACTATAATCCTAGGCGCATGGGCCCTGTTTGGGCGCAAGACTACCAGATGCATTTCTACATTTCAAAATCAACCCAGACCTGTTCCATCACCTGTTCTAAGCTTAAACATACATTTCTAAGCATACCTAACACAAAAACAAGCATTAACATAAGCATAAACATACCAACATACGGGTATACATAAACCAGTTGTAAAACATTTTAATTCATGCATTTTCAGCCCCAAAATAGTTTAAAACACATAAAAACTAGGGTATAGAACTTACCTAGTGCAACAAACAACTAAAACTCCACTTTACCTGCTTGCACACGAGTTCAAGCACCTAAACAAGCAAAAATAAGCACCAAAACACATAGAACACATATAAATCGGTTTTAAAGTTGAAAACCCAACAAAAACCGAGCCAAATATACAAACAACACTTACCTTGAAGATTTTCAGCCTCTTCTTCTCCAACAAACCGAGTGAAAGCAAAAATTCGACTTCTTTCTTCTTCTTTTCGGTCGAACAACAGCAACAGCAGGATGATATGGGTGGTCATGCCCATATAAAGTGCATTTTTGACTTTTTGGTACTACTTACACAAAGAACCCCTCAACTTTGCCTTCTTTTTATTTTCTTCAAAATACTTTTCTTTTCTTTTTTATATTGACCGAGGTTTCGGGTGTTACAAGTCTACCCCCCTTAAAGAGGTTTTGTCCCTGAAACCTGTCACTCTTCGAATATCTGTGGGTAATGCTGTCTCATCTCTGCTTCAGTCTACCACGTAGACTCAGAACCCTTCCAGTGTTTCCACTGCACCCGCGCAAGTGGAACCACTTTATTCCTCAACCTCTTCTCCTTTCGATCGACGATTGCCACTGGTTGCTCTACATAGTTAAGCCGTTCCTCCACTTTGATTTCCTCTAGTGGTACAACTATGTCTTCATCAGCTAAGCACTTTCTCAGATGAGATACATGGAATGTTGGATGAATTCCACTTAACTCATTGGGCAATTCTAGTCGATAGGCCACCTCCCCTACTCGTGCAATGATTAGGAAAGGCCTTATGTACCTCTGGCTCAGCTTGCCTCTCTTCCAGAACCGGATGATTCCTTTCCAAGGTGAGACCTTCAACATGACTCTATCACCCATGTTGAATTCAATCGGTCTACGCCTTTTGTCGGCATACGACTTTTATCTATCCTTCGCCGCCTTCATAAAGGCTTTGATCCTTTCTAACTTCTCTGTCGTAGCCTCTATCACCTCCATGCTTCCCAACTCTTTCTGCCCAATGTCTCCCCAACATACGGGCGTTCTACACCTCCTACCATATAGCATCTCGTATGGTGGCATACCAATGCTGGCATGATAGCTGTTGTTGTACGAGAACTCTGCTAACGGTAGGTGATCATCCCAACTTCCTCCAAAGTCGATCACACATGCTCGGAGCATATCCTCGAGCGTCTGATTGTCCTCTCAGACTGACCATCTGTCTGAGGATGATAAGCTGTACTGATGTGTAGCCTCGTCCCCATTGCATTGTGGAATCTCTTCCAAAACTTCGTTGTGAACCGTGTGTCACGGTCCGACACAATAGACACCGGCACACCATGACGAACCACAATCTCCTTGATGAACAGATCCGCCAGTCTCTCGGAGGAATACGTCTCGTGGATCGGTAGAAAGTGAGCACTCTTTGTCAGACGATCAACTATCACCCATATGGTATCGTACCCCCTCGCAGTACGAGGTAACTTTGTGATGAAGTCCATGGTGATGTGCTCCCACTTCCACTCGGGTATATCCAATGGCTGGATCTTCTCGTATGGCTGCTGATGTTCTGCCTTCACTTGCCAACAAGTAAGGCACTTACTCATATACTCCATTATATCGCGCTTCATACCCGGTCACTAGTAATCTTTCTTCATGTCTTGATACATCTTGGTAGCACCGGGGTGAATGGAGTATCGAGTATTATGAGCTTCGTCCATAATTTGCCCCCGTAGATCTCCATATTGGGGAATCCACATCCGCCCGAAGCGGGTTCTAACTCCATGGGTATTTTCTCCCAACTCCGCGACTAGACCTCTCATTCGTTCGGAGTTGAGGTGATCTTCTTTCAGCGCCTCATTTTGAAATTCTTTGATCTGTGTCATCACGTATGAGGTCATCACCAACTGATACGCCTTCACCCGAATCGGCTCGGGTCTCTCCTTTCGGCTAAGGGCGTCGACCATTACGTTGGCCTTGCCCGGATGGTGATGGATCTCGCTGTTATAATCCTTGATCAGCTCTAACCACCTCCTCTGTCTCATATTGAGATCCTTCTGCTCAAAGAAGTACTTTAAGCTCTTGTGGTCTGTGAAGATTGTGCACTTTGTTCCGTATAAATAGTGCCTCCAAATCTTCAATGCAAAGACCACCGCCGCTAACTCCAAGTCATGAGTGGGGTAATTGGCTTCGTGAGTTTTTAGCTGTCGAGACGCATAGGCTATTACCGTTCCATGTTGCATCAACACGCAACCTAGTCCCGAATAGGAAGCATCCGAGTATACCACTAAGTCTTCACTTCCTTCGGGTAATGTCAAGAGAGGAGCCTGAGTTAATCTTGCCTTTAACTCCTTAAACGCATCCTCCTGTTCCCGTCCCCTCACATACTTTACATCCTTGCGAGTCAATTTGGTCAAAGGTGAGGCTATCTTGGAAAAATCTTGAATAAACCTTCAGTAGTAGCCCACCAAACCCAAGAAACTGCGAATCTCGGATGGCGTCTTTAGAGACTTACATTGCATTACTGCCTCAACCTTCATCGGGTCCACCATGATCCCTTCGGTGTTCACCACATGACCCAAAAATTGAACTTCACGTAACCAGAGAGCACACTTAGAGAATTTAGCATACAATTTCTCTCACCTAAGTGTCTCCAACACTTCACGTATGTGGCCGGCATGTTCTTCTTCGCTCTTCGAATAAATCAGGTTATCATCAATAAATACAATCACTGATTTATCTAACATTGGCCGACACACGCGGTTCATCAAATCCATAAAGGCAGCTGGTGTGTTAGTCAAACCGAAAGACATAACGAGGAACTCGTAGTGTCCATAACGCGTGCGAAAAGCTGTCTTAGGATTATCCTGCTCCTTAACCTTCAATTGGTGGTAACCAAATCGGAGATCTATCCTTGAGAACCAACTAACACCTTGGAGCTGGTCAAACAAGTCATCTATTCTGGGCAGGGGATATTGGTTCTTCACCGTTAACTTGTTTAACTCCCGATAGTCGATACACATTCTCATACTACCGTCCTTCTTCTTCACAAACAAAACCGGAGCACCCCAGGGAGAGATGCTCGGTTGGATGAATCCCTTGTCCATCAACTCCTATAGTTGAACCATAAGTTCCTGCATCTCTGTCGGAGCTAATCGATACGGTGCATTGGCAACGGGTTGAGCAGCAGGTATCAGATCAATTTGAAACTTGATCTCGTGATTCGGTGGCACACCTGGTAAATCTTCTGGGAATACGTCTGGGAAGTCACGCACAACTGGCACTTCAGACAATTATGGTATTGATGCGTCCACATCCTTTACGTATGCTAGGTAAGCATTACAACAGCGTCTCATGCACTTCTCAGCCACCGCCATCGAAATCACCTTAGGACCCATTGTAACGCGGTCACCATGAACTGTCACCGAACTTCCATCAGGCGCAATTAATCGAATCATCTTCTTGCAACACATGATGTTTGCCTCATAGGTTGCTAACCAGTCCATCCCTAGTACTATATCGAATCCTCCTAGGGGCATCACATATAGTTTAGCCGGGAACCTATGGCCTTCTAATTCTATGCCACAATCTTCAATCATACTAGAAATTATGGTTGACTTACCAATAGCAGTTTCTAAGTCTAAAGGCTCATCAATACTTCTACTACTAACAGGCAACTTAGCACAGAAAGTAGCAGATATGAAACTCTACTAGCACTAGAATCAAATAATATAGAGGCACAAGTTTGCTTTGCTAGAAACTTACCTGACACGACGTCGGGGTCTACCCGGGCCTCTTCTCGGGTCATCATGAAGGCTCTAGCACTCGCTCTCTGTCCTCCTTCTTCGGTCCCCTTGGCCCAGAGCTCTCAGCTCTCTGCTTCTTGCACTCATAGTTCCTGTGGCCAGTCCCGCCACAGTTGAAGCATTTCGGAACTCCACAATCTTTTGCTATATGACCGGGCTTCCCACACTTGAAGCACACAGTCACTCCCCTCATACAATCACCAGTGTGCTCCCTACCACATCAGTCGTACTTCCTCAACCTCAGGCCTGATGACACCACCCGTTTGTCATCCATCCTCCTCCTTTTGTTGTTTCGGGTGTAACCGCCACACCCAAACCACTTACCTCTCTAGTTCTTATCGCCGCCGTTCGCCTTCTTCAGCTCAACCACCACTACTTCCCTTTCATCATACAACATTCCCGCCAAATCCACCACCGACCTAAAAGTGCTCGGTTGGGCAGCGATCAAATGTCTGCGGATGTCGGCCGGTAGTCCCTGAACGTACCGATTGATCTTCCTCGATATCAGAGTAACCTGATCCGGCACCAACCTCGCCATTTTGGTAAACTTGGTGGTATATTGCTGGTGGGTCATAGTTTTCACCTCCAGCTGTAAGAACTCCCTTTCGATCTTGTTGAGTTCTTGGTGAGGATAGAATTCCTCAATCACCAACTTCTTTAGCTCTCCCCATCTCATTCTCTCGATGGCCCTATCACCCTCGGCTTGGACAAGATTGTCCCACCAACATAGTGCTGAGTCAACAAACGAGTGAGTGGCGAACTTCACTTTCTGGTCTTCCCGACACTCACTGATCTTCAATACCGCCTCCATCTCCCTTATCCAGCGGTGGGCAGCTGCAGCATTGCCATTTCCATCAAAACTAGGGGGTTTACACCGTTGGAATGCCCCGTAGCTACATCCCCTCGTGGTTTCCCGCACCACCACCTCTTCTTCATCACTGGAGGTTCCCCTTTCAGCATTCAGCTCCTCCTCATCGTCATTATGACCTCTTACATTCTCCCTCATGCCAGCAGTCGTCCTCCTTTCCTCCTCCTTCTCTTTCCTTTCGTCTTCTCTAATAGCCTGGATAACTTCAGTCACTACAGATGGTAGGATCGTCTGCATGACTTGGTGAACCTCCTCCACCACTACCTCTTTCACTAAGGCCCTCAGATTGACACTCTCATCACCGCCCTCCGGGTGATGAAGCCCAAGCTCACCAGGAGCTGTCTCTGCAGACCTCGTCTTGTTCTTCATGGCCTGTGGCCTACCAGCACGACTACCCCATGCTCCACCTCGAGAAGCCTTAGATGATCTACCTTCGGCCATCCTCCAATCACTATAAGATCCAAACACCAACACAGTCATTCAAGGAAATAGCTCAGTTTATGTCAAGTATAGTAAGTCCCTAATTATAGTGGCCAGTTGTGATTAGCCACTTACTTTACTCTTCATCCCCCAAGCATTTCCTATCCTGACTACATTAGTATTCAAATCTACTAAAGGCACATAAATCAAATAGCACATGCACATAATACTGGTTATCATTAAGAAAAGAAATACCTGATGGCATGTAGCTACTCGGGCTGGCATCCCTCCATTCGTCCCATTCTCAGTTTAAGTTTAGGTTTTTGAAAATATTTACCTATTTCTCTTAAACTTTGGCTCTGATACCAACTTGTAAGGCCCCATTCCCAGAGACCTCATAGTTGGTCAATCATAGCACAATATATATAAAACATTTCATAGTTCTTAAACCAGTGCAACGGAATTAATATCAAAAGCTATTCACTTCATTAATAAATATTGTTGATAAGCAATACATTGTTAATTGTTAATAGTTACAAAAGATCATATTAATTGCATTATGAAACAACAGTATTAGTATGCGTGAACGGATGCCAGTCTAGCCCCGACGAGTAGCCTCCCCGAGTGCCATCCTCAGCAAAATTACCTGCCAACTAAAAATGCATAAAAGTCAGCGTTGCTAAGTGAGTTCTAGTTTTAAAACATTAAAATACATTAAAAGTTTTGTATACGAAAATACCCTTTAAAATAACATACTTTTCATTTGTGCGTGATCACACATCATACGTATAGTTAAGATAACATCCATTATCTTTTTTTTACCATTTGCATCATCGTTCATCCAAACTTTTATTTTAATCTTTCACTTAATCTAGACAATGTGCTATGGCCCCGATATTGCGCACAAAACTGGTACTGGGCCGAGGTCTACACATAGGCCCCATACAGATGCACGAAGCCGACCTAGTACCAGGGCAGCAACAAGGGTCCCCTCAATCTCAAAGATTGACCCTGTATGCATCCAACGGGTTACCTAAACCGCACACAGTTGAGCTAACAACCTAGTGGTTGTGAACCTCATGTGAATTTGCTTGTAAGTCTTTCTTCCGTTCTTTATGTTCCACTTCTCATTATCATTAATCTTTCCACTTTCTTTAATGATAATACTTTACGTTATATGGATAAATCACACCACGTAAAGTCACATAATAATATAATAAATAGGAACACAAGAACAGCTCAAAACATAAATAAAATAATCAAGTAATATCACCAAGTCAAACCAGGGTCAAACCCTAAAATTCTGATCTCCCAAAATTCCAGAAAATTTTCTAAGTGTTTAGGCGCATGGGCACTATGCAGGCGCACGAGCCCTGCTTAGGTGCATTAACACTATTCAGGTGCATGAATCCTACACTTAGGCATTTTAGCTTACATGGTGGGCGCATGAACTGTTCAGGTGCATGGACTAGCACTTAGGCGCCTGAACAAAGGGTTGGGCGCATGACACTATTGGGGCGCATGAACCCCCACAGGATTTTCTAAGGCTATTCCCAGGCGCATGGGCCCTATTTGGGTGCATGGCATGAACTTAGGCAGTTTCATGCTATAATCCTAGGCGCATGGGCCCTGTTTGGGACATGACTACCAGATGCATTTCTACATTTCAGAATCAACCCAGACCTGTTCCATTACCTGTTCTAAGCTTAAACATACATTTCTAAGCATACCTAACACAAAAACAAGCATAAACATAAGCATAAACATACCAACATACGGGTATACATAAACCAGTTGTAAAACATTTTAATTCATGCATTTTCAGCCCCAAAACAGTTTAAAACACATAGAAACCGGGGTCTAGAACTTACCTAGTGCAGCAAACAACTAAAACTCCACTTTACCTGCTTGCACACGAGTTCAAGCACCTAAACAAGCAAAAACAAGCACCAAAACACATAGAACACATATAAATCAGTTTTAAAGTTGAAAACCCAACAAAAAACGAGCCAAATATACAAACAACACTTACCTTGAAGATTTTCAGCCTCTTCTTCTCCAACAAACCGAGAGAAAGCAAAAATTCGACTTCTTTCTTTTTCTTTTCGGTCGAACAACAACAATAGTAGGATGATATGAGTGGCCATGCCCATATAAAGTGCATTTTTGACTTTTTGGTACTATTTACACAAAGCACCCCTCAACTTTGCCTTCTTTTTATTTTCTTCAAAATACTTTTCTTTTCTTTTTATATTGATCGAGGTTTCGGGTGTAACATTATAAGCCCAAAACCAATGAGGCTTGGGTTTCCAAATGTAACTAAATCATCTCTTTTTATGCAGGGACAGCCAAAGGCAAACAAAAGTGTCTGGATCATTGATAGTGGCTGCTCCAGGCACATGACTGGCAATGAGTCCTTACTTTAAAGCTCCGAAAGATTTGATGGAGGACCAGTTTCTTTTGGAGGAGATGTAGGAGGTCACATTACTGGAAGGTGCAAGGTTATAAATGGTAAGCTCAGAATTGAGAAGGTAAACTTTGTCAAAGAGCTTGGATACAATCTTTTGAGTGTGTCCCAATTTTGTGACCAAAACATTAGATGCTCTTTACCGAGCACATGTGCATTGTTCTTAAGCCCGGGGTTGACATTCCTCAAGAGCACATTCTGCTCAGAGCCCCTAGGAGAGGGAACATGTACAAGATGGATCTGCATGAAACATCTCCCTCTGGAGAAGTTTCTTGCTTTCTGTCTAAAGCCAATAGTGATGAGTCTTTCCTCTGGCATAAAAGAATGTTCCATGTAAACTTTAAGAACATGAATAAATTGATTAAGAATGATTTGGTAACTGGAATGCCAAAGAAAGAGTTTACAAGTGATGACCACTGTGTTGCATGCCTGAAAGGGAAGCAACACAAAGTGTCTCACAAGCCAAAGGAAATCAACTCTATCACTACTCCCCTACACTTGTTACATATGGATATGTTTGGCCAAGGACCTCTTATTGTTTAGTGATCATAGATGACTTCACAAGATTCACTTGGGTCTTCTTTCTTAGAACTAAGGATGAGACTCCTGAGATCTTGAAGAACTTCATTCTGAAAATTGAGAATCAATATGATCACAAGGTCAAAATCATAAGATGTGATTAGGGAACAAAATTTAAAAACCAAAGCCTTGATACATTTTGTGATGAAAAGGGTATTTCAAGACAATATAGTGCTCCCAGGACTCCTCAGCAAAGTGGTGTTGCTGAGAGGAGAAACAGGACACTTATTGAGGCTGCTAGAACCATGCTGTCTGAATCTAAACTGCCTATCACCTTCTGGGCAGAGGATGATAGAGGGATTATCATCAAGAACAAGGCTAGACTGATTGTCCAAGGATACACTCAAGAAGAAGGGGTTGATTACACTGATGTCTTTGCTCCAGTTGCAAGACTTAAAGCTGTAAGACTATTTCTGGCTTATGCTGCATCCAAGGATTTCAAGGTCTACCAGCTTGATGTGAAATGTGCTTTTCTTTATGGGGTGATTGATGAAGAAGTTTATGTCAAACAACCACCTGGCTTTGCAGACCCAGATCATCTTGATTATGTCTGCAAGCTTGATAAAGCTCTATATGGACTGCATCAAGCTCCAAGAAAATGGTATGAGACACTATCAACATATCTCTATCAACATGGATACAAAAGAGGTTCTATTGATGGGACTCTCTTCATCAAAGAAACAGGAAATGACACACTGCTAGTTCAAATATATGTAGATGATATCATCTTTGGTTTAACTAATCCAAAGCTCTGTAAAGACTTTGAGATGCTGATGAAGAATAGATTTGAAATGAGTGCCGTGGGGGAATCAGTATCTTTCTAGGAATTCAAGTGAAGTAGGTTGAAGAAGGCATCTTCATTAGTCAGTCAAAGTATGTACAGGACATACTTACAAGATTCAAGATGACTGACTGTAAGGTTGCAAAGACACCCACAGCCAGAAACCACTCCCTTGGTCCTGATCTTGAGGGGGAGTGTGCTGATGAACATTTCTACAGGGCTATGATTGGGTCACTTATGTACCTTACTGCTAGCAGGCCTGATATCATGTTTGCCACATGCATATGTGCAAGATATCAAGCCAACCCCAAGATGTCACACCTAATCACTGTCAAAAGGATTCTTAGATATCTCAAAGGTGCTCCAAATCTAGGCCTTTGGTATCCAAAGAATTCAGACTTTAATCTATATGCTTACACAGATAGTGATTATGGTGGCTGCAACATGACTGCAAAGTCCACATCTGGGCGGTGTCAGTTCCTGGGTGGAAGGATAGTCTCTTGGCAATGTAAGAAGCAATCCTGTGTGTCTGCATCAACTGCTGAAGCTGAATACATTGCTGCTGCCAGCTGCTGTGCTCAAGTGCTTTGGATTTAGAATCAGATGCTAGACTATGGGTTCAATTTCAAAGAGACTCCCATCCTCATAGACAACAACAGTGCCATCTCTATTACAGAGAATCCTGTGCAGCACTCAAGGACCAAACACATCAATATCAGATATCATCTGATTAGAGATAATTTTGAAAATAGATTGATCAAACTAATCAAAGTTAACACAAATGACAATATGCTGATCTATTCATAAAGGCATTTGATGAACAGAGATTTAAGTATCTTGTATCAGCTATTGGGATGATTAACTTTGAATAGATTTTCTTTAATAACTTAATCAACTTTATTTCTTAAAAATCGTGTGTCCTAAGTTGTCTATTAGATCACCTCATAAGCCCTGTTCTCTTTGGAAGAAAATTAACTTTTAACTGATATTCCTTAGATTTGTGAAAATTTCTCTTCGGAAGAACTCAAATTGCATTCGGAAGAAATTTATGTCTTTAAATCATTTAATAGCTTATCTAAGATTTACCTTCGGAAGAAATTCTTGGGTATCTTCCGAAGCTTAAATTTGTATATAAGCGATTAAATGCATTCAAAGAACAAATATCTTCTGAAAGCAACTAAGTCTAGAAAGACTCATTCACTTCTTTCGAAGCCAAATTTTCAAAATTCTTTGAAATATCTTTCGAAGCTAAAACTGCCTTTGGAAGCTTTGCTACAAAGCTTCCGAAGCCAAAATTGCCTTCGGAAGTTTTACAGCTTCCAAGAAAACTAACTTTTTGGGCGTACTTTTTCAGAAGTAGGACCCACTTGCGGATTTCAAAGTTTATCCTTTTGTCATAGCTTTGTCTCAAATCCACAGCATATATCTTCCAAACAGTTCTATTTTGTCTCTCTACTCTCTCTGATCCTTACCCTAAATTTACCCCCAAAATTTCATCTTCTTCTTCCTTTCTTCACTGCAAAGCTCCCTCAAATGGCCAATCTTGATCTCATAACGACCCTGATTTCACCATGCACCTACACAGGCAACACAATCAAGTTGCACTGTTAAACTCTGAGAAGGATCCAAGCTTCTCAGACGTGTGTAGGTATCTTTCTTTGTCTCATTACTTCACCTCCCTTACAATCGATTCTCCTCTCTATGAGGATCAGTTGCTTGAGTTCTGGCGGACCTGTCAAGAGGTCACCACGGACGGGGAGAAGGCACTGTCTGCCATAGTGCAGGGGAGGATAGTTTTCATCACTCCAGCCATTATAAATACCCACTTTTAGTTGGATGATGAAGCTGGTGAGCTGTCCTTCCCAAAATCTGCTGTCAACCAATCCTTTGCACAGATGGGCTACGAAGGTGACTTTTCGGCCAAGACCTTCAGGAAGGGGAAGGTCTCATTCCAGTGGAAATACCTCCTCCATGTAGTCATACATAACTTATCCAATAAGCATGGGGGATGCGACCAGATTCAAGAAGACATTTCCTTCATTGTCCATGGGATGGTACAAGGGGTCAAACAGGTACTCTCAATTTGTATTTACAAACTTACTTGCAAATTTGGACTCCTTAGAGTATTACATGTTCCCCCGGTATGTTCAACACATTCTCAACTGTGAAATGGGACCACAGTTGAGGGGAACATGTAATATTATTAAACTTGCACACATAAGGCCCGACATTTTCAAGATTTTGAAAAAGCCAACTGTCGGCTTCTCAGGGGTAAAAACAGCCCTTGTCCCAAAAATGTTTGAGCTCATTGCTCAAGGTTACATCCTAGCAGCACCAGCTAGTGATGAACCAACACCCTCTACTTCTCACCCATCTCAAATACAACCTACCATCAAAATAACCTACCAAAGAAAACCCAAACGAACCCCTGCACTTACTATTAAGCATGTGCAGGCCCCCATATCAAAACCTATGCAGGAGGAAGTGGAATCTAGAGCTCCCACTTCCCCTAAGGAGCAGACCACTCCTATCTTTCAAATAATCAGTGTTGAGGTTCCTCATGCTCAGCCTGATGAGCTCACAACTCCATAAACAACCTTAAGCCATCACTTTGAGTCTCAACACTCTAGTGATCAACCTTCAGGGAAAGCTACCATCCCCATCCTCTTGATCTCAACCGCCCCATACCCAGCCTTGACTTCTACTCTGATGAAGATTTGGGCTTCAGTAAGTACCATGAATCTCTCCTTTCTTCCCACACTCAAGAAGAGATGAGTACTCCTGCTTCACCCACTTCTAGCCCACATCAGCTACCCCTAACTGAGGTGGAGCCCTCTAACACTGTTCAGGAGATCCATATGGTAGAGGCTATCACTTTTGCAAGTGATAACATCACTAGGACTTCTACCATGGCAACCCAGCCTCTTGACACTTCTCTGGAAGTTGTCATTAGGCAGGGGAAATCCAGCAGCCAAGATACCCATGCTGGTGGTGAGGAAGAAGACTTAGGTACAATTCTCTCATCCTCCTATGATTCTTCATCTGAAGATGAGGGGAGTCTGCAACAACAGGTGCACAAACTGTTAAATCTGTGCACCTACTTTGTGTCAAAGATAGCTCACCTGGAATCTCAGGTGACTATCTTGCAGAAGAAGGTCAATGACCAGCAACTTGAGATCACCGATCTTAAGGGAAAGCTAGCTGAGAGACCTATGAGACCAATTCATCCAGGTCCATAAGAACATGTGGATGTCATGGATCAATCTCCCAGCTCACCTATGCAAGAGGGTGATGCTACCAAAAAGGGGGAGAAAATTCTGACAATCACAGAACCTGGGAGTTCTTCTCAGTGTATGGACATAGAGGACTCACCATCCTCTCTTGCAATTGTCCATACTCAGCAACCTCCTCTAGACAGTGATCAGGAACTGCTCATTCAACAACTGTTTGAGGAGGGAGTACCAAGAGTAATGTCTACCCCATCTGAGAACCCAATCTGGGGTTGGGGGTATGACAGTGATAGGAGAGCTCTTGTGATCTCTAGAGCTCAGGGTCAACAAGAAATTCTCAACATCTCCACCCTGAGTTTCTATGAGAGTATAAACTTGGTGGATCTACCCCTTGTCAACCCAAGCAACAACAGACAAGCAGCAAGATTGGCAGAAAGGATCCAAGACAGGGTGTTAGAGGAGTTCAGACTGAGATCAATATTATATAGACAGAGGCTAGCAAGTGAGATCTTTGGTCAACTGGATGTTGAGGTGGACCCGGAGATTAGCTTTGAAGGGAAAACCTTAACTGAAGGCCCAGAGGTTGAACTTGTGACCCTTGAGACAGGATCTCCCTGTACACCTATTACCCTCAGTGAAACACCAGCTGGTGATGGTGCTTCATAGCCTCTCTCTGGCCAGAGCTTGACAGCTGAACCAAGCATCGAAGGCCAAAGTTCTCTTCAGCCTAAGTCACCAAGGCCTATGGTTGACAAAGGTAAAAGGAAATTAACTGCTGAGGAGATTGAAGAAGAGAAGAGAGAGAGGAAGAGGAAGCTGAGGGGAGTGAGTTCAAGTGGTTCCCCAGGATTTATGGAAGCTGTAATAAGGGCTGCCCCAAGGCTGAACACTCAGGAAGATGAGTTAAGGGCAGCCAGGCTAAACTACCTGGGAACCAGAAATTACAATATAGATGAACTCATCTCTCTCCCTTTAGATGAGCTGAATGAACTGGCTGACACTGAGTTGTTAAAGGAGAGGAAGGAAGCAGAGGATGCAGCCTTAACCCTCAAACACAAGGAAGAAATGAGGAGAAAAAGACTCTACAAAAACATTCCTGTCCTCTCCCCAGTTCAAGAAAGTCCTGAGCCAGAGACTGTGGCCACTGAACAACCTCAGGTAGCTACTAAAGAAGAAAGACTAAAGATGATCAGCTACCTAAGTGCCACAGGTCTCTATTAGGCAGATGCACTTCTTCCCTTACCATCCGAGTACATATTGTTTGAATACAATAAGCAGATGGAAGAAAAGGCTAAAAGAGAAAAACAAGTTGAGAAGAAAAGATTAAGGGAAGAAGCTGCAAGATCAAGCGCCATCATCCATAAAAGCCAAAAGAAGTCTGCTAATAGTCAAAGGATGATGGGCTTCTTGAAGCTGTATGGATTCTCTAGAAGGAGGCTTGGCCCTATGTCTCTATCCATAATGGATGAGCATATCAGGGTAATCAAGCAGAAGATTAAGAAGGGAGAGCTGGTGGACTTGCATTCTCCACCAAGTCCAGCTCAACCTAAAGTTGAGGTGAGGTTGAACCCACTGAGACAACACAACCTGAACCTGGAGCTGCATCTCAGCCAACTTCATCTTTTGATCCACAGCTGGATACTCCTCTCACCCCCTCTGAACCTGTGAGAGAGGAGATCCCAACTGACAGGGACTCTACTAAACAACCTGGTACTCAAGACCAGTCCCCTCAGTTAAAATCATCTGGGAGGAGAAAGAGGATGGCCAGAAGATCAACCTCAAAGAAGAAGAAAAGAAAGGCATCCACCTCCCAACCTCAGGAAGAGTCAAAGCTTCCTGAGGAAGTGCATGAAGAGGCTACTCACCAAACTCCTATGATAGTAGAGTCTCTTGCCATTGGAAGACCCATTTTGTCTTAGAGTTATGATGAAGACCCAGACAAATGGTATGTCATAAGAGATCAGGAAGGCATGCATGTCTATTCCTCTACAGACATGCTCAATCTTCCTCTGCATGATCTCTTTGACATGAGAAGGATCTATGTTAGTCTGAAGGATCCAGATCTTATGATGAAGAAAGGTATGCTGAGGATCCTAATGTGGACTATCAAGATCTGAAGAACTTCTCTACTTTGGTAGCATCAGCCTAGGGGGAGTTTGTAGGAACCTATGAAGTTAAAAGGCTGATGCAACCAAAGGATACCAAAACAACCAAGTCTTCCAACATGCACTTTGGAACAAAGGTGAACTAGCTTCAGAAGCTTTTACACACTCAAAAATATGCTAACTGTAAAATATTCCGAAGCCAAAGTTCAGAAGAAACTGTTGCGGAAGCTTTACACTTAACTTGGAAAATATTCTAAGTGTAAAGTCTTCCGAAGCCAAAGACTCAACTCTTCCAAAGTTAAAGATGAAGTCATCCGAAGCTTCAAAGACAAAGTCTTCTAAAGCTGTTTACAAGACAAGACTGATTTCTTCTGAAGAGAGAGAAAAGATTCCTTTTCTTTCAACTTTATTATAAAGCAACCTACTTTCTGCTGCATGCTCTGGTGGTTCACCTGCTATCACTAGTCTGTGAAACTTCCATGCTTTATGATAAAGTAGATAAGGTTTTCGCCTGCAAGTTTCTCTTTTTGTTCCTTTTGGCGTTTTGTAATAGGAAAAGTCAGTGAGCTATGGCATGTCATAGTGACTAATCAAAAATGCTATCTGCCTTTTTGACTTTAGATTGATCTTGTTGTCTAGATTAGTCACTTTCAACTGTCTTTTTGCATATTGGCGTTGTAGGATGTACTATAAATAGTCTCCGGTTCTTGCACTCAAAACATACTTGTACAACACTTGTAATAGAACAAGAGAGCGATATACAACATCCTTGAAAACTTAATCGTGTGTTCTTGTTCTTAAATAGTTTTACTTGTGTTTATCTTGTATCTTCAGTAAATATTTGAATTGTTAAGTGATCTTAAGATCCTCCTAAGTGTGCAAACTAAGTGTTAAGTACCCTTTAATGGTCCTGCACTCTTTATGGGCTGCACCAAGCTCCAAGAAAGTGGTATGAGACACTATTTTAGTATCTTTGTCACATGACTACAAGAGGGGTACTATAGATGGAACTCTCTTCATCAAAGGAACAAGAAATGACTTAATGTTGGTTCAAGAATATGTAGATTACATTATCTTTAGGCCAACTATTCCAAAGCTCTGCAAAGACTTTGAGAGGCTGATGAAGAATAGATTTGAAATGAGTGATATGGGGGAACTCAATTTGTTTCTAGGAATTCAAGTGAAGCAAGTTGACAATGGCACTTCAAAAGTTATTCAAAGTATGTACAAGACATTCTTACAAGATTTAACATGACTGGTTGTAAGGTTGCAAAGACACCCATAGCCAGAAACTACTCCCTTGGACCTGGTCTTGAGGGGGAGTGTGGGATGAACATCTCTACAGGGCTATGATTGGGTCTCTTATGTATCTCATAGCCAGCAGGCCTGATATCATGTTTGCCACATGCATCTGTGCAAGATATCAAGCCAACCCTAAGATGTCACACCTATTTGCTATCAAGAGGATTCTTAGATATCTCAAAGGTGCTCCCAAGCTTGGGCTTTGGTATCCAAAGAATTCTGATTTTAGTCTATATGCCTATACAGATAGTGACTATGGTGGTTGTAACATGACTACAAAGTCTACATCTGGGGGGTGTCAATTCCTCGGTGGAAGGATAGTCTCTTGGCAATGCAAGAAACAATCCTGTGTGTCTGCATCAACTGCTGAAACTAAATACATTGCTACTGCAAACTGTTGTGTTCAAGTGCTTTGGATTCAGAATCAGATGCTGGACTATGGATTCAACTTCAAAGAGACTCCCATCCACATAGACAACAATAGTGCTATCTCTATTATAGAGAATCCTATGCAGCACTCAAGGACAAAACACATCAACATCAGGTATCATTTGATTAGAGATAATTTTGAAAAAGGTTTAATCAAACTAGTCAAAGTTAACACAAATGAATAATATGCTGATCTGTTAACTAGAGCTTTTGATGAACAGAGATTTAAATATCGTGTATTAGCTATTGGGATGATTAACTTTAAGTATATTTTCTCTTAAACTTAAATAAATTTTATTTCTAAAACCTATGTGTCCTAAGTTGTCTATTTTATCACCTTCATAAGCCCGGTTTCTATTGGAAGAAAATTTGTCAAATGACATTTCTTAGATTTTTGAAAATTTTCAAACATATTTTCTTTCGAAAGATATCAAGTTGTCTTCGGAAGAACATTGTGTCTTCAAATTAAATAACTACTTATAAGACATTTACCTTTGGAAGAAATTCTGATATATCTTTTGAAGCCTAAATATGCTTCTAAGTACTTACATGTATTTGAAGGATAATTTTCTTTCGAAAGCAATTAAGTGTCGGAAGATTTATTCTCATTAGAATAAAACTCCCAAGTCTTAATCTCTTCCAAAACTAGACATGTCAGAAGTGAAAATTCTATAAGTATTTTCCTTCCAAAGCAAAATTATCACAAACCTTAGGAATATCTTCCGAAGCAAAAATTGGCTTCGGAAGCTTTTTCTTAAAACTTCCGAAGACAAAATACCTTCGGAAGATTTTCAACATCCAAGAAAACTTCCTTTTTGGGCACTTTTTCAAAGGTGGGACCGACATTCGGATTTCATAGTTTATCCTTTTGCATTAACTTTGTCTCAAATTCATTTCATATATATTCTCTCAACGGTACCCCCTCTTTTCACTATCTTCTTCATCTGCAAATTTCTCTAACCTAAATTCACCCACAAACCGCCTTTGTTCGTATCTTCCTTCTCAACGTAGCTACCTTAAAATGGCCAACCCTGATCGTAGAAACCAACCCGATTTCTCCATGCATCTTCACAGGCTACATAATCAAGTTGCTCTGTTAGACTCTGAGAAAGATCCTGGTTTCTTAGAGGTTTGTCGCTTTCTCACTGTATCAAACTACTTCACCTCCCTCACTGTTGATCCTCCACTTTATGAGCATCAGTTGTTAGAATTTTAGAGGACCTATCAAGAGGTAACCATGGATGGGGATAAGGCACTGTCTACCACAATGTAGGGGAGGACAATCTTCATCACTCCAGCCTCCATAAACACTCACCTTTAGCTGGATGATGTAGAGGGTGACTTGTATTTCCTAAAGTCTTCTGTTAACCAATCCTTTGGACAGATGGGCTATGAAGATGACTTCTCAGTCAGAACCTTCAGAAGGGGAAGGTCTCCTCTCAGTAGAAGTACCTCCTCCATGTGGTTAATCATAGTTTATCCAACAAACATGGAGGATGGGACTAGATTCCTGAAGATCTTTCCTTTATAGTCCATGGGATGGTTCAAGGGGTCAAGTTCAGGTATTCATAATTTGTATACACCAATTTACTTGCAAACTTGGACTCAGAATATTACATGTTCCCTTGATATGTCCAGCACATTCTCAACTATGAACTAGGCTCATAATTGAGGGGAACAGGTAATGTTCTAAAATTAGGACAGATGAAGCCTGACATCTTCAAGACTATGAGGAAGCCAACTGTTGGCTTCTCAGGGGTAGAAACAGCCATTGTCCCAAAAATGTTAGAGCTTATTGCTCAAGGTGACAACCTAACTGCACCAACTAGTGTTGAACCCACACCTTCTACTTCCCAACCACCTATACAGCCACAAATAACCATCACCTACTAAATAAAATCCAAATGAACCCCTGCACATGCTACTCAGTTTGTGCAGGCCCCTATATCTCTACCCATACAGGAGGAAGTGGACACTAGAGCTCCCACTTCTCCTGAGGAGCAAACTACTCTCATCTCACCAATGATAAGTGCTGAGGTTCCTCATGCTCAACCTGATGAGTTCACAGCCCCCTAAGCCTTATGCCTTCACTTAGAGTCTCAAAACTCTAGTAGCCACTAGACCTCAATCAACCCATACCCAACCTTGAATTCTATGAAGACATAGGATTCAGTGAGTATCATGAGTCTCTCTTCTCCTCCCCTGCTCAAGGAGAGATGAGTACTCCTGTTTCTCCCATGTCTAGCCCATATCATCCACCCATTACTGAGGTTGATCTCCTTGAATCTGTTTAGGAGATCCATATGGAAGAGGCTTTCACTTCAAAAAGTGGCTACATGATTAAGACCTCAACCATGGCAACCTAGTCCACTTACACTTCAATTGAAGCTATCATAGTGCAGGGGAAATCCAGCAGCCAAGAACAAAGTGTTGGTGATAAGGAAGAAGACCTTGGTCCTATTCTCTCATCCCCTATGATTCTTCTGATTAAGATGAGGGGAGTCTGAAACTAAAGGTACAAAAACTGACTCAAACATGCACCTATTTAGTCTCAAAGATAAGTCACCTAGAATCTCAGGTGACTGTCTTACAAAGAAGGGTCAATGACCAGTAACTTTAGATCACCAATCTTAAGGGCCAGTTAGCTAAGAGACCACTAAGGAGAACTCAACCAGGTCCACAAGAACCTATGGATGTGATAGACTCAACCCTAATCTCACCTATGTAAGAAGGTGATGCTACCAAAAAGGGGGAGAAAGTCCAAACAATCATAGAACCTGGGAGTTCTTCACAGAGTATAGACTTTGAGGACTCACCACTCTCACTTGCAATTGTCCATACTCAGCAACCTCTTTAGGTCTAAATGAATGTGGACTTACAAAGTCTATTTGGGAAGTGTGTTCCAAGAGCTATGTCAACCCTATCTCTTCACTCTGAGAACCTAATCATGAGTTGGAGGTATGACACTGATAAAAGAGCTCTGGTAATCTCTAGATCTCAGGGTCAAAAGGAATTCTTCAACTTTTTCAATCTGAGATTTTATGAGAGCACTTATCTGATTGATCTTCCACTTGTCAACCCAAGTCAAAATAGGAAATCTGTAAGATTAGAAGATAGGATTCAAGAAAGGGTGCTTGAAGAGTTCAAGCTAAGATCCAGACTATATAGACAGAGGCTAGCGGGTAAGACCATTGGTCAACTGGATGTTGAGATGGACCCTAAGATTAGCTTCGAAGGGGAAGCCTTGGCTGAAGGCCTAGTGGTTGAACCTGTGAACCTTGAGATAGGAACTTCTTCAGCACCCATTACCCTCAGTGAGGCACGAGCTGGTGAAGGTGCTTCACAGCCTCTCTCTGGCCAGAGCTTGACTGCTAAACCAAGCAATGAAGGCCAAAGCTCTCTCCAACCTGAGTCACCAAGGCTTGTGAGTGAAAAAGAGAAAAGGAAACTAACTCCTGAGGAGATTAAGGAGGAGGAGAGAGAGAGGAAGATGAATCTAAGGGGAGAAAGTTCAAGAGGGTCTCCAGGCTTCATGAAAGCTGCTATCAGGGCTGCCCCCAGGCCAAACACTCAAGATGATGAGTTAAGGGCAGCCAGGATAAACTACTTGGGGACCATAAACTACAATATTGATGTACTACTCTCTCTTCCCTTAGATGAACTGAATGAACTGGCTGACAAGGAGTTGTCCAAGGAGAGGAAGGAGTCAGAGGATGCAACATTGCTCCTCAAACACAAGGAAGAAAGGAGACAGAAAAGGCTTTACAAGCATACTCCTACCCTCTCCCCAGTTCAAGAAAGTCCTGAGATAGAGGCTGTGGCAACTGCATAACCTCAAGTAGAGAAGGAAGCTGATAGACTGAACATGATCAACTACCTGAGTGCCACAGGCCTCTATCAGGCATTTGAACTTCTTCCCTTATCATATAAGTATGTTGAATTTGAGTATCTCAACCAGCTGGAACAATAAGTCATCAAAGAACAAAAGGCTTCTAACAGAAAACTAAGGGAAGAAGCTGCAAAGGCAAGAGCTATCATCCAAAAGAGCCAAAAGAAGTCTGCTGATAGACAAAGGATGATGAAATTCTTGAAGCTGTATGGATTCTTCAGAAGGAGACTTGGTCCAATGTCTCTATCCATTATGGATGAGCATATTAGAGTGATGAAGTAAAATATTAAGAAGGGAGAGCTTGTTTACTTGCATTCTCCACTAAGTCTAGCTCAATCTGAAGTTAAGGTCTAGGTTAAACCCCCTAAGACAACACAACCTGGACCTAGAGTTGCGTCTCAGCCAACTTCATTTTCTGATCCACAACAGGGTCCTCTTCCCTCACCTTCTGAACCTGTGAGAGAAGAGAATCCAACTAAGAAATACACATTAGAACAACCTGGTGGTGAAGGCTAGTCTTCTAAGTTAAAGACTTCAAAGAGTAGGAAAAGGATGGCCATGAAGAGTGTTTCTAAAAAGAAGACCAAGTCATCCACCTCTACACCTCAGGATGAGTCAGAGCATCCTAAAGTAGGGCAAGAAGAGGCTGCTCAACCAACTCCAACTCAAGTAGAGCCTTTTACATCTGGAAGACCCATCTTGTCCTGGATATTTGCTGCTAATCAGGACAGGTGGTATGTAATCAGAGATTAAGGAGGTTAAGATGTCTATTTCTAGCAAGACAAGCTTGATCTTCCTCTTTATGATCTCCATGACATGAGAAGGTATTATGAGAGTCTGAGGGATCCTGACCAGATGATGAAGAAAGGTATAGCCTTAATCCTAATAAGGACTATCAACATCTAAATAACTTCTCTGTTTTGAGAGCATCAGCCTAGGGGGAGTTTATAAGGTTATATTAGAAGACTGATGCAACCAAAAAAACCAAAACAACCAAGGAGCTTCCTGCATGTATGCACTAATGCATAAGATAGAAGTAACTTCAGAAGCTTTACACTCATCACAGAAATTATTCTAAGTGTAAAATCTTCTAAAGCCAAAGACCAAATCTTCTGAAGCCAAGATGAAGTCTTTCGAAGCTTCAAAGACAAAGTCTTCCGAAGCCAATGAAGTGAAGACTGATTTCCTCCGAAGACAGAGAGGACATGTTTTTTTTTGATATACTTTTACATAAAGCTGACTTACTTTCCGCTACAACTCTGAAGACTCACCAACTTATACAAGTTGGTGAAAAGGTCCATGCTTTTGTAAACTATAGATTATGGTCTTGAGTTTGTAACTTCCTACTTTGTACCTTTTATCCTTTTGTAATATATTAGGATGTGAGCTATGGCATGTCATAGTCACTAGTCAACAGGCAATCTGCCTTTGACTTTACATTGATCTTGTTGTCTAGATTAGTGTTTCCAGCTGGCTTTCAAAGTATGGCCGGATGTAGGATGTAAGTATCTCGGGTCCTTGTATTTCTAAATATGCTTTGTAACACTTGTAAAAGAACTTGAGAGCAATATTGTTGTATATTTCGAAATACAAGGACCTGAGATACTTTATACTACATCCTACAGCCAGCCATACTTTGAAGGCTAGCTAGAAATAGTAATCTAGAAACAAGATCAATGTATTTGGCATGGGAAGAGAGAGTAGTTCATAAACATTGTAGTTTCTCGTCCCCAAGTAGTTTATCCTGGCTGCCCTCAACTCATTATCTTGAGTGTTTGGCCTGGGAGCAACCCTGATAGCAGCTTGCATGAAGCCTGGAGACCCCCTTGAACTTTCTCCCCTTAGCTTTCTCTTCCTCTCTTTTTCCTCCTCCTTAATCTCCTCAGGAGGCAGTTTCCTTTTCCCTTGGTCACTCACAGGCCTTAGTGACTTAGAGAGGAGAGAGCTTTGGCCTTCATTGCTTGGTTCAGCAGTCAAGCTCTGGCCAGAGAGAGGCTGTGAAGCACCTTCACGAGCTGGTACCTTACGAAGGGTAATGTGTGCTGTAGAAGTTCCTGTCTCAAGGTTCACAGGTTCAACCATTGGGCCTTCAGCCAAGGCTTTCCCTTCAAAGCTAATCTTAGGGTCTACCTTAACATCCAGTTGACCAATGGTCTTACCTGCTAGCCTCTGTCTATATAGTCTAGATCTTAGCTTGAACTCTTCAAGCACCCTTTCTTGAATCCTATATGCTAATCTTGCAGCTTGCCTGTTTTGACTTTGGTTGACAAGTGGAAGATCAATCAGATAAGTGCTCTTATAGAATCTCAGATTAAAAAAGTTGACGAATTCCTATTGACCTTGAGATTTAGAGCTTAACAGAGCTCTTTTTTCAGTGTCATACCTCCAGCTCATGATTAGGTTCTCAGAGTGAAGAGATGGGGTAGACATAGCTCTTAGAATACCCTCCCCAAATAGACTTTGTAAGTCCATATTCATGTAGACTTGAGGAGGTTGCTGAGTATGGATAATTGCAAGTAAGGGTGGTGAGTCCTCAAAGTCCATACTTTATGAAGAATTCCCAGGTTCTATGATTGTTTGGACTTTCTCCCCCTTTTTGGTAGCATCACCTTCTTGTATAGGTGAGCTTGGGGTTGAGTCTGTCACATCCACATGTTCTTGTGGACCTGGTTGATTTCTCCTTAGTGGTCTCTCAGCTAACTGGCCCTTGAGATCGGTGATCTCAAGTTGCTGATCATTGACCCTTCTTTGTAAGACAGTCACTAGAGATTCCAAGTGACTTATCTTTGACTAAATAGGTGCATGTTTGAGTTAGTTTTTGCGTCTTTAGTTTCAAACTCCCCTCATCTTCATCAAAAGAATCATGAGGGGATGAGAGAATAGGATCAAAGTCTTCTTCCTCATCACCAGCACTTTGTTCTTCGCTGCTGGATTTCCCCTACACCATGACAACTTCAATTGAAGTGTCAGTGGGTTGGGTTGCCATGGTTGAGGTCTTAATCATGTAGTCACTTGCTGAAGTGAGAGCCTCATCCATATGGATCTCCTAAATAGATTCAGGGAGATCCACCTTAGTAATGGGTGGATGATATGGGCTAGACATAGGAGAAACAGTAGTACTCATCTCTCCTTGAGCAGGGGAGGAGAAGAGAGACTCATGATACTCACTGAATCCCATGTCTTCATCATCGTAGAATTCAAGGTTTGGGACTGGTTGGTTTAGATCAAGAGGCTGGGGATGGTAACTGTCTCCTGAAGGTTGTTCAATAGAGTTTTGAGACTCTGAGTGAAGGCTTAAGGCTTAGGGGTTGTGAGCTCATCAGGCTGAGCATGAGGAACCTCAGCACTGATCATTGGTGAGATGGGAGTGGTTTTCTCTTCAGGAGAAGTGGGAGCTCCAGTGTTCACTTTCTCTAGTATGGGTAGTGATATAGGGGCCTACACAAACTGAGTAGCATATGCAGGGATTCGTTTGTATTTTCTTTGGTAGGTGATGGTTATTTGTGGCTATAGAGGTGGTTGGGAAGAAGAAGGTGTGGGTTGAACACTAGTTAGTGTAGCTAGGTTGTCAACTTGAGCAATGAGCTCTAACATTTTTAGGGAAAGGGCTGTTTGTACCCCTGAGAAGCCAACAATTGGGTTCCTCATAGTCTTGAAGATGTCGGGCTTCATCTGTCCCAATTTTAGAACATTACCTGTTCCCCTCAATTGTGAGCCCAGTTCATAGTTAAGTATGTGCTGGACATATCTAGGGAACATGTAATATTCTAAGGAGTCGAAGTTTGCAAGTAAATTAGTGTATACAAATTATGAATACCTGAACTTGACACCTTGAACCATCCCAAGGACTATAAAGGAAAGATCTTCAAGAATCTGGTCCCATCCTCTATGTTTGTTGGATAAACTATGGATAACCATATGGAGAAGGTACTTCCACTGAGAGGAGACGTTTCCCTTTCTGAAGGTTCTGACTGAGAAGTCACCTTCATAGCCCATCTTTCCAACGGACTGGTTAACAGCAGACTTTGGGAAAGACAAGTCACCCTCTACATCATCCAGCTAAAGGTGAGTGTTTATAGAGGCTGGAGTGATGAAGATTGTCCTCCCCTGCACTATGGCAGACAGTGCCTTCTCCCCATCAATGGTGACCTCTTGATAGGTCCTTCAAAATTCCAACAACTGATCCTCATAAAGTGGGGGATCAATGGTGAGGGAGATGAAGTAGTTTGATAGAGTGAGAAAGCAGCAAACCTCTAAGAAACCAGGATCTTTCTCAGAGTCTAACAGACCAACTTGATTATGTTGTCTGTGAAGATGTATGGAGAAATCGGGTTGGTTTCTGCGATCAGGGTTGGCCATTTTGAGGTAGCTTCGTTGAGAAGGAAGATAAGAAGAAGGGTAGTTTGTGGGTGAATTTAGGTTAGAGAAATTTGAAGATGAAGAAGATAGTGAAAAGAAGGGGAACCTTTAAGAGAATATATATAAAATGGATTTAAGACAAAGTTAATGCAAAAAGATAAACTTTGAAATCCGAATATCGGTCCCACATCTGAAAAGTGCCCAAAAAGGTAGTTTTCTTGGAAGTTGAAAATCTTCCGAAGGTATTTTGTCTTCGAAAGTTTTATGAAAAAGCTTCCGAAGCCAGTTTTGGCATCGGAAGATATTCCTAAGGTTTGTGATAATTTTGCTTCAGAAAGAAAATACTTAGAGAATTTTAACTTCTGAGATATGTTTGGTTTTGGAAGAGATTAAGACTTGGGAATTTTATTCTAAAGAGAATAAATCTTCCGAGACTTAATTGCTTTCGGAAGAAAATTGTCCTTCAAATACATGTAAGTACTTAGAAGCATATTTAGGCTTTGAAAGATATATTAAAATATCTTTCGAAGGTAAATGTCTTATAAGTAGTTATTTAATTTGAAGACATATTGTTCTTCTGAAGACAACTTGATGTCTTCCGAAAGAAAATATGTTTGAAAATTTTCAAAAATCTAAGGAATATCATTTGACAAATTTTCTTCTAATAGAAACTGGGCTTATGAAGGTGATAAAATAGATAGCTTAGGACACACAGGTTTTAGAAATAAAATTTATTTAAGTTTTAAAAGAAAATCTACTCAAAGTTAATCATCCCAATAGCTGATATAAGATATTTAAATCTTTGTTTATCAAAAGCTTTAGTAAACAGATTAGCATATTGTTTATTTGTGTTAACTTTGACTAGTTTGATTAAACCTTTTTCAAAATTATCTCTAATCAAATGATACCTGATATTGATGTGTTTTGTCCTTGAGTACTGCACAGGATTCTCTGTAATAGAGATAGCACTATTTTATCTATGTGGATGGGAGTCTCTTTGAAGTTGAATCCATAGTCCAACATCTGATTCTGAATCCAAAGCACTTGAGCACAACAGCTTGTAGCAGCAATGTATTCAGCTTCAGAAGTTGATATAGACACACAAGATTGTTTCTTGCATTGCCAAGAGACTATCCTTCCACCAAGGAATTGACAACCCCCAGATGTAGACTTTGCAGTTGTGTTACAGCCACCATAGTCACTATTTGTTTAGGCATACAGACTAAAGTCAGAATTCTTTGGATACCAAAGCCCAAGCTTGGGAGCACTTTTGAGATATCTAAGAATCCTCTTGACAGCAACTAGGTGTGACATCTTAAGGTTGGCTTGATATCTTGCACAGATGCATTTGGTAAACATGATATCAGGCCTGCTGGCTATGAGATATATAAGAGACCCAATCATAGCCCTGTAGAGATGTTCATCCACATACCCCCCTCAAGATCAGGTCCAAGGGAGTGGTTTCTGGCTATGGGTGCCTTTGCAACCTTACAATCAGTCATGTTGAATCTTGTAAGAATGTCTTTTACATACTTTGACTGACTTATGAAGATGCCATTGTTAACTTGCTTCACTTGTATTCCTAGAAAGAAATTGAGTCCCCCCATGGCACTCATTTCAAATCTATTCTCCATCAGCCTCTCAAAGTCTTTACAAAGTTTTAGATTAGTTGACCTGAAGATAATATCATCTACATATACTTAAACCAGCATTAAGTCATTCCCTGTTCCTTTGATGAAGAGAGTTTCATCTATAGTACCCCTCTTATAGCCATGTTGATAGAGATACTAAGATAGTGTCTCATACCACTTTTTTGGAGCTTGGTGTAGCCCAAAAAGAGCTTTATCAATCTTGCAGACATAATCAGGATGATCTGGGTCTACAAAGCCAGGTAGTTGTTTGACATACATCTCTTCATCAATCACCCCATATAAGAAAGCACACTTGACATAAAGTTGGTTGACCTTGAAATCCTAAGATGCAGCAAAAGCCAGGAATATTCTTACAGCTTCAAGTCTTGCCACAGGAGCAAAAACATCTGTGTAGTCAATTCCTTCTTCTTGTGTGTATCCTTGAACAACTAGTCTGGCCTTGTTCTTGATGACAAGTCCTCTATCATCCTTCTTGTTTCTATAAACCCACTTGGTTCCTATGGTAGTCTTCCCTTAAGGAAGAGGACATAGGTTCCAAACCTTTTGTCTTTTGAATTGAAGCAGCTCCTCTTGTATTGCTTCAACCTAACTTCCATCTTTCAAAGCCTCATCAACTTTCTTTGGCTTTATCTGAACAAGAGTGTAGACAAACATTTTTGTCATGGGTTTGTCATCTTGTTCACACCCCTGTATCAACATTTCCAATGATGTTTGTGGTGGGGTGTGACTTGTGGATCTTGAGTTGAGGGATCACGACTAGTTGGTTGGAAAGACCTCAATTTGAGAAATTTAGATCTGGCAATGAAGTATCACCCACCACATCAGCACACTTATCAAGAGAGGCTTGATCCAATGAGTGTGTGACATCATTTATGTTGTCTTCTATGGAGTGGTTATCAGTATCAAGAAATTCTTGATCACTATCACCACCTCTATTTTCTCCTACATTTGAAGCTCCTTCACCTGAGTTTTCAGCTTTTGAGCTGGAATTAGTACGCTCCTCAGATGTATCAACTGAATTTGTCATGTTTGTACTGATAGGATCTTCACTTGCATGATTAGTTACCACTGGAGCTAATGTAGTATGCTTGCTTGGTTTTATCAGCTCAAATCTTGGGTTAGGATCTCTTATTGACTAGTTACCTGTAGATCCTAAAACATTCTCACAAGATTTGTTAAAACAGTTGGTAACTAAATCAAGATCAAACAGCCAATCAGGACCAGAACCTTTCACACTAGGAGTGTGTTCATTAAAGGTCACATTTGCTGACTCCTCAAGTACTCTAGTTCTGAGATTGTATACCCTATAAGCTTTAGCTTGGGAGGAGTATCCAATAAAGTGTCCATCATCTGATTTCTTAGCAAATTTGACTACTTGATCTTTGGTATTCAAGATGGTGCAAGGACATCCAAATGACCTGAGGAAACCAATAAATGGTCTCCTTTTATGCCATAGCTTATAGGGAGTCTTACCATGAGTCTTAACCACTAAAACTATGTTCTACACATAGCAAGCTGTGTTGATTGCCTCTGCCTAGAAGGTGATAGGCAGTTTAGAGTCAGACAACATGGTTCTTGTAGCCTTAAAAAGTGTCCAGTTTCTCCTCTCAGCAACACCATTTTGCTGAAGAGTCATGGGAGCACTATATTGTCTTGTAATACCTATTTCATCATAAAATGTGTCAAGGATTTGGTTCTTAAATTCTGTTCCTTGATCACATCTTATGGTTTTGACCTTGTGATCACATTGATTCTTAATTTTTAGAATGAAGTTCTTCAAGATCTCAGGGGTCTCATCCTTAGTTCTAAGAAAAAAGACCCAAGTAAATCTTGTGAACTCATCTGTAATCACTAAACAATATGAGGTCCTTCCTAAACTTATTACACTGGTGGGGCCAAAGAGATCAATATGTAATAAGTGTAGGGTAGAAGTAATAGAATTTCTTTCCTTTGTCTTGTGAGACACTTTATGTTGCTTCCCTTTCAAGCATGCTACACAGTGGTCATCACTTGTAAACTCTTTCTTTAGCATTCTAGTTACCAAATCATTTTTAATTAATTTATTCATGTTTTTAAAGTTTACATGGCATATTCTTTTATGCTAGAGGAAAGACTCATCACTATTTGCTTTAGATAGATAGCAAGAAACTTCTCCTGAGGGAGATGTTTTTTACAGGTCCATCTTATACATTTTCCCTTTCCTGGGGGCTTTGTGCATGATATGCTCTTGAGGAATGACCACCCCGAGCTTGAGAACAATGCACTCATGCTCAGTGAAGAGCATGTTGTGTCTCTGATCACAAAATTAGGATACACTCTGTAGATTGTACCCAAGCTCTTTGACAAAGTTTACCTTTTCAATGCTTAGCTTACCATTTGTAACCCTGCCCCTTCCAGCAATGTAACCTCCAGCATCTCCTCCAAAAGCAACTGACCCTCCATCAATTTTCTTAAAATTTAAAGCAAAGAGCCATTGCCTGTCATGTGCCTGGAACAACCACTATCAATGATCCATACATTCCTATTGGTCTTTAGCTGTCCCTGCATAAAATGAAATGTTTAGTTACATTTAGAAACCCAAGCCTCATTGGTCTTGGGCTTATCAAAGTGATTTCAAGACAATGTAACAGTAATTGATCCTATATTCAAGCTATGAGGATCATCAGCTGTTGTAGATGAAGAACTTTTAGTCACTTGGTCTTCCTTTATCTTCCATACCATCTTTGGGAGATTAGTCTTGACATTTAATACTTCGGAAGTTTTGACTACTTCGGAAGTTTTGGAGACTGGACCTTCAGAAGATCTTACTTTCACTGCAGTAGTCTTAAGTACTTCAGAAGCATTCCTTTCTTCCGAAGATAAGTTTTCACTTGTCTTCTTCTTCACCTTGGAGCTTCCAAAAGGAAAAGATTTTCCTTCTGAAGCTGGCTTTTCTTTCTTCCTTTTAGAAGTTTTCTTCTTGATCATGTGGACATACTTTTAGGATTGTAGATGCAATCCCTAGCAAGATGGGTAGTACTACCACACATGATGCAATCTATTTGCTTCCTTCTGAGTTTCTTCTTTTCACAGAAAGACTGAACTTGATCACTTTCCATCTCCATCTTCATCTTCTCAGATGATACAGCAAGCCTCTTAGGGTGAGGCTTGCTCTTGGAACTGGATGGTTCAGATTGTGTAGCAGTGGTACACAGCTGATCAGCCTTTTTCTCTATACTGGAATGAGTTGGACATGAACTAGAACTTCTGGTACTGAAGTTCATAGTTGTGTCTTCAGCCTTCACCACCTTAAATCATGCAGAGATGAACACTTGTTTTTGCTTAGAGTTGAAAGTGGCCTTGATCTCTTGAGCTTTTTTTTTATTTCCTCTTGGCTTTTTTGATCAAGTTCTTCCTCTTAGACTTGGTCATCCCAAACTCTTTTCTCTCCTCAGGATAATAGTGACCCTTCTTAGGATGATCTTCTTCACTCTTCTTAAAATCATCCTTCACTATCTCCTCTTCATCCTCTTCATCAATAGGGTCTCTGAGGGGAAGCTCATCTTCACAAGTTCTATGCCTTGGAGATCTTATAGATAATAGAGTGTGTGGTTAAGCTATCTCAGTAGATCCTAGTCCCTACTTATTCTGATAACAAACTTTTGCATGCAAGGATGAGGATATCATGTTCTTGACAGTCTCTTCTTCAAGAACACATTTTTCTGCCCTGGCTTTGCTGATCACAAGCTCAGCCTGGCATTCAGTTAACTTAATGATGAGATCCTTTATCTGAGTCCTGTAGTTGGTATGTTCATGCTTAAGAGTTGAAATGGTTTTCTCTAAATCTTCTATTTTAAGTTTGTAATCATTTTCAGCTCTTTTGAAATCAGCTTTTAGAATGTTTAAGGACTCAAGATTAGATCTCATTTCTAAGTTATAGGACCTATATCTGTTAACTTTAGCAATACATTCAGGTGTACAAAGAAGTTCCAATACCTTGGCTTCTTCATGATCTACTATCAGTGCCTGGTTTGGAGATGCATCCTCAACCTGAAAGCTCCAGTCAAAGCCTCCTTCTTCAACAGCAACTGCAGCTTGTTGCTTGGGCTTCTCATTCTGGGGAACTCCATCAGTGTAGTTTGGTCTGGTTTGTGCTTGGCCACCACTTGTTCTTGGTGCCTTGCACTCTCTAGCAAAGTGTCCCATTTGTTACACTTATAACACTTTACTTTGCTTTTGTCCAAACCAAACTTTTCACTGGTTGCATTCCTAGAAATCTTCCTTCCTGTCCTCTTTTAAAAGTTCTTGGCTCTGTGAGTAAGAAGAGCCATCTGCTCGACTATTTCCATGTATTCCAGATCATCTGGATTGATACAGTCCAGGTCTTCAAGGGTGAAGAGAAAGTTGCCTGTGCTTTCATCAGTAGACACAAAGGCTTGTGAAGAGCCTGTCTCTTGGAATGGACTTCCTTGAGTGTAGCTCTCTCTTGGTGTCTTGGGGAAGGTGATGAAAGGACCCTTTTGTGAGTTGTTAGGGTAGCAGATGAAATGATGTTATGGTTCTCTGCAATCCTTTTCAACCACATGAAGGGTTGAACTTTGCTGATTGTTGGAGTTACCAGATGGATTTTGTATGTTCATCTCCATCTGGTAGCCATTAAGGATACCATACAACTCAATGAGAGTAAGGGTCTTGAGGTTCTCAGTCCTCTTAATGACCACACAATAGTATGTCCATTGTCTGGGAAGAGAGGACATGAACTTCCTCACAATATCCCTATTCTCAAGAGTTACTCCAACATCCATTAGAGTATCCATAATCTCAACATACCTAAAGTATTGTTGAGTCATGGTTTGACCTACCTTAAAGGTTAAGTTTTCAAACTGCTGCTTCAAGAGATCCTTCTTGTTCTCTTTTGCTTTATTAGATCCATCATACATAAGCTTTAGCGCATTCCATAGTTGCTTAGCAGTCTTGCACTTCTTGAAGCCTCAATAGATGAAGTTTGGAAGAGCAGTTTTGAGGGCGGTCATGGCTTTCTGATCTATGTCTATCTTTTTCCAATCTTCTTTAGAATAGTCAGCCACTTCTTTTGGTATCATACCACCACCAGCAGCAGCTGGAGAGGTGGATGGTACATGAGGTCCAAAGACAATAGATTCCCACATCCTGAAGTCTTGAGACTTGATAAAGTCTTCTATTCTTTGGTACTAAGTGTCAAAGTCATCAGGGTTGATCAGTGGAGCCTTTGTCATAGTTCTGGTTTCCATATCATCCTTTATGATAGCTGCCATTTGAGTTGTTAAGTACTTTGTGAAACTAAAGGGATTAAGATAGTGAGATCTTACAATCAAGAGCCTAAAAAGCTCTAATACCAATTGCAGGACCGGTTAAGGGATGGTCAATACAATCAGTCTCACAATGAGGAGAGTGTTAGAGCACTTAACAGATCTAATGGGGAACCGAGTTTATGTGAAAGATACTAAGAACACAAGTAAACAATGAGACAAAACTAAGAACAAGAATAGGTTAATATGGTTTTCAATAATGCTGTATATTGCTCTCATTTTCTTTTACAAGTGTTACAAAGCATATTTCGAAATACAAGGACCTGAGATACTTTATACTACATCCTACAGCCGGCCATACTTTGAAGGCCAGCTGGAAACACTAATCTAGAAAACAAGATCAATGTAAAGTCAAAAGCAGATTGCCTTTTTGACTAGTGACTATGACATACCATAGCTCACATCCTAATATATTACAAAAAGGATAAAAGTTACAAAGTAGGAAGTTACAGACTCAAAACCATAATCTACAGTTTACTAAAGTATTGACCTTTTCACCAACTTGTATAAGTTGGTAAGTCTTCAGATTTGCAACGGAAAGTAAGTCAACTTTATGTAAAAGTAGATAAGAGAAAGCATGTCCTCTTTGTATTTGGAAGAAATCATTCTTCACTTCATTGGCTTTGAAAGACTTAATCTTTGGCTTCAGAAGATTTGGTCTTTGGATTCGGATGATTTTGCACTTAGAATAATTTCTATGATAAGTGTAAAACTTCCGAAATAACTTCTACCTTGTGCATCAGTGCATGAATGCAGGAAGCTCCTTGGTTGTTTTGGTTTCTTTGGTTGCATCAGCCTTCTAATATAACCTTACAATATATATATATATATATGTATGAGTGGTTTTTAACTAATTACCTAAAGATTACCAAAGTAATGAAACCTAAACAATATTAAAACTATGAATGGAAGAAACTAAGAAAACAATCAACAAACAAACTAAGGTATGATGGTATCGGATATGGTGAAGCAAACCACCTGGGCAAGGAATCCTATTGACTAACTTAACTAATCTCAAGAATAACTAATCATATGACACTTGATCTTAAGAATATGTCACCTAGAAATCACCAAGCTATGTTAAGCCTCCTATAGGTCTTATAAACACATCCAAGTGATCCTAAGGATTAGGTAACATTGATGGGATAAGGAACAAATCACCTCTTGCTCTAACAAAATCTAGAATGTTGAGGTACTCTAATGATGTATATCCTCTCGGTCTTAACAATCAAATGCTATGAAAGACTGTTACCAACAACCCCAGAACACAAGAGTAATTTATTCTAAACTAACTAATAACCTTAAAACACTTTAATCACAAATGAAAGGACAAACTCATGCTAGTGCAATCTAATCCTACACACAATGACAAAGGAAGAATCGAGCGAAGTTTATCACCTCTCGGTCTAAAAAACTCGGTAGAACATTTATTCAACCAACAATCAGATCCTTCCACGATAGCTATTTCTAGACTTTTAAATGAAAACATCAGATGCCCTTTTATACTTTTATTTCCCATTTATATAATTCATCTTATAATGATTATGATAGACTTTTAGTGGTTGGTGACTTAATTCTTTTTTATTATATCAACCTTAACCCTTTGATATTTTCATAATTTTAGCCTCTTATGTGATACTATTTTAGTAAATCAAATGAATTCTTTTGGTCCTACAACTATTGACACATAGGGTAATATATGTTATATGGTAATAAATGCCAAATCCTCATTGTTTTAATATATTTAAATGGTCCAAAACTATTTATTAATACAAAGGGGTACAACAACAATATTTCTAGTGTACTTTTAGTATTTCTTTCGGTTGACCAACCAAATCTTCTTGTTTTGACACGAGGTCACATAACTTTGAAACCTCACTCAAATGGATACATTTTAAAAAAGACAGTTTTGACCAAGTAGGACCAAAAATCTATTAAAAAAGACAGTTTTGACCTTCCAATTTGTTATGGCAGTTTGAGGTATCAAATCTCAATGAATTCAGGTACGACCACTTGGATTGAAAAGTTAACTTCTTAAATTTAAATTTAGGCTCAACAATCACTTTAATTGGACATGTTATGACCGATGTATGCCTCTTTAAATTCAAGGTAAGGAATCTGTCAATTTGTTGTCATCTTCTTAGCTTACTATTACAACCACCTTCTTAGTGTCTTTTCTCTTGCCTCTCTTTACCCACTTGTTACTAACCACTATCTTACTTACTTTTATTGAACATTTTAACATTATACACAATCCAAAAGTGCAGCGCCATACCATTTTATAACATAGATGTTACTTTAACCATCATAAGGTGCTTGTTGTCTTTAATCAAATGTCACCACCATACCATAAATATGTTCAGTAAAGAATGATGTTAGGTCTCACCTTGATGAGTATAGTTACTTGTATCATACTTGGTTCTTATTTTAAATACATATATACTTAAATTTTATAAGGTTATTGTAACACCCCGAAATTCTATTTAAAAGAAAGGAAAAGTATTTAGAAGGAAAAGATAAAGGATACAAGTTGAAGGGGGTAAAGTGTACAAAGTACAAAACCTTAATATTATATTAATAAAATGGGTATGGCCACCCACTTTAAAGCATATCTGCTTTCTGTTCTCTGTCAAGAATAAGAAGAAGAAAGGAGTGCCTGTTTTGGAGAAGAAGAAGGAAGGAAAAGCTGCAAAAAGTTAGTTTCTTGGGTTTATGTTCAGTTTTAGCTTAGTTTGCAGCTTGTAACTAAAGTTCTCGGTGTTTTAGAAGGTTGCTCTCAGGATTTTTGAGGCTGAAATCGCAAGTGGAGGTGTTTTGTTTGAAGAGCTGCTTCAAGGTGAGTTTCTAGATCCCCTTTTTATTGGTTTTCTAAGTGTTTGGGGCTGTTATGCATACCGGGCAGAAGGTTTCTAAACCAAACCAAGAGTTTCAGCATGATGTTCGATTGTGTTCTATTGATGTATGTTTTTAGATGTTTTCCTAAGAGATGTATGATGTTTAGTTTGTTCTACATGTGTAGTATGATAGATCTATGCCAAGGATGTGTTAGGATGATGATTGGGAGCTGGTTATAGCATAAGTTACGTTGCAGGTTAGATAGTTCATCCACATTTAAAACTGTGAAATTTGCATAAGTGTTTTGTTCATAAGCATTTTCTACAGTTCCATCCGCATTTGCTACAGTGTCATCCGCATTTGTTCTATCAGCATTTCTTTGGACACTTGTATATTTTCTGAAGACTTTCATCCACATTGTTCATCCGCATTTGTTACAGTCCATCCGCATTTGCTATAGTGTCATCCACACTTGCTACAGTGTCATCAGCATTTCTTTGGATACTTAGAATATTTTCTGAAAGTATTTTCTGAAGACTTTTCCACATTTGTTCTTGCTCATCCGCATTTCTTTGGGGACTTAGGTTTCTTTTTCTGAAATTTTGGGAGGTAGAATTTAAGTGCTAAGAAATGATGTTTCGGGGTGGTTTATGCTCATTTATGTTGCGTTTGCTTTGTGTGCTGCCATGATGATGTTGTTCCATGCTATGTTTATGTTGTGACTTTACGTGGTATGATGTATGATTATGTACGTAAAGTATTATGTAATGAAGTGAAAGATAACGATAATGAAAAGTGGAACGTAAAGAACGAGTGAAAGTCTTGCAAGCGATGAATGGAGGCGCACGACCATGTTGTCGTCAGCTCAACTGTGTGCGGTTTAGCTAACCCGAAGGATGCACACGAGAGTCTATCCTTGAGATAAACTCGATGGGGGTCTAATCCTTAAGATTGACCCGAATGATGTCATGATGCTCATCCAGGTACTATGTCAGTCTTCGGACATGAATCGGGGGTTTGTTTACAGGCCCCGGCACAGTATCAGTCTACGGACATGAGTTGGGGGTGTTGCAAAACAAAACGGGATCCTTGTCGCGTACTCCGGTACTATGTCAGTCTTCGGACATGAGTCAGGGGTTTGTTTACAGGCCTCGGCACAGTATCAGTCTTCGGACATGAGTCGGGGGTATTGCATGAGACAGGATCTAGATAGAAGTGAAAGATAATAATTATGGAAGTTTGAAACGTACGAAATGAACGAATGAGAATGAAAGATGGTGTACGTTGAGAAAGATAAATGAATAATTATTATCAATGTGTACGTATGATGTATGACCACGATCGGGTGTAAAGTTTTGGTTCCAAAGAAAGTAAAGTATTTTTATTATAAAACTAGAACTCACTCAGTGTTGCTGACTTTTTGAATGCATAATAGTTGGCAGGTATTTTGTTGATGCTGAGGAGTTGCAGGCATGGATGCATACGCTACTAGGGACGTTCTGAGACTGGCATCTACATTTTGACATGTTATTGCATTTTGATATGTAAACGACTTATGTAACGAGATAACATGTTTTAATTATTAATGAAATTTTTTAAATTCCGCTGCAAAAGTAATGATCACTTTGAATATTTTATGCGATGACGGTCCAGCTGTAAGCGTTCTGGAAACGGGGCCTTACAAGTTGGTATCAGAGCTAAAGTTTAAGTGAATTGGGTAAATATTTTCAAAAACAACCTAATCTTAAACTGAGAATAGGACGAAAGGAAAGGGATGCCGGTCCTAGTAGCTACGTGCCTGCAGGTAAAGGTTTTATTTTGTAGATTTAATGTTAACCGGTATTATGTGCGCATGTTATGTGGCTTGTGTGCTTTTGTGTGGATTTAGATACTGATGTAGTCAGGATAGGGAATGCTTGGGGGATGAAGAGTAAAGTAAGTGGCTAATCAGAACTGGCCACTGTAATTAGGGACTTACTATACTTGACATTAACTGAGCTATTACCTTGATTGACCGTGTTGGTGTTTGAATCTTGTAGTGTTCATAGATGGCTGGTGGTAGATCTTCTAAGGCTTCCCGAGGTGGAGTACGTGGTGGACGTGGTGCTGGAACACGTGCCACAAGGAGAGGGGTTAGGGATGCGGAGACGACTCCTATAGGTCCCGAGGTTCATCAGCATGAGGGCGTTGATGAGAGCGCAAATTTGAGGGCCTCAGTGAAAGAGGCGGTGGTTGAGGAGGTTCATCAGGTCATGCAGACAATCTTACCATCTGTAGTGACCAAAGTTATTCGTGCTATGAGGGATAACGAGCAGAAGGAGAAGAAGGAGAATAGGATAACCGCCCGGCGAGGGGGTGAAGCTGGAGGTTCCGGGGACATGGAGCAACCCGATGCGGATATGGTTGTCTCCTATGATGACGAGGAGGCAGTGCCGGGAACTGCGAGGGGATGCAGTTATAGGGCATTCCAAATATGCAGGCCCCCAACGTTTGATGGAAACAGAAGTACGACGGCTGCTCAGCGTTAGGTGAGAGAAATGGAGGCGGTGCTTGACATCAGCGAGTGCCGTGAGGATCAAAAGGTGAAGTTTGCTACCCACTCTTTTGTGGATTTAGCCTTATGCTGGTGGGACAATATTGTCCAGGCTGAGGGTACCAGGGCAGTCGGGAGGATGAGGTGGAAGGAACTGAAGAGGTTGGTGATTGAGGAGTTATGTCCTCATAGGGAGCTGGACAAAGTCGAGAGGGAGTTCCTGCAGCTGGAAGCGGGAACGATGACACACCAGCAGTACACCATGAAGTTTAACGAGATGGCAAGACTGGTGCCAGATCAAGTGACGCCTGTGTCATGAAAGATCAAGAGGTACATCCAAGGTCTGCCAATAGATGTCCGCAGACATCTGGTCACTGCCCGACCAAGCACGTTCAGGTCGGCGGTCGATTTGGCGGGAAGGTTGTACGACGAGCGAGAGACGGTGGCGATGATGGACGAAGAGTAGGAGCGAGCTATGATGGGAATGGAAGTGGAAGAAGGGGTGATGAAGACGGATTTGAGGCTGGTGATAAGAAGGTGAGGATAGGCAATCGGAGGATGGTAACCGGGGAAGTGAGGGCGTGCAAGAAGTGTGGAAAAGGCCACGAGGGAGAGTGCAAGTGGGGACTGAATGTCTGTTTCCAGTGCAGGAAGGAGGGCCACAGGGTAAGAGATTGCCTTATGGCTAAGTGCTACGACTGTGGTGAGACTGGACACATGAGCCGAGACAGCAAGAAGACGAGGGCAGGAAGCTCCGGCGCATGGAAGGATGGCAGAGGATGAAGTTTGAAGCAGGTTCCCTGACCGAGATTAGGCTGGAGCGGATTTGACTTGACGTTAGGTACGTTTCTGGTAATTTAAATTGTGCATCTATGCTTTGATTGTGGTGCTGGTGGTAGTTCGTTCCTGCTGCCTTGTGTTACGTTACACGTTAGGAGTAGGAATATTGAAGAGCCATCGATGTAGAGATTGCTATGGGTGAGTCCACTAGGTTACCTATGCCCTAGAGAATTGCATGGTAGAATCGCGAGTGCGCTTGTTCCTGCTAGACTGTTCAGGACAGACTTGGGTGGATAAACCTATCCCTTTGGATGAACTGGCTAGAGTTTGTGAGACAAACACCAAGTGTTCCAAAAGATGGATTGATCAACAGTGCCCGACAAGAGTTCGGTGCTGACCTTCGGTGACGGAGTAATGATAAAGACCTCGCCTTAGAAATGGATCATTCAAATCAGAAAGCAAGGAAAGTGGATACCGAGGCATATAGGGTCATTCTACATTGCTGCTTAGAAAGGAGAAGTGGCAAACCAACTGGAGCTACCCGACGTGTTAAGTGGGACTCATCCAATTTTCCATGTATCTCGTCTATGAAATAGCTCAATCGAGGAGGAGATGATTATGCCACTAAAGGACACTGTGATGGATGAAAGATTCAACTACGATAAGCAACTGATGGTCGTTTCTGATGGAAGGAAGTGATGGACTAAGGAGAATGGTGGTTTCACTTGTGCGAGTGCAGTGTAGCCCATAAGGGATCTAAGCCTAAGTGTAAGATCAAGGAAGAGGAGAGACAACGTTACCCGTAACTATTCGAGAAGCGACAGGTTTCGGGGACGAAACCTATATAAGGGGGGTGGACTTGTAACACCCCGAAATTCTATTTAAAAGAAAACGAAAGGAAAAGTATCTAGAAGGAAAAAATAAAGGATACAAGTTGAAAGGGGTAAAATGTACAAAGTACAAAACCTTAATATTATATTAATAAAATGGGTATGGCCACCCACTTTAAAGCATACCTGCTTTCTGTTCTCGGTCAAGAAGAAGAAGAAGAAAGGAGTGCCGGTTTTGGAGAAGAAGAAGGAAGGAAAAGCTGCTAAAGGTTATTTTCATGGGTTTATGTTCGGTTTTAGCTTAGTTTGCAGCTTGTAACCGAAGTTCTCCGTGTTTTAGAAGGTTGTTCTCGGGATTTTTGAGGCTGAAATCGCAAGTGGAGGTGTTTGGTTTGAAGAGCTGCTTCAAAGTGAGTTTCTAGATCCCCTTTTTACTGGTTGTCTAAGTGTTTTGGGCTGTTATGCATACCGGGCAGAAGGTTTCTAAACCAAACCATGAGTTTCAGCATGATGTTCGATTGTGTTCTATTGATGTATGTTTTTAGATGTTTTCCTAAGAGATGTATGATGTTTAGTTTGTTCTAAGTGTGTAGTATGATAGATCTATGCCAACGATGTGTTAGGATGATGATTGGGAGCTGGTTATAGTATAAGTTACGTTGCAGGTTAGATAGTTCATCCGCATTTAAAACTGTGAAATTTGCATAAGTGTTTTGTTCATAAGCATTTGCTACAGTTCCATCCGCATTTGCTACAGTGTCATCCGCATTTGTTCTATCAGCATTTCTTTGGACACTTGTATATTTTCCGAAGACTTTCATCCGCATTGTTCATCCGAATTTGCTACAGTCCATCCGCATTTGCTACAGTGTCATCCACACTTGCTACAGTGTCATCAGCATTTCTTTGGATACTTAGAATATTTTCTGAAGAGTATTTTCTGAAGACTTTCGTCCACATTTGTTCTTGCTCATCCGCATTTCTTTGGGGACTTAGGTTTCTTTTTCTAAAATTTTGGGAGGTAGAATTTAAGTGCTAAGAAATGATGTTTCGGGGCGGTTTATGCTCATTTATGTTGTGTTTGCTTTGTGTGCTGCCATGATGATGTTGTTCCATGCTATGTTTATGTTGTGACTTTACGTTGTATGATGTATGATTATGTACGTAAAGTATTATGTAATGAAGTGAAAGATAACGATAATGAAAAGTGGAACGTAAAGAACGAGTGAAAGTCTTGCAAGCGATGAATGGAGGCGCACGACCATGTTGTCGTCAGCTCAACTGTGTGCGGTTTAGCTAACCCGAAGGATGCACACGGGGAGTCTATCCTTGAGATAAACTCGATGGGGGTCTAATCCTTGAGGTTGACCCGAATGATGTCGTGATGCTCATCCCGATACTGTTTCAGTCTTCGGACATGAGTCGGAGGTTTGTTTACAGGCCTCGACACAGTATCAGTCTACGGACATGAGTTTTGAGTGTTGCAAAACAAAACGGGATCCTTGTCTCGTACTCCGGTACTGTGTCAGTCTTCAGACATGAGTCAGGGGTTTGTTTACAGGTCTCGGCACAGTATCAGTCTTCGGACATGAGTCGGGGGTATTGCATGAGACAGGATCTAGATAGAAGTGAAAGATAATAATTATGGAAGTTTGAAACGTACGAAATGAACGAATGAGAATGAAAGATGGTGTACGTTGAGAAAGATAAATGAATAATTATTATCAATGTGTACGTATGATGTATGACCACGATCGAGTGTAAAGTTTTGGTTCCAAAGAAAGTAAAGTATTTTAATTATAAAACTAGAACTCACTCGGTGTTGCTGACTTTTTGTATGCATAATAGTTGGCAGGTATTTTGTTGATGTCGAGGAGTTGCAGGCATGGATGCATACGCTACTAGGGACGTTCTGAGACTGGCATCCACATTTTGACATGTTATTGCATTTTGATATGTAAACGACTTATGTAACGAGATAACATGTTTTAATTATTAATGAAAGTTTTTAAATTCCGCTGCAAAAGTAATGATCACTTTGAATATTTTATGCGATGATGGTCCAGCTGTAAGCGTTCTGGAAACGGGGCCTTACAGTTATTATACTTGTTTTCTAACTTGATCACAAGATTAGTGTAAATTGTCACATGTAAAAACAATATACCTTTTTATGCTTACTTTTCTTCTAAAAACCCATAGATAATCAAGATGTTACACCTATTCAAAGTTTTTGAAAAAAGATATTCTTGTGTAAGAATTAAGATCTTTAAGAAAAAACTTGTACTTTTGTTTTTTAAATCATATTTTACAAGCTTAAACATGAATGTTCATGGGTGGCTTTTCATACAAGTTCTAACACTTATATGTGATCATAAAATGAAAGAAAACAATAAGAGTTTAGAGGCTCACTTTGAGTGTTGAAGAAGTAGAGGGCTAGATAGTGTCTTCCAAGGCTTGATCTCCTTAAAAAAAATACTTAAATCCTTGTGAAGAAGACTTGGTTCTTTGAAAATTAGATGAGAAAAGAAGTAAGAGTGTAAAGAAGGAGAGGGGGTGGCTATTAAGGGAAGAGAGAGGGAGAGAGAAGTTAGCTTGGAGTTGTTTATTGCAAATGAGTGTTTGAAAGGGGTGTAGATATTTAAAAAGTTACTTGTCAACTTCTTTTTCTTTTTCTTTTAAAGCATGGAGAAGAGGTATGGTGGTTGATGTGGTCAAACGATGAAGGTATGGGTAAGGGGTTTTGGTTATTCCATGTAAGTTAATGTACAAAAAGATTTGGTGTATTGTTTATTTTAAATGAATCTATACATTCTTCAAGATTTCTATTTTAAAAGAAGCTTTTAGCATTAGAAAATCCTTGTCATGATGATTTATTGTGTACTTTTATCATAAACCTTGATCATAGACGTCTATTATTCTTGATTTATAATTATAGATTTATTCATTTGATAACGATCATTAACCGGATAGACTTGATTTATAATTATGTAGGAGACATATTTTTTCCTATCAAATATTATAACTTATAATTTTTAAATTTGATATATTGAATTTGGGTGATACGATTTCTCGGACTCCATCTTGATCACACCCAATTTAATTACTAATGCTCATATCAACTAGATAATCATGCATATTAGTCATCAAATTCTCAAAATTTATCTATAGTGTGATAATGATTATGCATGTCTTTTCTAAGTTTTAATGAGACCTATTTGATGTACTCACGTCATATGGATAATAACCTGAAAATTAGGGTTGTCACAGATAATGAAAGAATACATGCCTTTAGGCCACTGATATTTAGTCTGAAGGATCATATTTAGTCAGATCATGCCATTAAGCTTATGCTAGCAATTATGTTAAATTTATCTTATAAATATGTGTTGTTTCATTATTAAATTATTTAGTTTGAGAATTTATGAACCTGCGCATATCTTTCATGTTTTGGTGCTAACTATTGGCGTAAGAAGTGATGGTGCATTTTAGTAGGCCCATACAGTTTGACTTTTATAGTCCTTGGTCAAATTTTAAAATCAGCAATACTGCATCCTAAAACCAGCATTCTTGGGTGTAATAATGCATAATACCAACCCGAATACTAGGAACTAGATAGAAAAAAAATGGTAGATGCCCGTTTTTTCATTGGGTTAACTTTTATTATTAAACGGCCAGGATGGATTATTACTGAAACTTTTGCTTAAAGTGATGATATTGAACTTAAAATTGGCAAATTGTGTTTTCAGAGTTACCAAGACGATATTAAAGATAATCGAGCTTCAGAGTCCATGCATGGGGTCATGCTTCATAAAGCACACCCCTATTCTCAACCTAAAATGCATCTCGTGCTAAAATTATCACACCCTTATGTTCATTAATCTGGTAGGACAAAAGTATAGTCCCTCGAAAGGAAGCATGGGGGCATGCCCACCACTAACATAGGGTCGTGCCCTATGAAGAAAGGGGTAGTGCCCGACCAAGTTTACGCATACAAGCCGACCAACTTTCACATACATCATACTAGCACGAGGCATGCCTAGTACTCTAGAAAGTCTATATATAGCTGCTCATTGGCAACTTTGGATAGAGGTTTTGTAGGGGTGAAAATCTGCTTTTTTCTCATGGGAATCCAATCTTGAAGGTCCTTGGGAGGCTCAAGAAATGGATTTAACACTTAGAAGAAGCTTGTGTTTGCTTAAACATCACCCATTATGGGTCACCGGTTTGATTGTTCCATTTTATCGATGATTTCATACTTATCTTCTATAACTGTTATTGTTATGTTTAAGCTTATTATGCTCTAAATTCTTATTATCATCCTAATTGGATGAAACTTATGTAACTTCTGATGAAAAATTTGTGTGCTTTATGTTATGTTATGTTGTGGTTATTTTATGGGTAGCATCTACACTTGAAAGGTAAGTTATAAACTTATGGTTTGTAATTGTGAATGTCATAAAAGGTTGAAAAACATATGATCTAACTTTTATACATGAAATCGGTCTTCATAATAAACTTATGGCTAATGAACTAGAAATGGGCTGCAGGATCGGTGTTTGTCTCACAACACAAGATTATCTCACAAACTCACTTAAAGTCACTCAGATTTGATGAAGTAGAATCTCTACTAAGTTCACAAGTAATATAATAAGTTAATGAGAACACGAGAGCACAAGAGTGGTTTTCCAGATACTTGTATATATTACTTCTCAACTCAGTATTACAACACTCTTACAAGCATGTTACTTAAGTTACAATAAGAAACTATATATACTACTGTCTACAGCCGGTTATACTCGGAAAACCAGCTGGAATCTACAACTAGACAAATACTATATCGCTAGAAGTAAAGTATCTAAGATAAAATACTATCCTAGATTAGGTAGTCATGAAAGGTCCATGACTTACCTTTTGTCACCAACTATAAGTGGCAACTGTACTAACTAATAATGGGTGAATAGTGGATTAAAGTATGGTCAACTACATGGGCGTGGGAAAGCGCCATGCAGTGTATCAGAGGTTGCAACGGATGTCAGACAGACCATACTTATGTACACTAGTTCATAGTTGGTTCTTCCGAAGCTAAGTTCTTCCGAGACCATTTATACTTAGGAAGAATCAACTTCTTTCGAGTCTTCTGCAAGTCTTCAGGACTTTATTCTTCCGAAGACTTTGTCTTTAGAATCTTCATAGTAGTATACTTCAGACTAAAAACTACTTAGTCTTAGAAGACTGAGTTTTCTCTTCAGAAGTTCTTCATAATTTGAGCTTCGAAAGATCTTTGACTTGTCTTCGGAAGAGCAGCTTTGTCTTCGAAAGACCACTTCACTTGTACATCAAAATCTTCTAAGTGTTAGTTTTGGTTACACTAGCCTCATATGATCCAACAAACTCCCCCTTGGCTGATGCTACCAAAATTTCACTTCTTCCTACTCCTCAAGGTCTTCAACACCAGGGAAAGCAGATATTTTTCTGTCTTTTTATTCTTCCCTGATGTGGTGGTGAGGAGTTTGTACAAGTCATCTGTATAAAGTAGATCTAATCTGTTGCTTTGGATGACATGTACTCTTTGTTCTGTCCCTCTAAAGAGAGTTAGTTGATGGGAACTATAGTCATATTCCCATCTAACTATAGGATCTAAAGTTGGACCTTCAACCATCTGCAGGAATGTTCTTCCTTTTTTGGTTGCACCTTCTTCTTCCTTTGCTCTCTTTTTCAACTCTTTTTTAGTATTGGATTTCTTTGTAAGCTCTTCAAAATGAAGACTGCTCAGATGATTCCTGATATGAGCAGCTATCTGAGAGTAGGAGGAGTTGGAGAATGGTCTCTCTACTAACTTAGTAATGTCAAACCTGCTGGAGTGTAGCAGAGCAGATGTATCAAGTTTGTTCACTTGACCATTCTCCCTTTCCATAGCAAAGCTGTGTGCAGCTTCATCGAACCTCCACTGGACAATTTGGCTTCTAGGATTGAGGGGATTGGTTGGCAGCTTGTCCTCTTTTCTTGTGTCTAGCAGAGTCACCAGTCTCCTTCTCAACTTCTTCTCTTCTTCATTAAGTACGTCTGAGTTGGTTGCAAGAAGTTGGAGAGCTTGGTCCAGTGTTTCCCTTGGCAGATCAAGGAATGCCTATCTTATGAGGGAACAGGAAGAGCCATCAGTGTATTTCAGCTTTATGGACTCTTCCTCACAAGATATGTCACTCAGGGTGTGCAGCTGATGAGCTTCCTTTTGATCTCCTTGAATTCTTCTAAGTTCAGGGGTTTAGATGGTTTAGAAGATGATTTGGGTAGTGATTGGGTTCGGGGTTGTGTTTTGGGTTTAAGGATAGGTGGTGGTGGAGGTTATTGAGAGGCAGTGGATGAAGGTGTAGGTAAGGCTGATGGTATGGGTTCAGGGTTATAAGGTTCAGTGGTTGTCTCAGTTTTAATGGGGAAGGGAAAAGGTGTAGGCATAGCTTGTGGTTTGTGTGCTGGTTTGGGTGCCATTCTCTGAATGCTTTGCCTTTGGAGTACCTCCTGCCTTCTTCCTAAGCGAATGTCAGCCTTGATGTCACTGACATGTCGCTGTAGGGTCTTTAGGGACATAGGACCCACCTGCCTGCCAGTGAATCCATAGGCTTTAAGGTAGATTTTTCATCCAGTCCTTATCACCTTCACTCTTAGCATCCAAGCTTTGCCTCTTCCTCCATCTTCTTCCTCTCCTTTAGCTTCTCCTTGGAAGCCTTCTTCCTTTATTTGTTGATTTGATCTTGCTCTTTGTAAAAAAAGAACAAGATCGTATCATAATCATGAGGTGCTAGCTCCTTTTGAGAATAGCCTCTAGTAAAGAGAAAGACTATTCTCTCCATCCTCTCCTTCTCCATTGCTTCCTCCTTCCTCCTCTCTTTCTCCACTTTGGCCAACCTTGCTGCTTTCGCCTTTTCTTTTTGTAGCAAGGTGGCCTTCTCCAGCTTTACAAGCTTATCAAGTGGGAGTAGAAGGATATCTTCACTGTCTACTCCCAGGCTGATAAGCCTGTCTATTACCTCTACTCTCCTTTGGTTGTTGATACTTTCTTGACCGGCTGCTGCTGCTTTGCTGCTTGCAGCCAGCAACTTCCCAGTATCAATTCTACCTTTCTTTTTCAACTTCTCCAGGCTTTCTTCCTCTAGAAGCTCTTTAGCAGTGAGCTTACTCTTCCCAGGAAGATTCAGCCTTTGGAGACTCAGGCTTAGATGTTTCAGGTTGGGGAGAGGGGGTTTGAACTTGTGGTGCTTGGGAGATGGGAGTTGTAAGGAGGTCCTCACTATTGACCTCAGAGTCCAGGTCAAGAATTCTGTAATGAATAGGTCATCGGACAAAGAAGATAGTTCAATTATCCCTTCAGCAGCTTGAATTTCTGCTTCGGAAATAATTGGAACTGCACTACATGTCCCTTCTAAGTTGGTTGCTGGGCCATCAGTCTGTATTTCCCCTTCAAAGTTAATCTCAAGTTCAATAGAGACCTTAGGTTGACCAACTTCCTCCGCATAGGTAGGTGGTGCACTCAGTCGTTGTAGCTCTTCAGCTCCAAAATAGGCTATGACAACATCAGGGGAGGGTTGTTCAAGGGAGGAGCTTATTAGAAATTTGGTTATGAATCTATTAACGTCAATAAGCATCCTTAGGTCCACTTGAATGGTGATAGGAGGTGGTTGAGGAAAGATGGTTGCAGGATGTTGCTGTGTGGGATATAAAGAAGAGATGTCATCAAGGGAAGTAGTGATGGAAGTAGTGATGGCAAGGCTGGGTTCCACATGTCTTTGTTTTTGTACATTCTCCCCCTTTTTGGTAGCATCATCTTGAGAAGTAGAAGAGCTGGAGGAAGAACTTAAAGAAACTTGAATTGGTACATGCCTAACAGACTTCTCAATATGTTTCTCAGCTAGTTGAGCCTTGAGATGTTCAATCTCAAGTTGTTGAGTGGCAGATCTATCCTCTAAAATCTTAACCTTTAATTCAAGGTTTGAGACTTAAGAAAGAAGATCTCTGATAGTGAGTTTCAGACTACCCTCATCCTCTTTTGAAGAATCATTGGGAGATGAGATAACATACCTAGTATGTTCATCATCACCACCAGTAGTGGTTTCTTGGCACCCTGGATACCCTTGCTTACTAATGTCTCTTTCAGAGGCATCAATTGGCAAGGTTGTCATAGACTTTTTCTCACTAATGTTACCACTATCCAGAGAGGCTAGTGAAACACTCTCAGTAGCAGTAGCTGAGCCTAAATGAGTCACCTCCACACCGGTTAGACTCGCCTCAGTTAGGTTTAGCTGATGTGGGCTAGACATCAGAGGTTCCCTGGGGCTTAGTTGATCTTGAGAGTGGGGTGGTAGATCAACATCATGGCCCAGATGGAACATAATGTCCTCATCAGGTTGGGTTAATAGGTTAATAAAGGATATAGAAGTTATATCTAGTGACCCAGGACCTTGGTTAGCACCTAATGGCTCCACTGTAATAGCAGTTGAGCCAATGATGTGGTTGTCCCTTTTTGGCTGCTCAGGGGAGTGTTGAGACTCTCCCTGAGGGCTAATGGCTTGGATTGTGGGCTCATCAGGTTGAGACTGAGGAGACTCAACACTGACATTGAGGTCAATGGTGGAGGATGGTTGGACCTCTGGCTGAGTGGGAGCCCTGAGTTCCACTCTAGCCTTTTTGGTTTGAAAAGAGGGGACTTGACCAATATGAGTAGATTGATCAAGGGTTCGTTTGGGGTGTCTTTTGTAGGTAATCTTGATTGGGTGGGAAGAAGTAATTGGCATTATAGTGGTGGTGTCTGGTGTGGGTTCATCACCTGTTGGGCTTGTAGGGATGTCACCAGGAGCCATTGGCTCAAGCATACCTGGAAGAAGATCAGTGAATTTTCCAGTGAAGTTGGTGGACACTTTCTTCAGAGTTTTTAAGATACCAGGCCTCATGTGAGGGACCAGTAGAATATCTTGACATTGTAGTTTGTCCTAGTCCAGCTCATAGTTGATTATGTGCTGAATGAACCGGGGATACATATAGAATGGATCTCGACTGAGATTTCCTCGTAGATTGTTCAGCACAAATCTTAAATAGTTGAAACGCAGGCCTTTTACCAACCCGTGGACAAGGCAGCCCAAATCTTATAGGATTTGATCCCATTCCCCGGACTTGTTGGATAGGCAGTGTAGGATGATGTGCAGCAAGAACTTCCAATTGTAAGACAAATTGAACTGTTGACTTTCTCACATCGCCGCCATATCCCATCTGAGTGTAAGTGTCTTCCAACTTGGACTTGGGGAATTCAATAGGTGCACCCTCATCATGAAGCTCCAGATGCTCCCAGATGGTATTTTCACTTACAATGATCTCCTATCCGCAGACCCTTGATCAAATAATTCTTTCATCATTTAGGGTTTCACAGCGACCATTATCCCAAAAATCGGCCAGATGGTTTGAGTAGATGGTAGGATTTACGGTTAGGGCTGTGAAGTATGCGGACTATGATAGAAATTCGACAATCGGGGCAAAATCAACATCCTTAGAAGAATCAAGGATGGCGACCTGATTATGTTAAGAATTCAAAGCCATTGTTTTAAGAAGAACTATTTGATTGGGGAAATTGAAAGTGAGTTAAGAAGATGATGGAAATTTGGGGCTTTGGAAGTGGTAAAGAAAGTAGAGAAAGAGAGTCGAAAGTTTTTAAATGGGGGGTAAAAAGCCAAACCGATAAGGTGAGTAGACGGGTGAAAGGATGGTTTAGGTTTCGATTTGACTGGGGCGTCAAGGTAAACCATTTAAAATATTCTGACAATTATCACTAAAATTTTACTTTTTATAGAATGGGGCCCAAAGATTTCCGTTACACAGTAAAGAGATTCTTCTGAAGGTAAAATTTCTTCCTAAAGAAAACACTTGCTTTTCTCAATATTATCTTCCGAAATCATTTTTACTACTGAAAGCAAATCATGTCTCAATGACAAATTTGCTTTCAAGAGTACTGTCTTCTTCGGAGAAAAGAAGTTAGTAAGCTTCGGAAGTAAATTTGATCTATGATCAAATGTTCTTCCGAGGCTAAAAACTCTTCGAAAGAGAATATTTATGCAGAGGAATTTGCCTACAGGAGATGGATAAAGATCTCTTCCGAGGGTAAATTTCTCTTCAGAAGAATTCATACTTAGAAATTTGAAGAAAGCCTTTTTTAGTAACAGGACTTAGATTGTATTTAAACAACATAGACAAGACAACTTTAAAAAGGTTTTTCAAAAACGAAAGACTAGTCGATGTTAATCATCCCAATAGCTGTGATTAAATATTTAAATCTTTGTTCATCAAAGACTTTGGTGAACATGTTAGCATATTGTTCATTTGAATTGACTTTGACTAGCTTCATTAGATTTTTCTCATGAATACCTCTATTGAAATGATACATGATGTCGATATGCTTTGTCTTGGAGTGCTTGACCTGATTTTCTGTGATAGAAATGACACTCTTGTTATCTATGTGGATAGGAGTCTCCATGAAGTTGAAACCATAATACAACATGTGATTTTGAATCCATAGCAGTTGAGCATAGCAGCTCATAGCAGCAACGTATTCAGCTTTAGTAGTTGATGTAGAGACACATGATTGCTTCTTGCATTTCTAGGAGATGATCCTTCCACTAAGAAATTGACATCCTTCTGATGTGGATTTCTTGTTGATGTTGCAGCCACCATAATCACTGTCAGTGTAACCATAGAGATTAAAATCCTTATTCTTAGGATACCAAAGACCCAGTTTGGGAGCTCCTTTGAGGTATCTAAGAATTCTTTTGGCAGCAATTAGGTGAGACACCTTTGGAGAAGCTTGATATCTTGCACAGATGCATGTTGCAAACATGATATCAGGTCTCCTTGCAGTGAGATACATCAGAGATCCAATAATCGCCCTGTACTGATGCTGATCAGTATCCTCCCCCTTGGAATTAGGACAAAGATTGTGATTTCTGGGTATAGGTGTCTTGGCTGGCTTACAATCTTTCATCTCAAATCTCTCTAAGATATCCTTGACATACTTAGATTGATTGATGAAGAACCCTTCTTCCATCTACTTCACTTGAATTCCAAGGAAGAAGTCCATCTTTCCCATAGAACTCATTTCAAACTTCTTCCTCATGATGCTTTCAAAGTCTTTGCACATTTGGTCATTTAAGGAACCAAATATGATGTAGCAACATGTCCTTCCCAGTATTCTTTATGAACAATGTCTTATCTATGGTGCCTCTGGTGTAGCCACTCTTGAGAAGAAACTGAGACATTGTCTCATACCACAACCTAAGTGCCTGATGCAACCCATAAAGAGCTTTATCAAGTTTGCACACATAGTTAGGGTGTTGTTGGTCTTCAAATCCAGGTAGCTGACACACATAGACTTCTCTATTGATATCCCCATATAAAAATGCACATTTGATATCAAGTTAATATACAGTGAAGTTCTTGGATGCTGTAAAAGCAAGGAAGATTCTCACAGCCTCAAGTCTTACAACAGGTGCAAAGACATCAGTGTAATATATGCCTTCCTTGTATGTGTATCCTTGAACGACAAGTCTTTCTTTGTTCTTGATGATCAAACCTCTATCGTCTTTTTTATTTCTGAACACCCACTTAGTGCCAATAGGGACTTGGCCAGGTGGCAATGGACATAAGTTCCATACCTTTTGCCTCTTGAATTGAAGCAACTCCTCTTGCATTGCTTCAACCTAATTGTTGTCCTTAAGAGCTTCTTCCACCTTTTTTGGTTCCATTTGAGAAAGAAAGCATGAGTACAAACAGACATTCCCATTATGGGTCTGACTTCTTGTTCTCACACCTTCTGAGACATCCCCAATGATGTTTTCAGCTAGATGAGTGTTATGTATCCTGAGCCTAGGAATCACATCTAATTGCATAGATAGATCCAGGTTTGAGAAGTTTTGCTCATGATTTTGACCACCATGACCAGCTGATGTATCACACTCATTCAATGAGGACTGATTGAATGAATGTGTGACAACATCAATGATATTTTACTGAGAAGCAGCATCAACAGTTGCCTGTTTCTCCAGATTACTGTCTTCATCAGCTTGGTGTTGAGTACTTGAGTTGTTAGTTATTGAGTTGTGAGGCTCAGTTGGCTGAAAACTTGTTGAAGCTCCATTGTTTCCTGAGATATTCATGCTTTCAGGACTTCCAGTAATAGGAGCTTGATCTTCAATTTCTCTTGGAGAACTGGGAATAGGTCTGGGTAACTCAAACATTTGATCTTCATAGGGGTCATTTTGAGTTCCTGTTCCAGCTAAAACATTCTCACAAGATGGTTTAGAAAAGTTTGGAAACAATTCTAGATTGAAGATATATTCAGGACCATTGCCTTTAACACAAGGAGTGTGCTCATTTACAACAATGTTTGATGATTCCTCAAATTGTTGATTTTTGATATTATATACTCTATAAGCAATAGAGGTTGAGGAATATCCAACAAAGATAGTATCATTTGACTTTTCAGCAAACTTTGCTAAATTGTCTTTTGTGTTAAGTATGGTATACCTGCTGCCAAAGGACCTAAGAAAGCCAATGAACAGTGGCCTCTTGTTCCATAACTCATAAGGGGTCTTTCCATAAGGCTTAACAATGAGAACCCTGTTCTGCACATAGCATACAGTGCTGACTGCCTCTGCCCAGAAAGTTAGAGACAGCTTTGAATCAATTAACTTAGTTCTTGCAGCCTTAATAAGTGTCATGTTCCTCCTCTCAGCAACACCATTCTGTTGAGGAGTTCTAGGAGCACTATATTGTCTGGCAATCCCGTTTGAGTTACAGAATGAGTCAAGAACTTGATTCTTAAACTCAGTCCCTTAATCACTTCTAATGATTTTTACCTTGTGATCTATTTGATTTTCAATTTTAAGAATAAAAGCTTTTAAAGTTTCAGCCGTTTCAACTTTAGTTCTTAGAAAGAAAACCCAAGTAAATCTTGTGAAGTCATCAACAATGATAAGGCAATATGATTTCCTTCCAATGCTCATTATACTTGTGGGACCAAAAAAATCCATGTGCATTATACTTGTGGGACCAAAAAGATCCTTGTGCAATAAGTGTAATGAGGTGGTGATAGAGTTGACCTCTTTGGATTTGTGAGAAACCTTGTGTTGCTTTCCTTTCAGGCAAGCAACATAATTATCTTTACAGGTACACTCCTTTTTAGGTACACCATGTACCAAATTATTTTTAACCAATTTATTCATGGTTTTAAAATTAACATGGCACATTCTTTTATGCCAAAGAGTTGACTCATCACCATTTGCTTTGGAAAGAAAGCATGATACTTCACCTAGTAGGGAAGCATTATTCATATCCAGCTTGTACATATCCCCTCTCTTGGGAGATCTAAGAAGCACCAATTCCCGAGGAATTGTCATCCCGGGTTTGAGTATAATGTACTCATGTTTTATGAAAAGAAATTGGTGCTTTTGGTCATAGAATTGAGAAACACTCAAGAGATTGTATTCAAGCTGTTTGACAAAGTTTACTTTGTCAAATTTTAACTTACCATTGGATACACTACCTCTACCAGGAATGTATCCTCCGGCTTCACCTCCAAACTAAACAGGACCTCCATCAAAATGTTCAAATTATTATAGGAGAGATTTGTTCCCTGTTATGTGGCTGGAGCATCCACTGTCCACAATCCAAACATTTCTATTCTTGTCATGTGGATGTCCCTGCACATAAGGTGAAATGATTAGTTACTATTAGAAACCCAAGCCTTGTTGGTCTTGGGTTCTTCTAATGTAGATGATATAATTGAACCAAAATATATGCATGGGGGGTTCAATTATGGTTTGTGAAGAAGAGGTTTGGGCTGCAACATCTTTTTGATCTTCCATGTCATCCTATGGTTGATCAGTGTTGATGAACCTGAAGAGGTTTGCATAGCATGACTTGCTTCTAAGGCTTCTTTCTTCTCGAAAGAAGTTCTCACCACCTTTTCTTTTGAAGCAGTCTTCTTCAATTCTTTTTGTTCCTTTGTTTGTTCTTTAGCTTTTCTTCTGAAGCTATTTTCCTTTCGGAAGAATGAGTTTCTTCCAAAAGTAACTTGGCTTCAGAAACAAGATTTCCTTTCTTTAACACTTGGACCATATGGTAAGGTCCAAATATGAAACCATCCTTGACTGCTTCTTTCTTAACATTGGTTGTATAATGTGTGCTTGCAGGATTGTAGTAACAATCTTTAGCCATGAGGTTATGTAGACCACATATTATGCACTCAATGTTATTCTTGATGGGGCAAGTGGGCTGTTGTTTCTTGCACTTCTTTTCTTCTTCAACAGCCTTCCCCTTCAACTTTTGATCCTTCATCTGGATAGGAGTGCTGGTATTACACTCTTTTCCAGGATCAGGCTTTCCAACCACTTGGAATCTAGCTGCGATGAATACACCCTTTTGCCTTGGGTCTATTTTCATCTTAGTCTCAGCCACCTTCTTGGTAGTTTTTCTTGCTGCCCTGATTTTGTTCTTTCTAGCTTTGGTGATTAAGGGTTGATTATCGATGGAAATAAGGTTTTCTATCTTATCTTTCCCTGTGGTGGTTACCATTGTTGCATCATTCTTCTGCTCTTTAGGTAATGGGTCAGTAGTTGGAACCTCTTGCTCATCAGTACCATATCTTGGCTGTCTAACAGACATAAAGGAATATGGTGGAGCAATTTCATTGGTTCCCAACCCATTTTTGTTTTGATGGCATACCTTGGAGTGGGAGGATGATGCAATGATGGTGTTGAAGTTATGCTCTTTAATGGTATACTTCTTTGCTTTAGCCTCAGCTATTACTAGCTGGGCTTGAGCCTCAGTCAACTTGGATATTAGATCTTTTATCTGAGCCCTATAGCTTGAATGTTCATGTTTTAAAGAAGACATAGTTTTTTCTAACTCTTCTATTTTGAGATTATAGTCAGATCCTGCTTTCTTAAAATCATATTTTAGGATATTTAAAGACTCGATATCAGATCTAATTTACATGTTGTAGTCCTGATACAATTTAAACTTAGCAATACAGGCTGGGGTACAGAGATGTTCATATACCTTAGTGTCTTCAGTTCCAGCCATGAGAGCGTGAGCAGGAGTGACATCTTGCACCATGAAGCTTCAATCAACTTCTTAAGCAACAGCTACAATCTGTTGTTCAGTGGATTTGGTTGCAGCGTTAGGGGTAGCAGGATGTTGGGAGGCTTGAGTGGCTCTAGGATTGGATCTAGGAGCTTTTCATTCCCTTGTAAAATGACCAAGTTGGTTGCAGTTGTAGCACTTGGCCTTTGTCTTGTCAAACCCAAATTTACTATTGGTTGGGTTCTGAGGGAATTGCCTTCTAGTTCTTTTAAAGAACTTCTTTGCTCTGCAAGTCAGGAGAGCCATTTGTTAGAAAATGTCCATGTATTCAACATCATCTGGGCTGAACACTCTAGATCATCAAAACAAAATTGAAAATCTCTAGAGTGCTCACTCCCTGAAACAAAAGCACAACTATCCTGGAAAGAATTTTGTTGAGCCTGTTGAGACCTGGGCGTCTCAGGGAATGTAATGTATGGTCCAGATGAAGATGATGGCTGTTGGGGTTAGTTCAGGTACAACTGGGGCTGGGAAGTTCTTGAACCTTCAACAACATGTAGAGCATTGCTAACAAGAAGGTTTGGGTGTCTCCATACGTGTAAGGCCCCGTCCCTGGAAACCCCACAGTTGGTCAATCACAACCTTATTTATAATAAGACACAATAAATTTCATAAAAACATTGCAGCGGATTAATTTATCAAAAACCATTCATGCATTAATATTTGATGTTGACAAATAATACATCATTGTTTTAAAAAAGTTACAAAAGAATATTCAGTTGTATTACAAAACAACAACATTATCGTGTATGAAATGGATGCCAATCTTTGCCGCCAAGTAGCTTGACCCTCGTGCCATCCTCAGCAGCAAGCTACCTGCCAACTGAAAATACATAAAAAGTCAGTGTTGCTGAGTGAGTTCTAGTTTTAAATAATAAAATACTTTACCTTTATTAAAAACTTTTCCTTTACTTTCGTTCGTGATCACAAAACATACATACATCTTGATAATATCATTATTATCTTTTATCATCGTTCATAATCGTTCGTTTCACACTTTTTCATTATCTTTCACTTCTATCTATATCCTGTCATAAGTTATACCCCAACATTAGGCACGAAGCCACCTCGGTCTTGGGGTTAAACAACAAGGATCCCATTTCGCACGTATGGATCAGTCACCAAGACTAACCCCCTTGTGTGTATATCCTCATGGGTTAGCCAAGATCGCACGCTACATCGCACACAGTTGAGCTAACAACTCTTCAATGAGTTGTGAACCTCTTTAAATTTTCTTGCAAGACTTTCATTCATTTGTTATGTTCCACTTTCATTATCATTAAACTTTCGCTTCTTTTATGATAATACTTTACGTATAAGAGCATTAACCCACCACGTAAAGCCACGTAATAATACGTAATAAGGAACATCAATAACAGACCACAAACATGTATAATATGAACAAACATAAACCATCAAAATATTCTAGAGCCTAATCATGAATTTCTATTTCCCAAGATTTTAGCAAAATCCTAAGTCAGTTTAGGCGCATGAGCACTATGCAGGCGCATGAGTACTATGCAGGAGCACGGGCAGTTGGGCGCATGGGAAAACTTGGGCGCATGGGCACTTAGGCGCATGGACACTTAGGCACATGGGCAGTTGGGCGCATAGGCAAAAACTTAAGCGCATGGGCACTTAGGCGCATGGGCAGTTGGGCGTATGGGCAAAAACTTAGACGCATGGGCACTAGGCACATGGACACTTAGGCGCATGGGCAGTTGGGCGCATAGGCAAAAACTTAGGCGCATGGGCACTTAGGCGCATGGGCAGTTGGGCGCTTGGGCATAAACAGGGGTACATACGGTTTCAACATACTGAGAGTTGTAAAAATGATAATTTATATGCATTTCAGTCCCAAAACAAGTTTAAAACAGAAAAACTAGGGACCTAGAACTCACCTACAGCAGCCTTCGAGTAAAACTCCTCCAAACTCAAGAGCACTTGGAGTTCAAACACCTAAACACACCAAAAACACCCAACCGAACACAGAGGAACACATAAGACTCGGTCCAAAAGCTGAAAATCCAGCTGAAACCGAACAAAACACATGAAAAGCTTACCTTCAAGCCGATCTTCTTCTTCTTCTCTCTAAAAACCGATGGAAACTCTGTTCCTCTTCTTTTTACAGTCGAGCAGTTGGTGAGCAGGGTAGTGGGCGGCCATGCCCACCTTTTAAACATAATAATAATAAAGTTTGCCTCTTGCACAACTTTAACCCCTTAACTTGGGTTATTTCACCTTTCTTTCTTTATACTTCCCTTTTCTTTTCTTTTTTTTATAACTTTTTGGGTGTTACAATATGGTATCCATCAAGGATTCCATATAGTTCAGTCATAGTAAGAGTGTTGAGATTCTTAGTTCTCTTGGTTGAGACATAGTAGAAAGTCCACTCATGAGGAAGTGTACTCATGAATTTTCTTACTATGTCTCTTTTCTCAAGAACCACTCCCATAGACTGAAAAGAGGTGATCAAGTCTATGTACCTGAAGTATTGTTGGCTCAAGGTCTCACTAACAATATAAGTGAAGTTCTCAAACTTCTACTTCAGCACATCTTTCTTGGACTCCTTGGATTCAGCAGAACCAGAGTACATCAGCTTCAAAGCATCAAAGAGTTCGTTGGCCGACTCGCATTGCTTAAAGCCAACCATTATGGAGTTTGGTATAGTCATAAGCAAAATAGCCATGGCTTTGCAGTCAATGTCCATCTTCTTGAAGTCTTCATCAGAGTAGTCTTCAACAGCCTTCTTAATCATGGCACCATTAACAGCTGGAGATTCCACTTTTGGTTGGTATGGACCATGAGTAACTGATCTCCATATTATAAAGCCTTCAATGGGTTTGCACTAGGTTCCAAAGTCACCAGGAGTACTGATAGGAGCCTTGATCATGGTTCCAATCTCAGACTCAGAAAATTTTTGGTTTATAGCCATTTGAGTGAAGTGAGTGAGTGTGAAGAAACAAGGGTGATTTGGGATGGTAAGATCTCACAATCAAGAGCCTAAAAAGCTCTGATACTAATTGCAGGCTTAGTGTTTGTCTCACAACACAAGATTATCTCATAAACTCAATTAAAGTCATTCAGGTTTGATGAAGCAGAATCTCTACTAAGTTCACAAGTAATATAATAAGTTAATGAGAATACGAGAGCACAAGAGTGGTTTTCAAGATACTTGTATATATTACATCTTAACTCAGTATTATAAGACTCTTACAAGCATGTTACTTAAGTTACAATAAGAAACTATATATACTACTGTCTACAACCGATTATACTAGGAAAACCAGCTGGAATCTACAACTAGACAAATACTACATTGCTAGAAGTAAAGTATCTAAGATAAAATACTATCCTAGATTAGGTAGTCATGACAGGTACATGACTTATCTTTTGTCACCAACTATAAGTGGCAACTGTACTAACTAATAATGGGTGAATAGTGGATTAAAGTATGGTCAACTATATGGGCGTGGGAAAGCTCCATGTAGTGTATCAGAGGTTGCAGCGGATGTCAGACAGACCATACTTATGTCCACTAGTTCATAGTTTGTTCTTCCAAAGCTAAATGGCTTCAAAAGAATAAGTTCTTCCGAGACCATTTATACTTTGGTTGAATCAACTTCTTTTGAGTCTTCTGCAAGTCTTCGGGACTTTATTCTTCGGAAGACTTTGTCATTAGAATCTTCTTAGTAGTATACTTCTGAAGGAAAACTATTTAGTCTCGGAAGACTTAGTTTTCTCTTCGGAAGTTCTTCACACTTTGAGCTTCGGAATATTTTTGACTTGTCTTTGGAAGAGCAGCTTTGTCTTCGGAAGACCACTTCAGTTGTACATCAAAATCTTCTAAGTGTTAGTTTTGGTTGCACCAGACTCATATGATCCAACATGGGCTATTAAAAACCATATCATTTTAACTTTATGATCATTTGAAGGTTTTTTTATTAGCTTGAGAAATCTATAGTAATCATTATCGTTTTATAAAATTAATGGTATGTTCAAAGGAACTTAATCAACTCTTTTTCTAATATTATGTTATGTTTTCAGAAATCATATGTTAAAAGTATACACAAACATTACCTACATCACTAGAGGCTTGGTGGTTATGTTGTAAGTGTCTCGATGCAACTTTTCTTGTTACTATGGAGTTGGTTTATGATAACTCTATGCTGGCTCACATTTATACTCGTTAACATAACTACTTAAATCTATATCTTTAACCACAATAGGCAATTCTTATCGTTACATAAGTGTAATCTAAATTAGTATGATAGTCTTAATTCTCTAAAATATCCCCAAAAGTCTTAACTTTATTTATTGTTTATTTAAGTTATTGTTTTAAAAATAAAAAATGTGGTTACCTTAAAGCAACTAATTATTTCCTCAAAACCAAATCTGATAGTCAATCATTGGGGTTTTAAGTAGGCTAAGTGTGCCCACAGATTGATACTCTGTTCTTACCAATACTATACTATCACACGACAGGTACACTTTCCTTTTGTGTGTGTAGTTTACTATTAGTGAAAACCAACTAAAACTAAATCTGTGCAAAAAAATCTTCATCTACACACACACACACACACACACACACACATATATATATATATATATATATATATTTATTTATTTATTTATATATATATTATACAGCATACACCAACTACAACATGAGGTTTTCGCTCCAGAGCCCAAGTTCTCGCACCAAGATGTTTTCGCATGGCCTGATGTTCTCTCATGGTTTGTGAAGTTTCCTCATGATTTGATTTTGATTTCTCGAGCCTCTTGATCTAACCACTACACATTTTCAGTAGGAAAAAGTGATACAACTCCCATGAAAACAATCATGGAGAATCAAATGACTAGCCGCTTGAATCGCTCGCTACTTTTGGATGCAAATAAGCAAGGAATAGAATTAGAAGTGGTCTCCCTTATCAGATGCACCATACTGTCTACGGCAATATATATATATATATATATATATATATATATATATATATATATATATATATATATATATATATATATTATACAGCATACACCAACTACAACATGAGGTTTTCGCTCCAGAGCCCAAGTTCTCGCACCAAGATGTTTTCGCATGGCCTGATGTTCTCTCATGGTTTGTGAAGTTTCCTCATGATTTGATTTTGATTTCTCGAACCTCTTGATCTAACCACTACACATTTTCAGTAGGAAAAAGTGATACAACTCCCATGAAAACAATCATGGAGAATCAAATGACTAGCCGCTTGAATCGCTCGCTACTTTTGGATGCAAATAAGCAAGGAATAGAATTAGAAGTGGTCTCCCTTATCAGATGCACCATACTGTCTACGGCAACATGCGTAGGACGTTTACTATGACTTTTTCTTGTGAGATCCTAAATCACTAGGTTACGGTTCTTCGCATAGAAGTGGAATCCAATAATTTATCATTTGTCGACATGAAAGTACTATAGGTGGGATCCTAAATCATTAGTATTTTCTTAATTGGTATAAGTGTGTTCATTCTTGAGTCATTTTCAATGACAAAAGGTTTGAATTGTAGCATGCAGTTGCTTTTGTGAATGGACATCAATACTATTGAGCAAAGGCCAACATGAATATATGGTCACCTATAGTTACAGAACCATATGAGCTTAGTCTATCACATTTATGGGTCATATATGGTTTATTTGGCAATGTTCTAAATACTGTAGAAACTGGTTGGAGGTACCATTTAATCAATCAAGTTTAGAATGAATAAAACTATCGTTATATTCGAATATTGTTCCCAATTGTGATTTCTAAGACTCTTTCATTTAATGTACATTCATAATTCTTCAGGTTAGCCCCAAGTTATATAGAGATGGTTATCCATGATTTTTCAATTACGGGACTGTAAGTAATAATATCAACATTAAGTTCTCTAACTAAATTGTTTAATACTATTTTTTTTTTTGTTTTTTTAATTAATTTTCTTTTGTTTATGGTGATATCTTGATTTTCATTATTATATATGTTTTGATTAATAAGTGTAGGGCTAATGCTATGCTCACTCAAACATCAAGCCCAATAATGCAGCAAGCTGGATTGTCAATTAGTCATGCATAAATTACTAAATGTAAACATCATAGTGTGTAAAGGCCTTGAACTCTCTAAATACCAATTGCTTAAATAGAATGAAAGCTGGATATAAATAGCTGTATGTATTATTGTTTTATGATATTGCCACACAATCATATACATATATTGATTCAGAGAATTATTTTATTTTTTGGCTCACCTAAAAGTATGCATATAAATAGTGTGCATTGCATATTTATATTAAAAATGTATGCAAGTAGTCATATAGAAATATCATGTATAATCTAATTTAATTTCTCTTGAACCTAGGAATAGCAGCCTATTCTTTAACCATTTAATAACATAACATAAACTTATAGTCGCCTACATGGTCTTTCTTTCCTTGGTTTTGTTTATATTTTTCTCAATATCATATGTTTTATTTTTTTTATTGTAGTCAAAGTGTGACTTTCTTGACTTGAGAAATTTAGCTGCTTAAAGGTTAGTTATTTATTATTTATTTCTTTTTTTTCATATCATGTATTTGTCTATTATATTTGTTGAAGGCTTAAATTAGTTTAAGAAGGTTTAAGTTAGTCTAATAACCCAAAACAACCTGATTCTTTGGCCATTAGTAGAAAAAAATCAAGATGCCGTCATGTTCAAACGATATTAAATACTTAAATACGTGCTAACTTGATCATTTACTATTGGTTTAAGCTACAATAGTTTTAGTTTGTCCAACAACGAGACTATCAGTTTAAGATAAAATCAATTCATAATTTCTAAAGTTGTTAAGAACTTAAATTCATGATACTGGATGTTGTTTTAGGCTAAACGGGCTAGTTTCAAGTTGTAATAGTGTAACCGACTTGTTGTTTTATAACTTCATTTATAATCAGTGCTTCAATCGATATTTTCTTTAATAGCTTTCTTTTAAAAAAATGAGTAATGTTATACCTATATTTTATCTTTAAACGACAAATTCTATGGTATATAGAATGTCATAACCCATTAAATATATGATTTTTCTTATCTAAATGTTTTTAACCAACCATTATTGTTAGTTTTTTTACACAATTTATGATATAATGAACCCTATGTGCACGCTAGTCACATTGCAAAGCTCATGGAGAGGCATAAAAACATATAGATCAATTCATGTTTGCAAATCCATGTTTCGGATTTTTTGTTCGTTTCAAAAGTAACATGCCATACAGTTCATAGTTTTCTTTGTGTTATTTGTTTTAAAGATTAGCAGGGTTCAAGTCTGGAGCTTTCGGATATAGACATAATTTTCTTTAAACTTTGTTAATTATATAGTTTTATTCATTGATAAACTAACAAAAAGGGAGTATCGCATTGTAAATTATCAACGCCGCGCATCATGCGGGTATTCTACTAGTCAAAGTATGTACATATCAAACGATTTGGAAATGATCACATTTTAAAGATATAATTAATGTTATGTAATCATGATCAGGTCAAATTAATCTTAACCATCACATTTTCTTTCTGAGAGCAGAACCTATAATAACTAGCTTATTGAAATTAATGTCCAATTTCTTATCGTTTTTCATGTGAATTAGGTTCTTAAGAACTATATTGTGTTCCCCACGATCAAAGTTATTATCTCACAAACGTCATCTATTTTCAATACAAGGATTTCCTAAAATCATCCCAATCTCCATAGTGATTTAAAGTTAGTTAGCATATGAATATTTTTAATCCTTTTTGGATGTATACGTTATTATAATTTTCATGATTAGCTATTTAAAATTATTCATAATATAGGATAGAGACTTCAGTTCTTTGCTTAATAAAACAAAGAAGTTCAACCTTGAATTTAAACTCAATTCTATACTTTTAGGGGTATATGTATGAATCAATTCATGAAGTGTGCCAACAACAATTACACAACAGTGATTTCTTGGCACAATCTGTTCACATATCATTCTATATGTAATAGATAACTGTTTATGCACACACGCACACACTTTGATATGGGTTAATGTCACCAGTGTATAAAGACTTTAGTTTTCCCACTAGCTACTTAAACAAAATAATCATGGCATAAACAATTGACTATAATAAGTTACTATCTTCTTGCATGCTACATTCATGTTGACGTACATGTATACCCTAATTCTTTATCATTTCCTACAACATAAAGATGATCATCTCATTTTCCAACTAACACATGATCTAGAGCTTTCCAAATCTAAATATTATTATTTTTGTATTATTTTGTATTTTTTATTGTATTGTAATAGTCTATAAATCGATTTACTATCATTTTTTCTTGTCATATCATGAAAGTACAATTTTCTAATTTTAATTTTAATTCTTTAATTTTTTTAATTTTTCTTTTAAATGAGCACTAAATTCTTGATAAAAGTAAAAAAATCAAAAAATAAGACTCTCCATGAATCAATTTAAGGTTGATTTTTACTCGGGGTTCTTCATGCAAATAAGTTCAACCAACAAATCAAACCGTGTATGATCAAAAGTCTTTGTGAAAAAATCAATGATATTATCCAAGGTATCAATTTTAATCAACTCGATTAAGACTTTTTCCTCATAATCCCGTATGAAATGATGTCAGATTTCAATATGTTTTTTTAGTGTTTGACTGGATTGTTCGTTATGACCATTATTGCATTATTGTCAACAAAAATGATATGTGAAATTAAGTAGTTTTATAATATGTTGCATTTTAATCATGTCAGAATCTTTTAAAATGATAATACTGTTGTACGCGCGTCTAACGTGATTTTATCGTTTTTGCATGTGTAATTCGCAGTTAATTGTTCAGATATGATTTATAAGTTAATATTAATGAAAATATTGTTATTTCATTTTCATGACACACAACATGTCATGATTCAGATAAAGAGGAAATTTCATATATCCCTCTCTAAACTTGCAAAATTATATATTTTCTCAAATCATGCTTGAAGATCATTATATATTATACATTGAAAACTTAATGTTAGAGAAAATATGTAACTATGTAAATTTATAAAGGGATATATGTAAGTCTTTCTCTCTCTCTCTAATAGAAACTGATTATTTCTTTTGTTAACCGTTTATCGTTATGAACATCCGTTTGTAAGCTCACAACTATTCATGTTACAACTTGTTAAGCATGTCTAGCTATTATTTGAGCTTAGAGTTACCAAATCGAGCGCCAAAGGAATGTGAATCTCCTAAGGGCCCTATACTTTTGATTAGGTGTTGAGCCTACATTGTTTGTGACAACAGGAAATTTCAAGTTAAATCCCGCTCATACATTTATTGCATTTTCGTGAAGCATATGTATGTTAGACTTGATTTTTTTGGTTAATTAGGTCATCATATGCATAGCAAAGCCCATTCATCGCATAACATTTATAACGCCCTGAAATTTTCAAGGAAACGAACGAAGACGAAGTTCTCGCGCGACTAGGCTTTTCGTGTGAGAACCCACGCGAGAAATTTGGGGATCCTATAAGTAGATGAGAGCACCTGTCTGTCCCCATTCTCGCGTGAGATTTGCTGTTGTTAGAGAGAGAGAGACGCGAAGTAGAGAGAGAAAGCGAAGATTTGAGGTGTTTAAGGTATGTAATTGGTATAATGATTTATGTTATGTATCAAGGAAGGATTATTGATGAATATAATGCATGAATGTGTAGTTTTTGTTTAAAAAGCTCTCAGGAAAGTTAGTTTTGTGTTAGAATCTTCAAAGGTGAGTTTCTAGCCCCTTTTTATGCAAGTTTTAATGTTTTAGGGCTATTATGCATACTATATTGCTTGTTCATGCTTATGATGATGTTGCTTATAGTAATGGTTGTGATAATTCTACTTTAGATACGATAAGTTATGTTTAGTCTAGAATCCTGTAAGTTCTCGCGCGAATTAGGTAGCTTTGGCTTCAAGGGATTTCAAATCTGATCGGTTCTCATGCGACATGTAGGTTCTCGCGCGATGTACAAGTTCTCGCGCGACTTGAGTAACTGGTTGTGCAAGGGTTTGACTATGGCAAACTTCCCCTATGTGAGTAGGAATTTCTTGCACGAGATTAGGTTGTCGTGTGGGCTGAGTTCTCGCGTGACTTGCTGTGATATGTATTATGTTATCTTGTTTTACCCATTTCAAATGATTATGTTTTATGATAAATCTTTACTTGGTATAAGCAAAGTATTATGTAATGAAAGTGAAAGATAATGATAATGAAAAGTAAAACGTAATGAATGAATGAAAGTCTTGCAAGCAAAACATATGGAGGTTCATAATTCCACGTGTGGGTTTGTTAGCTTAACTGTGTGCGGCTTAGCTAGCCCGGAAGGATGCACACAGGGGTCTAATCCTTGAGATTGACCATGTATGAAATGGGGTACATAATTCTTGTGATTGTTAGCTCAACTATGGGTGGCCATAATGGTCCAAAAGGATACTCACAATGGTTTGATCCTCATGATCGACCAGGAACGGAATGGGATCTTTATCGTGATGCCTTGAGATTGTGATTAGTCTTATAACTTATGTTGGGGGCTGAGCATATGACACTGATTCTCTAAAGTGAAAGAATATAAATGAATAAATGAATGAAACGAAGATGAAAGATAATGAATGAACATATTGAGGTGTATGTATTGATGTATGCTCACATATAAAAAAGGAAATGTTTTTATCAAACGTAGAGTATTTTATTATAAAACTAGAAGTCATGCAGCGTCGCTGACTTTGTCTACATAATAGTTGGCAGGTAGTTGATGGTGTTGAGGAGGTGTAGGCATGGATTTGGAAGCTATTGCGATAATTTAAGTCTGGCATCCAAACTTTTGGAAAAGATTTGTATTAACGAAATTTTGATGTGTAAAGGAAATGATATGATATTTTGGTACAAGTATAAATTTAATGGGAGATTATGTTTTCCACTACAAATGTTACGTTTGTTATTATTTTATATAATGAATGTCAAACTATGAGTGTTCCCAGGTATGGGACCTTACAAGTTGGTATCAAAGCCAAAGTTTAAGAGAATTGGATAAAATTATTTTTAAAACCAAAACTTAAACTAAAAATAGGACAAAAAGGGAAAGGGGTGCCAGTCCGAGTAGCTAAATGCCTGAAGGTAAATGTTTTATGTAAAGTAATGGAAATAGGATTATGTGCGCATGTTATGTGGGTCATGTGGTTGTAGTATATTTAAACATTGATGTATTCAAGATAGGAAATGCTTAGGGAATAAAAAGTAAAGTAACTAACTAATTATAACTGGCCACTGTAATCAGAGACTTACTATAATTGATATAATCTGAGCTATTACCTTGAATGATCATGTTGGTGTTTGTATCTTATAGTGACTAGGAGATGGCTGGTGGAAGATCATTGGAAGCTTCTCTAGGAGGAGGTCGTGGTGGGCATGGTGTTGGGCCATGTGTCACAAGTAGCTGGGCTAAAACTACTGAAACGGCTCATGTGGGGCCCGATCCTCATAATGATGAAGGCGGGGATGAGAGTGCCGATTTGAAGGCTTCGGTGAAGGAAGCTGTAGTTGATAAGGGACATTAAGTCATATGGACGATTCTACCGTCTGTAGTGACCGAGATTATCAGAGAAGTGAGGGAGGACAAAAGGAAGGGAAAGAAGGAGAAGGAGAGTGATGTTAAGAAGGTAAGTAAAGAGGAAGGATCAGGGGAGCGAGAGCAACCAGAGATCGACATGGTTGTTTCTAGTGATGAGGAAAAGGAGGAAGCTATGCAGGAAACTACAAAGGGGTGTAACTATGGGGAATTTTATAGACGTAAGCCCCTGAGTTTTTATCGAAATACAAATGCTACTATTGCTCACCGATGGGTGAGGGAGATGGAGTCTATGCTGGACATCAACAAGTGCAGGAAGGATCAAAAGGTAAAGTTTGTCGCCCACTCGTTTAAGGATTCAGCCTTGTGCTGGTATGATAATATTGTTCAGGCTGAGGGTACCAGGGCCATCAGTAAGATGAAGTGGTCAGAACTAAAGAGACTGGTTATTGAGGAAATCTGTCATCATCAAGAGTTGGATAGGATTGAAAGGGAGTTTTTGTAGCTGGAGGCAGGAAGACACACCAATAGTACACGACCAAGTTTAATGAGATTGCAAGGCTGGTGCTAGAGAAGGTGAAGCCCGTATAATGAAAAATTAAAAGATACATCCAAGGTCTGCCGGTGGATATCCACAAACACATGATCGCCAGTCGATCATGTACGTTTAGATCGGTAATTGATCTGGTAGGGAGGTTATATGATGAACAAGAAACAGTGGCAGTAGTTGAGACGAAGAAGAAGTGGGGCAATAACAAGAATGGAAATGGGAAATGGCATGGCGGTGGTGGTTTTCCATCTGGTTTAAGAAGGTGAGGATGGACGATCATAAGATAGTGATAGGTGATGTTAGTGGGGGAGTGAAGTGCAAGAAATGTGGAAGGAGTCATTTTGGGGAACGTAAATAAGGATCAAACTTGTGTTTCAAGTACAGGAAGGAGGGGAATAGGGCCTGGGATTATTTGGAGCCGCCAAGATGCTTTAATGTGGAGAGAAAGGGCATATAAGAAGAGACTGTAAGAAGCCATGGGCTGAGAGTTTCAGGGCGAAGAAGGGAACTGAGTGAGGGAAGGAGGGGCAGAAAGCCAAAGCCAGAGCCTTTACTATGACCAGAGAAGAGGCTAGGGTGGACCCCAACATAGTGTCAGATACATTCCTAGTAAACCAAACATGTGCATCTGTACTCTTCAATTCTGGTGCTAGTAGGTGTTTTATTTCTACTGCCGTCTTTGATAAGTTGTCTATTAGGAGTAGGAAAAATGATGAGCCTTTCAATGTAGAAACTATTATTTGTAAGTCTATTAGGATTATTGATGTGATAGATGTGACACCCCACCCTGAACCCGGGCGGACGTCCACAATCGGTACAACTTACAGTGGAAGCAAACATATGTGTTATTACATACTATAATATCATCAACTTGTTACACTACTATTTTACAACAGTATCTAAAAACAAATTAAAATAAAACTTCTTGGTCTTCTAGATCCTTTATCTTTAAGCAGCTTTTAATCATTTCCTTAGGGGTTACCTGTGATACATATACTCAAAAAGACGCCAGCTAAAGCTAGTAAGCTCATACTATATAGTTTATAAAATTAACTTTGACATGCATACAATATGAGTTATGATATTTGGGTCCATAGACACATTGCCTTCCCTGGTTTTACCACAACCACCGGCAGCGGATTTGTCAGACCCTTCCAGCCGTCAAATAGGTATGAGCATGTGCCTGATGCATACGAGGAACCCTATCCTCTTTTTAGCCGGTTTGGCACACCCCGTTAAATATATCAGGATCCTGTATACCCCTACCAACCTGTGCATATATGTAAGCATTATAATTATTACCAGTATAAACAAGACAAGTATATTATCATAGTTTTGAAAATAGTCATGATAACTCACCTGTTTAACAGTTGCACAACAGTTGAAAATCAATTCCTAGTACAATCTGGTGATATCTCAAGGTCCTGATACAGTTTAAGTAATCCTAGGTTAGGCGATGGTACAACTTGTTGGGAACGGTCTGCCCAAGACACATATTGAATTGATGTGGCTAGTACGTTATGATCCAAGTTGGGTCATACCCAATAACAAGCTCGACAAACACCTACAATATTTATTTTATGATATGATCATGTAAGTAAATATTGACACTTGAAGTATTTCAAAATTGGGTTTCTAAATATTTGCACTAGTATTATGAATAAATTATATGGATAATTTATTCTAGAGAGAGTACTTGGTATTGTTATTCAAATGTTTGAACAAACAATACAAGTGTTTTTGTCCGTATTTCTTTGTTACTCATCCGCATTTACTAATGCGGACGTGTTACTGAGGAAATACGGATGAATATTCCTCATCCGTATTTACAAATGCGGATGTGCATTTGTGGAAATGCTGAAGGAATTTCTTCATCCGCATTTACTAATGCGGATGAGCATTTAAGGAAATGCTGATAAAACTGATCATCTGCATTTACTAATGCGGTGTGTATTTGGGAAATGTTGATGAACTGTTCGTCCGCATTTACAAATACGGATGTGCATTTTGGGAAATGCTGATGGAGTTACTTATCCGCATTTACAAATACGGATGTACATTTGGGAAATGCAAATGAAGTTTCTTCTTTTGCATTTACAAATCCGGTTAGAGTTTGTTCATCCGCATTTACTAATGCGGATGAATATTAGAGAAATATGAATGGGTTAAAGGGATGGGTCCTGCCTACTTTTCTCACTCTAAAATTCAATTTCATAGGATGTGCAATATATGATTGCATTCAACCACTCTCTGTGATAACTTACAACACACACAAAGGTGCAAATCGGTCGAAGAAAACCAAGAACAGAACTCGATTCAAGTGCAAAAAACCTAGCAACCTGGTGTTTTGTTGGAAGCTTGGGGTAGACAAGCTTGAGGTTTCCTGCTTTAGAAGCTGCCGATCAAAGATTTTTTTCCTCTGTCCTATTCAAGAGGTAGATTTCTAAACACCCTATGGTTGTTTGTAAGCATGATTTTTCATATAACGATCCATTACGGGTTTTAACAGATATATAAATTGGTTTATATATATTAACAGTAACAAGTTTTTCATTCCATTTTCGCTGCGTTTTTCATTTTATAAGAATAAAATGACTCTGATAAACTTGTGAAAACCCCTACAATGGTATCAGAGCCGGTTATATGAATACATGCTTCATCAGGACTGAATTCTCGGTTTCTTGCTATTATTCACCAACAGACCGAAAATTCAGGTCTATGTTTCCCTGTTTTTTAAGATTCTACTTTACATGCATATTGTAATCTTGAAAAATTTAATCATTTGGATGATTTAGTTATTTGGACAAGAATCAAGATATTCGGTTTGTTTATACATTAACCGAAAATCTGTGATTCAAGGGGAAAACTCTTGGATTTTTTGCTTACATATTTGGATATGTATCTTGATGTTCATAACCTAGCCGAGACCTTGTGTTTGGTTGTGTTGTGATTTGTATTTGATTATTCAAAGGGTTGTAATAATTAAATTTATTTATTCTTCCTATTGGCTATGTAATTTATTTATTTTCATTTGGTATGTAAAATAAATAGATTAGTTGCATTTCACTTTTACTAGAAAATGTATATAGGATATAATTTTGTAAAAAAAGATGTAACAAGAATGTTTTTCGGTTTGGGTTAATTTTGAGCCCAAAGGGCTTTATAGCTCTTAATGGGATTTAAGCCCAATAACCGAAAACATATTTTGAAGGCCCAAAGGGATTTGGTGCAGAATTTTAAGTCCATTTGGAAGCTTAAATGGAATGGGAGAATCATAACACAAAGTGGACACTTAAAGCATTTGGATGTGGGATCAAGTGGGAGTTCACCGACACAAGTGTTACCCTTAGGAAGGACCTAAATAACTCACTTGTTTCGGTCAACAAGTGATGTTAAATTAGTTGGCTATGGTTATAAACTTCTTGTTGTATGTGTTGCTTGTATGGTTGATTTAATTTATTGTTCATGTGGTATTTGGATATGCTCTGTTAAACAATTTCAAATCAACAACAAGCTTCAAATGGTTCTTTTGGAAAACATTAACTTGGGTAATAAAATGGTTTTATTAAAGGTTAATGTTTTCGCATAAAATTGGGTTTTATTAAAAGAACCTTGAAACTTGGTTTCACTAATGTACCACGCATTTGAATGCATGCAAATGTAAGGTACAAAATGTTTTCATAACTAGAATTAATGGAAACAAAATCCCTTTAAACAAGTTTAACACCATCCTTTTATACAACACTCAAATCACTTGGGACTATTTGCGGGATAACGGTCACCTAACCACATTTAGGGAACTTGTGTGTTTGAGGTGGTTGTGGGATGAAGGTCACCTAACCACCTATATGTGTAAACTCACACGTGTGTGTAAGTAGGATGACTTGAGTTGGAAACCATGTGAATAGGGTCACCGAAGCATGGCGTACAATGGTGTTGATGGGATTAAACATGCCAACTAAACATAAAGATGTTTAACCAATCCCATAAACTAGAAGTTGCAAAGGGTTGCAATTGTCAAAAGTTGACTACCTTGTTAATTTAAATAATAGGATAAAGGTCACCTAACCACTATTTGAATGTAACGTTGGATTTTAGATTTTAATTATTATTTGTCTACGAGACATGAAAAGGTATTAATAGTTAAAATGTCATTTTACAAATACTAATATTGAACTTTGTTTATATTGTAGTAATGACCGCTAATAATAACAACGCTACCTCCCCGACCGTCCATAACCTGTCACTGAGAACTATCCTGGAAAAGGATCGTCTCAATCACAATAATTTCATGGATTGGTTTCAAAACTTGAGAATTGTTCTCAAGCAAGAAAAGAAATCATATGTGTTGGACGATCCTATTCCCGATGAACCCAATATTGATGATGTTGATGCCTACAAGGATTGGGTTAAGCACACTGAGGATTCTATGCAAGTTTCTTGCCTCATGTTGGGAACCATGATTCCCGAGCTTCAAAAGGATTTTGAACATCACGGGGCATACGACATGATTACCCAGCTGAAGGAAATATTCCTTCAACATGCGAGGGTAGAGCGCTTCGAAACGGTTCGAGCGCTTCATGCATGTCGAATGGAAGAAACCCAATCTGTTTCATCTTATGTGATGAAGATGATAATCCACAATGATCGCCTTGATAGGCTAAATTGTCCCGTCTCAAAAGAGTTGGCCACGGATTTGATCCTCAATGGTCTAACCAAGAAGTTTGAGACTTTTATCATGAATTATAACATGAATGGATAGGACAAGAGCATTGGGGAACTTCATGCAATGCTCAAAACAACCGAGGCAGGGATGGCTAAAAGGGTTTTACCAGTTCTCACGATTAATAAGGGTGGCAACAAGAAGAGGCATCACCCCGAACCCAAGGCAAATGTTGCCAAAGGCAAGGGGTACATCAAAGGAAAGGGTAAGGGAAAGTCTAAAGCGGGACCACCAAAACCGAGGCTTAAGAAGCCAAAGGTTACGGAGAACGATCCATGCTTTGAGTGTGGTGAGATAGGATATTGGAAGAGGAATTGTCCAATCTATCTCAAGGAGTTGAGAAACAAGAAGGATGATGGGCAGACCTCAGGTACAACTTTCATGATCCATATTGAACTTAATGTTATTTCTTCAAACATATGGGTATTAGATACCGGAAGTGGAACTCATATTTGCAATTTGTTACAGGGGTTCAAAAGAAATAAGCATTTTAAGAAGGGGGATACTAGTCTCTATATGGGCAACGGAGCAAAGGTTGATGTCGAAGCCCAAGGAGACTATATCTTGAAGCTTCCAAGTGGTTTTAAAGAATGTTTTGTATGCTCCTAGTTTGACTAGGAACATAATTTCTGTTTCCCTTCTAAAACACTCTGGTTATGTATTAAAGTTTGTAAATGATGGTAGTTGTGTTTTTATGGATGATATATTTTATTTTAACATGATGACTCATCCTTTAACAACTCGTTATACCAATCAAGCACCAAGAAACTTAAAATGGGTTTAAGTGAATTATATCTTTGGCATTGTCGTCTTGGCAACATAAACAAGAATCGTATTCAAACACTTCAAAGGAATGGTCTTTTGGAAGCAAATGAAGAGGGTTCATTTGATAAGTGTGAATCTTGTTTACAAGGAAAGATGACCAAAGAACCCTTTAGTGGTACTAACCAAAGGGCAAAAGATTTATTAGGAATTATACATTCGGATGTATGTGGTCCTTTTAAAGCAATGATAAGGAATGGTGAAAGATACTTCATTACCTTTATCAACGATTATAGTCGCTATGGTTATGTGTACTTGCTGAGACACAAAGATGAAGCTTTTGAAACGTTTAAAATCTTCAAGAATGAAGTAGAAAATCAACTCAACAATACTATCAAAGTTCTTCATTCGGATAGAGGAGGTGAATACCTTAGTGATGCCTTTCAAGATCATCTTAGGAGTTATAGGATTGTCTCACAGCTTGCTCCACCCGGAACACCACAGCATAATGGTGTGTCTGAAAGGAGAAACCGAACCCTATTGGATATGGTTCAATCTATGATGGCTAGAAGCACACTACCTCTGTCATTTTGGGTTTCGCATTACTATCCGTGTCCCGTATTCTGAATATGGCCCCAACCAAGAAAGTGGATAAGACACCTTTTGAAATATGGCATGAAAGGGTTCCATCGTTATCATATTTAAAGGTATGGGGTTGTGAAGCTTATGTTAAGCAGAACACCCCAAACAAGTTAGAAAGCCGATCCACTAAGTGTATCTTTATAGGATATCCCAAAGACTCGATGGGATATTACTTCTTCAATCCAACAGAGCAAAAGGTATTTATTGCTCGAAAGGCTGAGTTTTTGGAAACTAAATTCCTTATGGAAGGAACTACCGATAGAACAGTGGAACTTGATGAGGATCAAGAACCACAAGCCGATACACGTTTGGTTGATACTAGCAATCAACAAAAGGTTGTTGATAATGATCAAGTGGTTGATCAATACACACAAAACGTTCGCAGATCTGGTAGAACTAGCTATCCACCCGAAAGATATGGATTTTTCATGAATGAATGCTATGTAGTTGACTCGGATGAACCAATTATGTGCCATGATGCAATGTCCAATTCGGATTGTGACAAGTGGCTTGAAGCCATGAACGTAGAGATGCAATCCATGTATGACAACCAAGTATGGGAATTGGTTGTACCACCGCTTAACTCTAAACCGGTTGGATGTAAGTGGGTTTTCAAGAATAAAACTAATATGCATGGAAACTTGGATACTTATAAAGCAAGACTTATAGCAAAAGGTTTCACTCAGACTCAAGGGGTTGATTATGATGAAACCTTCTCGCATGTGGCAATGCTAAAGTCAATTAAGATATTATTTGCCATATCTGCATATTATGACTATGAGATTTGGCAAATGGATGTCAAAACTACTTTCCTTAATATACATCACAAAGAGAATGTCTATATGGTTTAGCCCGAAGGTTTTGTCGATCCATAATATCCTAATAAAGTATGCAAGTTAGAGAAATCAATCTATGGATTGAAACAGGCATCGAGAAGTTGGAATCAATGTTTTGATGAAGAAATCCAAAAGTTTGGATTCATCAAGAATGCTGATGAAGCTTGTGTGTATAAGAAGGCTAGTGGGAGCATCATCACATTCTTAGTATTGTATGTTTATGATATATTACTGTTTGGAAATGACATTCCAACCATGGAAGGTGTTAAAACCTGGCTTGGAAGTTGTTTTTCCATCAAAGATCTTGGTGAAGCCGCCTATATTTTGGGAATAAAGATCTATAGGGATAGATCAAGGTGGTTGATAGGTTTAAAACAAAGTGCATATATTGATAAAATCTTGAAAAGGTTCAAGATGGAGAACTCTAAGAAAGGTTTGGTACCTATTCAAAGAGGGATAATATTGAGTGCATCTCAATGTCCAAGCTCAAAGGATGAGCAAGAAAGGATGAAGGAAATCCCATATGCATCTGCTATAGGATCCATCATGTATGCAATGATATACAATAGACCGGATGTGTCATGCGCTTTAAGCATGACAAGCAGATATCAGCAGAATCCAGGAAATAGTCATTGGATGGCTGTTAAGAGTATATTGAAATACCTTAGGAGGACTAAGGATATGTTTCTAATATACGGATCTGGTGAAGAGGAACTCGTTGTAAAGGGTTACACGGATGCAAGTTTCCAAACTGATCGAGATGATTCTCGATCATAATCCAGGTATGTCTTCATTATGAATGGAGGGGCAGTGTATTGGAAGAGTTCAAAGCAGGATGTGGTAGCATTGTCCATTACAGAATCAGAATACATCACCGCTTCATTGGCAACACAGGAAGCTACATGGTTAAAGAAATTCATTGCCTGATCTAGGGGTAGTCTCTACCATTCAAGATCCCCTAGAGATCTTTTGTGATAACGAGGGTGCGATTGCTCAAATCAAGGAACTCCGTGCACATCAAAAGACAAGGCACATTGAGCAGAGATTCAACTACATAAGGGATGAAGTTGAAAAAGGAAAGATATGTATTTGCAAAGTTCACACTGATCAAAATATTACAGATCCAATCACGAAGCTCCTTGAAAGGCCAAAGCATGAGAGTCATACTTGTGCCTTAGGACTTCGATATTCTTGTGATTGGACTTGATCTATTTTGTATTTAAATATCGGAACAATTGTTATTTTGGCTCATATTTATATATAATTATGATACTATGAGTTATGTACCATTTTAGCATGTTTAGATCCATGAATATGTTTATTATTCTAAATGTCCGTAGTCGGTCATATTTGTGGGAACAAATATGAAGGTAAGACTATTATGAACTTAAATTGGTGGATATTCATAAGGTATGAATATAGAGAAAGAGGTTGCTACCAAGGTTCATAGATATTTATGGGATACAAATATTGGATTGACTCGCTCTCAAATTTTACTGCATGGAATTATGTAATTGATCATAAGTAAATTTGAGTAAAGGCGAATATCATTGTATCCTCCAACCAGAGATACATTGTAAGGCCCCGTTCCCGGGACGCTTACAGCTGGACCGTCATCGCATAAAATATTTAAAGCAAACATCACTTTTGCAGCGGAATTTAAAAACTTTCATTAATAATCAAAACATGTTAATTCATCTCATTACAACACTCGTTCATATTTCAAATTACATTAACATGTTAAAACATGGATGCCAGCCTTCAAAACACTCCCAGTAGCGTATGCATCCATGCCTGCAACTCCTCAGCATCAACAAAATACCTGCCAACTATTATGCATACAAAAAGTCAGCGACGCTGAGTGAGTTCTAGTTTTATAAATAAAATACTTTACTTTCTTTGGAACCAAAACTTTACACTCAATCGTGGTCATACATCATACGTACACATTGATAATAATTATTCATTTATCTTTCTCAACGTACACCATCGTTCATTCTCAATCGTTCATTTCATACATTTCATACATTTCAAACTTCCATTATTATTATCTTTCACTTCTATCTAGATCTTGTCTCATGCAATACACCCGACTCATGTCCGAAGACTAATACTATGCTGGGGCCTATAAACAAACCCCCGACTCATGTCCGAAGACTGACACAGTACCGGAGTACGCGACAAGGATCTTGTTTCATTTTGCAACACCCCCAACTCATGTCCGTAGACTGATACTGTGCCGGGGCCTGTAAACAAACCCCCGACTCATGTCCGAAGGCTGACACAGTACCGGGATGAGCATCACTACATCATTCGGGTCAACCTCAAGGATTAGACCCCTCATTGAGTTTATCTCAAGGACAGACTCCTCGTGTGCATCCTTCAGGTTAGCTAAACCGCACACAGTTGAGCTAACGACAACATAGTCGTGCGCCTCCATTCATCGCTTGCAAGACTTTCATTCATTCTTTAGGTTCCACTTTCATTATCATTATCTTTCACTTCATTACATAATACTTTACGTACATAATCATACATCATACCACGTAAAGTCACAACATAAACATAGCTTGGAACCACATCATCATGGTAGCACACAAAGCAAACGCAATATAAATAAGCATAAACCGCCCCGAAACATCATTTCTTAGCACTAAATTCTACTTCCCAAAATTCCAGAAAAAGAAACCTAAGTCCCCAAAGAAATGTGGATGAGCAAGAACAAATGTGGACGAAAGTCTTCAGAAAATACTCTTCAGAAAATATTCTAAGTATCCAAAGAAATGCTGATGACACTGTAGCAAGTGTGGATGACACTGTAGCAAATGCGGATGGAACTGTAGCAAATGCGGATGAACAATGAGGATGAAAGTCTTCAGAAAATATCCAAGTGTCCAAACAAATGCGGATGACACTATAGCAAATGCGAACACTGTAGCAAATGCTTATGAACAAAACACTTATGCAAATTTCATAGTTTAAATGCGGATGAACTATCTAACCTGTAACATAACTTATGCTATAACCAACTCCCAATCATCATCCTAACACATCCTTAGCATAGATCTATCATACTACATACTTAGAACAAACTAAACATCATACACATCTTAGGAAAACATCTAAAAACATACATCAATAGAACACAATCGATCATCATGCTGAAACTCACGGTTTGGTTTAGAAACCTTCTGCCCGGTATGAATAAGAGCCCCAAACACTTAGAAAACCAGTAAAAAGAGGATCTAGAAACTCACCTTGAAGCAGCTCTTCAAACCAAACACCTCCACTTGCGATTTCAGCCTCAAAAATCCCGAGAACAACCTTCTAAAACACCAAGAACTTCGGTTACAAGCTGCAAGCTAAGCTAAAACCGAACATAAACCCAGGAAACTAACCTTTTGCAGCTTTTCCTTCCTTCTTCTTCTCCAAAACCGGTACCCCTTTCTTCTTCTTCTTCTTGACCGAGAACAGAAAGCAGATATGCTTTAAAGTGGGTGGCCATACCCATTTTATTAATATAATATTAAAGTTTTGTACTTTGTACACTTTACCCCCTTCAACTTGTATCCTTTATCTTTCCCTTTCGTTTTTTTTTTAATTAAAATTTTAGGGTGTTACATACATATTGGGTTTTGATATTCACCAAATATTATACTTTGATCTAGTTCTTCGTTGTTCTGAAATATAGACAGTACATAAGGCTAGTTTCAGGTGTGATACAAGGTTATTGTGAGAAACGTATGTAGTCAAGATGGGATTTGTTCCTCTTATTTGTTGAGAGTATGATGTCTAAGGCCTGATTAAGTTAAATCAATAGGGAATGATCATTCTGTGTCTCTGGATTTAACATGACATCTGTAACAAAAGGATAAATGATTGATTCACCTAAATCATTTTCAAGTAAGGGACTTGAGGAAGATGATGTTATTGAATGGCACTTCATCATGCGTATTAGGGGTAGTAAACCGTTGTTAGGCGGTATTTACTGCTTGCATCAATTCTTTATGTATCTTGTGCAAGTAGGAGATTGTTGGGAACGGTCTGCCCAAGACACATATTGAATTGATGTGGCTAGTACGTTATGATCCAAGTCAGGTCATACCTAATAACAAGCTATACAAACACCTATAATATTTATTTTATGATATGATCATGTAAGTAAATATTGACACTTGAAGTATTTAAAAATTGGGTTTCTAAATATTTGCACTAGTGTTATGAATAAATTATATGGATAATTTATTCTAGAGAGAGAGTACTTTGTATTGTTATTCAAAAGGTTGAACAAACAATACAAGTGTTTTTATCCGCATTTCTTTGTTACTCATCCGCATTTTCTAATATGGATGTGTTACTGAGGAAATGCAGATGAATCTTCCTCATCCGCATTTACAAATGCGGATGTGCATTTGTGAAAATACTGAAGGAATTTCTTCATCCACATTTACTAATGCGGATGAGCATTTAAGGAAATGCTAATGAAACTGATCATCTGCATTTACTAATACGGATGTGCATTTGGGAAATGCTGATGAACTGTTCGTCCGCATTTACAAATGTGGATGTGCATTTTTGGAAATGCTGATGGAGTTACTTATCCGTATTTACAAATACGGATGTACATTTAGGAAATGCGGATGAGGTTTCTTCTTCCGCATTTACAAATGCGTTTAGAGTTTGTTCATCCGCGTTTACTAATGCGGATGAATATTAGAGAACTATGGATGGGTTAATGGGATGGGTCCCGCCCACTTTTCTCACTCTAAAATCATAGGACGTGCAATATATGATTGCATTTAACCACTCTCTCTGATAACTTACAACACACACAAAGGTGAAAATCGGTGTTCCTGTTTTTTTCTATCGATCGGTTGAAGACAACCAAGAATAGAACTCGATTCAAGTGCAGAAAATCCTAGCAACCTGGTGTTTTGTTGGAAGCTTGGGGTAGACAAGCTTGAGGTTTCCTGCTTTGAAAGCTGCTGATCAAAGATCTTTTTCCTCTGTCCCATTCGAAAGGTATATTTCTAAACACCATATGGTTGTTTGTAAGAATGATTTTTCATATAACGATCCATTATGGGTTTTAACAGATATATAAATTGGTTTATATATATTAACTGTAACAAGTTTTTCATTCCATTTTCGCTGCGTTTTTCATTTTATAAGGATAAAATGACTCTGATAAACATGTGAAAACCCCAACACAACTAACTAGTCATTGTCTTGATCGGATATTAGCTAGCGCTACCTTGTTTAAATGGGTGATCAGTTCATTCCTAACTAAGGCTAAGCTACCTAAAACATAACCCTAAAAATAACCCTAAAGCCTAAAATAATAATACTATACGAATACTAATCCTAATAATACTAAAATAAATAATAATTAACTTGACATAACTTAAATAAGAACATACCTTAAAACTATCTATGACAATCTGATGTATAGTCTCCCTACCCGTGCTCCGTGCTCCTACTGGAGGAAGTTGGGATGAACACTTACTGTTAGTAGAGTTTTTATACAGCAATAGTTATCATGCCAACATTAGTATGCCCCCTTATGAAATGTTGTACGGTAGGAAGTGTAGGACGCCTATATGTTGGGGAGATATTGGGCAAAAGGAACTGGGAAGTATTGAGGTGATCGAGGCCACAACAGAGAAGTTGGATAAAAGTAAAGCCTTTATGAAAGTGGCAAAAGATCGGTAGAATTCCTATGCCGATAAGAGATGAAGGCCGATTGAGTTTCAAATCGGCGATAGGGTGTTGTTGAAGGTGTCTCCCTAGAAAGGAATCATTAGGTTTTGGAAGCGAGGAAAGTTGAGCCCAAGGTATATAGGGCCATTCAAGATCATCACAAAGGTAGGAGAGGTAGCTTACAGGTTAGAGCTACTCGATGAGTTAACTGTAATATATCAGACATTCCATGTGTCTTGTCTGAGAAAGCGTTTGGCTGATGATGTCATGGTCGTGCCACTTGAAGATATCAAGGTTGATGAATGGCTGAATTATATGGAACAACCGGTAGCCATCCTCGATAGAAAAGAGAAGCGCTTAAGAAATAAAGTGGTTCCACTTATACGAGTGCAGTGGAAACATAGAAAGCGATTAGAGTCTACATGGGAGACTGAGGAGGAGACGTGGAAGCATCATCCATAGTTATTTGAGGACTGACAGGTTTCAAGGATGAAACCTAAATAAACAGGGGTAGACTTGTAACGCCCCAAAATATTCAAGGAAATGAATGAAGATGAAGTTCTCGCGCGAGAACCCAGGCGAGAAGTTTGGGGATCCTATAAGTAGATGAGAGCACATGTCACTATTCTCATGCGAGAACCGCTACTGTTAGAGAGAAAGACACGAAGTAGAGAGAGAAAGCAAAGATTTGAGGTGTTTATAGTATGTAACTCGTATAATGATTCATGTTATGTATCAAGGAAGGATTATTGATGAATATAATGCATGAATGTGTAGTTTTCATTTGAAAAGCTCTCACGAAAGTTAGTTTTGTGTAAGAATCTTCAAAGGTGAGTTTCTAGCCCCTTTTTATGCAAGTTTATATGTTTTGGGGCTATTATGCATACCAAATTGCTTGTTCATGCTTATGATGATGTTGCTTATAGTATTGGTTGCGATAATTCTACTTTAGACATAATAAGTTGTGTTTAGGCTGGAACCAGTAAGTTCTCGCACGAATTAGGTAGCTTGGGCTGCAAGGGTTTCAAATCTGATCGGTTCTCGCATGACATGTGGGTTCTTGTGTGATGTACAAGTTCTCGTGCAACTTGAGTAACTGGTTGTGCAAGGTGTTGCTCTTGATACATGGATTTTCATTCCACGATCATCTGTTTAAGATCTTAAACATGGAGGTTGAAGATCTAAAGGTTTAGATCAAGTTTGAACCAGTCTTAATGGAGAAGAAGGTGAAACCAAGGGTTAACACATATGAAATCGGCTTAGTTACATCATTATGATCGGTATCTTCGACTTTTGATCGTGGAAACGAAGATTTGAGACCATAGCAGTGATTCAAACTCATAAAACTTGATTTTAGTTAAAGTTTTCATGGGAGTAACTGCATCATGCGAAAACTTTGCAAAAATAACATTATTTTGCAAAAAAATTTCCATGAGAAAACTTTTCATGCAAAATCTTCATCGAAGTAACCGTCATTTGCGAAAATTTTCTCATGTAATAACTTCACCATATGAAAACTTCATCATCCATACAAAAACTATGACTGATTTCAATTTTTACAAAAGCTTTGCAAAATGCGAGAACATGATCTAGATGCAAAAACTTGTTAGTATTTGAAGGTTTTTGAACATGTGTTTGTGCCTATATCTGAAAGATACTGGATGATTTGAAGTTTGATACTTAAACAGGGGTTTTTGTGATGTTTAATCACGTTCAAGATTCTATATCTAAAACTTTTGATTCGGGTCGTCGGAATTAAAACTTGACAATATAGGCTTATCTTATCTTACCGATAGGGACAATGATCGAACGGTTTACTTAAATGAAGAATCAAGATTGTTTGGCATTCTTACTCTAAAAATATAGGCTTATTACATCTTACATAGGGGGAAGAATACTTTAGATGATCTAGTTTGTCGTCATAAAATCTTGTCATCGGATTGAAGAATCAGGTTCTTCTGGAATCCGAAATGGAAGGGGCTGTTTGACAGCATCTAAATCAGTCTCTTAATGGTTCAGATGTCTGAATGGTTAAGCAGTTAATGGTTCAGACTGTTTGTTTCCCGAGCAAATGTCTGAATGGTTTAGACATTTGCCTCTGATTGGTTAAGCATTATACTAGTGTAGAATGGTTAAGAGGTCTAATGTTGAATGGTTAAGACCTCTTATCTGAATTAGTTAGATATTTGCCTTTGAATAGTTAAGCGATATACTAGCTCTTAATGGTTCAGACCTCTTAATGGTTCAACACATTGGTTCAGCACTTAATTATTTAGAAATTGCCAAACAACCCCGAAATTGGATCTCTCTGTCATATGCCAAATACATCTTAAGTTGTAAGCAATCAAAATAAAATGTTTTTATCTTGATTAAGACGTGATATCCTTTATGAAGCAATATATTAGGAGGAGGTTACAGTTGAGGGGGAAGACTGAAGTAAAAGATACCTGAGGATCAGATAATTTAAAAAGATGAATGACTGAAGTCAAACATAACTTGATATCATAATCGTGCGAGAACATCTAGATAGTATATATAGATGTTTTTCTTTTGTATTTCATTATGTGTGTTTCATTTGTAAAAGTGCTCTGAGGGTGAGAGAGCAGAGGGTTTTGTGATAGGCCGCCTGAAGGGAGCTCACCCCGGGTGGATTGAGCTTCAATGATGTAAACTCCTTTGGTATTGTAATCGTTTTATTAATAATATTTGATTGAGTTTGTTTGAAGTTCGTTGATATCACACATGCACACATCCATCTTAATTTGTTATCAAGTGTAACAATGTATGGAATCGATCGTAGTGAGAACTTTACATCCCTCCCCATCGAACCTACTACAGCAACCAACCATCCCCCATCATCCCCTTACTCCATGACATCTTCATTAGTCATCCCATGCATCCATGCCATGATAATCCATATAATAAAAACTACTACTAAACCCAAGTTTTTGACTTTAAATTAATGAGATATCTTTCATTTAATACACAAAAACTAAATCAATCCTACCTATTTTTCTTCCTTCCGACAAACACACACATATACCTTACATAGCTCCTACAATAAACTAAGAATTCAAGTATTCAATTGGATTTTGCAAGTGAGATTGAAGTGTCTAAGATTTCTACAACTCCTACTCATTTCTTTTTGGTTGCTCTAAGTAAGAACTCCTTCCATCTTGTTCATGTTTTATTTTAGTTCACCAAGTTGTTATGTAACTCTTTCATACATAAAAGTATTTTTGTTAAAAGATGGAAGTTTAGTACAATAATAACTTCTAAACTTGATTTTTTTAACATGCTTGGTGAATCAAAATGGTGATTACTAGTATATTATGAAGTAAATGTGTTAGTATTTTGCTTTTTGTTTGGATACTTATCTAGCAGTTGCCAACATGGGGGTTGAACATGGATCTCATGACTATTCGTAAAAAAAATTATTACATTCTACTTTATTTTTATCTTATCTATTATTTACTTTAGGGACAAGGTAGTATAGTTACAAGTTCATTATGCTTAGATCTATCGTTTTAGTCATGAAACTATTTAACGGTGACATACATCGGGTAAAAGAATATTTAATTTGAAATATAATGAATGAAGAGTAGGTTTCATTTTGAGTATGAAAACATATAACTATGTAGGTGTTTTTTTCATCTATATAAAAAGAAAGAAGGATAACAACACTAGACTTCAATTTATAAAAGTTCATGTCTTACCACAAGAGTGTGTTATGTGTATTTTTGCGCCGGTCCTGACATGACTACGATGATCAATTGGAACTTGTTTTGTTATCGTGTGGTTTTCAAAGGAAAAATTGATTTTAATTATGCTAATAAAACCTGTGATCTCACCAACATTATTGTTGATATTTTTTGACATGTTTTTCAGGTAATTAATTCAAGTCAAGGAAAAAGGGTTTTAGCAAGCATTGCATATTTTGGGATACCAACTTTTGAGAGATTTCAATTTATTACTCAATTACTTGAGTTATAGTTGTAAATATATTATGTAAGAGTTATCTTAAAGGCTAAGGCTAACCAAAGATCTCCCGGCATGCATTATGATGTACAAGGAAGTTACTTCGAAAGATTTGACAATGCACAAAGAAAATTGACTAAGTGTCAAATCTTCCGAAGCCAAATACTGAAATCTTCCAAAGCCAAAGATGAAGTCTTCCGAAGCCTAAAGACAAAGTCTTCCGAAGCTTGAAGGCTGATTTCTTCCGAACACAGAGAAGACATGCTTTCTCTGACATTATTTTGACAAAAGCTAAACAACTTTCTGCTGCTAGATCTGAAGACTCACCAACTTATACAAGTTGGTGATTATTTCCATACTTTTGTCAACTGTAGATTATGGTACCTATGTCTATAACTTTCCACTCTTGTACTTTTATCCTTTTTGTAATATAATTGGATGTGAGCTATGGCATGTCATAGTCACTAGTCAAAAAACAATCTGCCTTTTGACTTTACATTAATCTTGTTGTCTAGATTAGTGTCCAGCTGGCCTTCAAAGTATGGCCGGTTGTAGGTTGTAATATAAAGCATTTCATGTAACCAGTCTTAGGACTAAACCTTGTAACAATTATAAAACACTTAAAGAGAAATATACATCATCCTTGAAAACCAAATACTTGTTCGTTCTTGTGTTCTTACCTTTGTTCATTGTTTCTATTGTCTGGTTTCCTATTTGATCTATTAAGTGTTGCATTCTTCAACTTGTAAAACTGTTGCATAACCATAACCGGTCCTATATATTGTTTTTAAACAATACTTTGGTTTGTAGAAACTTATACATTTGGTATCCAATTTCATCGTGTTAAGTGTTTGCTTTAACCATGTGCTAAGAAATCCATAAATGTTGCACTTCGCGTTTCCGCCGAGGCGAGGTATGACATTGTTCATTTAAGTTCTGGGCTATACTTTTTAAGTCCAGATATTTCCAATCCAAGATGTACATTCTTTGATTCTCGGGCATCTATAATTTCATTGTACGCCTAGTACTTCGAAAGGAGTTGAAGTTCAGGGTTGTCACATGAATGACTCAAATCAATCCAATATTTCAATTCAAGCTTAATTCAATAGCAAGGCTTAATCTTTAGGGTTTCTTTAACTTTTTATTTAATTAAAAATTTTAGACCCAACCTTTTATAACTTAAAAATTAAACGAGCTTTTGAGTTAACCCTTACCCCTTAGCAAGTATCAACAAGTCTCAAGACCTCCCTTACTTCTTTATTCTTTAGATGGTGTTAATGATAAACAAAGTGAAAGAACTCGATTGATAATTTGGTTTTAGCTTTTGTTGGTAGGGGTTTTTAATATTCAAATCGGTTTCGAAAAAGTTGAAATTCGATTCAATACGATTGGAAATCACCAAATTAAATTTCGATTCGAAACTTCGAATTCGAATCGTTTCGTAATTTTTATCGAATTCAAATCAAATTTCTAATTTGTGATTATGTATTTGATTCAATTCTTCAAATTAAAAGTATACATATAATTGGGTTTTAGTTTATGATTTTAGTTTGTTAACCCATGATATTTTAATTTGTAATTTATATGTGTCTTAATTGAATAAATGTTATAATACCATTATTTTGTTTTAAACAATAAAACATTTTAAAAGATTAAGTTTGTGTTTTGAATTAAAGGTTAATAGTTTAAAAATAAAAAAATAAAATATTTTTCTTTGGTGAATTCTAATTGACTATTCAAATTCGCATCAAATCAAATCCGTACTTGGTTCTAAATTCCAATGCAAATATGAATCAAATCCTTCAAATTTAATTTGAATTCAAATCGAATTCGGACCCAATTTCAAAAAATCAAAATTCGAATAATTTGATTCGATTAATTCGAGTATTTGAAATTCGATTCATTGAACACCCATAGTACACAAAACATAAGAGTTTGTCATTATTAACAAGTTGTAATAAATCAAAGTTTTTTTTATGGTTTTATGATTGTAAATTGACAGAATATGTTGAACTAAAATGAAGATGGAAAATGTTTATTTGGATTAACGATGTGGTGGGGTTCTTCTATAACAGTGGAACACCAACCATTGTCGTTAGAGGGAGAGAGATTAGACAAATCTATAAGCAAAGTGACTATGCTTGATTTTGGATCAAATATACTAAAATCTCTATTGAATCATTACGGAAGAATCAAAAGAATCAATAATCTATGAAAACAAGCAATCAACTCTTAAATACTCGTATATTCATAAATCAGATTGTATTTTGCAAAATAGTAATTATGGCTGCTAAGTTTATTTCATGAATATCCTAACTTCTATAATGTCATTTGAATATAATACCTAACACTAGTCTATTAGATTAGAGAATTATTAAGTCAAAACGTACTAAACAACTTGTTCACCCACAGCTGGAGTTTGTTCATGCTTAGTTCACTTTATCCGCACCTGACTTTTGTACATCCGTATGTGACCTACCTTAGTTGATTATGTCACACACGGGTGACTATTTCCTCATCTGCATCTCATTAGCTTACCCGCATCTGTTTTACTTCAATCACATCTGAATTACTTCACCTACATCAACCTTTAGTCATTCGTATCTCATCTATCTTTCACTCGTATCTCGTTTCTTATTACTCATATCTCCTTTGCCTAAGCCAAAATATCATAACATGATATAATACCGTAGATGATTTAGCTCATACTCATGTGATGTGAGTTGGAAAAAAAATATTACACTTACCCTTATGTCAAAAGGTTATCCGTCGGTGACTTGACTTGAAATATTATTTACAATAATATAACTAACACATCACCATAATTATGACAAGCATTAACATTTTAGAGTCCAACACAAAAAGAAAGAAAGAAACCTTGGTTATAGTTCTTTAATATTTTTATTTTAGTTTTTAAATTAAATTACGTAAATTTTCTTTTTAGATAACACAAGCAAAATTACTATCACACTTGTCTAAACTTGATGGATAAAACTAACAATAGTACATCAAAATATTAAATCCTTAGAGTAGAGGTGGGCAAAATACCCGGGTACGGACCCGACTCGGTGTACCCGACTAGGACCCGAGTACGGGTACGACCCGGTATAGGGTCTACCCAGTTTGGACCCGAAAAAAACCGTAGGGTTGGAATCGGGTATATTTTTTTAGATTTTGGTAGAACCCGAACCGACCCGACCCCATTGAACCCGGGTTGGACCCGGTTTTGACCTTTTTTTTTTTAATCTAGCCGTTAATAACGGCTATATAGCCGTTAGCCCCGATTTGTTATCTTTTTTGTCTCTTTTAGCCTTATAGTTAGTATAAATAGGTGTGGGTTGATATGGTTTAGTATCCAAGTCTCAAACGGAAAAAACATACGCAAAAAATGCAAAAAATACTCTCGTTTAATCTCGTTTTACACTTTCACTCTCTTCAATCTTGATATGGCTCAATCACAATCTTCCGTTGGTCAAGGTTCGTCAAACTCTCCAACCGTCGTTCGTGTTCTTGCACACAATCGTAACATGGATGTTTGGTGCAATTGGGATATGGTTGAGTTGAGTGACGGGTCTGTAAAGGCTCGTTGCAAGTTTTGTGGAGCTTTGCTTGCTAAAGATTCTAACACGACTTTAAGCAAACACATTAGCAAGAAGTTTTGTAAGTCGTTGAAAAGTAATCCGGATTCGCAACAAACACAATTGGGTGGAGACGGTGGAATCTTTAATTACGATGTTAATACGGTTCGAGATCGAATGGCGAAGTTCGTGATTCAAGAAGCTTTGCCTTTTAGTCACTTCGACAATCCTCGGTTGACCAACTTAATTCGAGAGACGCTTCAACCTCGTTACACCCACGTAAGTCGTACTACACTTAGACGTTATTGTTTAAAATTATGGAAACAAACAAAAAATGATTTAATTGTATTATTTGAAAATTTAAATACCGGTGTAAACTTAACTAGTGACGTTTGGTCGGCTCCACACGGTTTACCCGAATCGTACCTTTGCGTCACCGCTCATTGGGTGGATCCCAATTCATGGCAATTGATGAAACGTACGATTGCATTTGATCTTTTTCCGTATCCACACACCGGAGAATTTTTGTTTTACTTTTTAGATAATGTAATAAATACTTTTAAGTTGCAAAATAAACTTTTTTCAATTGCATTTGATAACGCCTCTAACAACACAACCGCGGTTGAAAAATTAAAATTAAAATATCTTCCGATTGCAAACGGTGATTTTTTCCATACTCGTTGTGTTGCACATATAATTAATTTAGTAGTGCAAGACGGACTATCAGGACAATATGTTGATAACTTTACTAAAGCTTTTCGATTTATGTTACATGACGTTTTTAAAAAAAGTAGAAGAAGATATCAAGATTATAAACAACTTTGTAAGGATACGGAATCTAGATTTTTAGGTCCTAATTGGGATGTACCTACTCGGTGGAATTCGACTTGTCACATGTTTGAATGTGTTTTAAAACAAAAGGGCACTTTGAAAGCTTTTCATAATAGTCTTTCGGATAATGGTGAAGCCGACCCATTTCCGGATGCTGGTTGGGAGAATTTTCAACGTCTATCCGAGTTTATTGAGGTTTTTAAAAACTCAACAACAAAATTATTGGGAGTTTATTATTCCACTAGTTATTCGGTGCTTCAAGAATTATATTTTATGTCTTTGAATTTTAAAAATTTTCAAAATAAAAATAATATGTTTAATCAAATGATAGAACCAATGAAAGAAAAGTTTAAAAAATATTTTAAGGAGTTACCACCCGTTTTTACGTGTGCCGCCGCTTTAAATCCGTTTCTAAATGTTGCGGGGGCTGAATGTTTGATAGATGAGATAAATGTCAATTTGGATATGCATGACGAAAACCCTAATTTTTCAAACGAGGTAAAAGAAAATTTTAATGAAAGTTTGAAAACAATTTATAATTTTTATTTAAATAGATATGGGCCTAACGTAAACATAACCATGCCAAGCGGATCAACCTCAAGTGCTAGTACCTCGGTTAAAGACCCTGTTTTGACTATGTTGAATGTTGTTCGGGATGTGACGGCTAAACGTCAAAGGGGTAACACCCCAACAAGTGAGCTCGGTAGATATAGTGGAACGGATTTTATTTCCACTATAACTACCGAAGATTATCGTGCATTCGATATTTTAGCTTGGTGGAAAGGAAAAGAATCTCAATTCCGATTCTTTCTGCTATGACCCGTGATTTACTAAGTGTCCAAGCTTCTACGGTAGCTTCGGAATCTACTTTTTCTCTTAGTGGCAGGGTAATATCATTACGGAGAACAAGACTAACTCTTGAAGCAGTGGAGATGTGCATTTGTTTAAAGGATCACTTAGGCGCAATGCATCGTATACAAGACCAAACAAGCCTCGAAGACGAAATTACACTCGAAGCTAAAGTACATAATGAAGAGGTAGAAGATAGGTAGAAGAAGGAGTATCTTCTGGCATATTCGATGAAAAATTAGCATTTGATCAAGCATCTCGTAGAAAATAAAATTAGACGATAACTTAAATAAAAGTTTTATGGTATTTTTTATTGATTCATTTTATGTATTTTTAAGTTGTTTTAATATTATTATAGAAATACATGACAATTAATTTATGTTATTTTATTTATTTATTTTTTATTGATTAAAAGAATTTTAAAAAATCACAAGTGTTCAGGCGCCTAAACAGTGCCCATACGCCTGAATAGTTTCAGGCGCATGAGCACTGTTAAGACGCATGAGCACTGTTCAGGCGCATGGGTGCCCATGCGCCTAAACACTTGTAATTTTTAACAAAACCCGAATTGTACCCGGTTTTAGACCCGACCCGGACCTACCCGGGTATACCGGGTAGGGTTTTTATGATGGTGAACCCGACCCGGGTTCGTACCCGGGTTCACCAATACCCGGGTACAAAAAAAACGATTGGGCCAACCCGGTTTGTACCCGGGACCGGGTACAACCCAAAACCCGAAATGTGCACCTCTACCTTAGAGTACTTATTAAAGTTAAAAAAAATAAACTTAATGCACAAGTTTAGCTTAAACTTAAATGATGAAAATACTTTAATAATGGTTAATTATAATAATTACAAACAACATAATGACATCCAAATGCCATCTCATAACTTATTTACTTACTTCAAACTACACTTCTATCTCCATCAAACTAAAAGAAAAGCAAGAAATCTACTCTATGTGACAAGAAGCAATTTACACAATAACAATAAAAATAAGCAAATAATTCAAGATAGGTTAAAAGTTGCATACTACAGTCTTGGTGGTTATTTCCACTCGTTAACAAAATTGAATTGACAAACTTTTATCAAACGATTCAAGTGTATTAGACGGCCTCTTCAAAACAATTCCTAAGACCGCAAAACAATGAAATAAAAAAACAAATTACACAAAAACACACTCCAATTTCGTGTCGTTAGCTTGAGAATAAGGAATGGATGTCCAGTAGACCATAAAAAAGAGATGTACAATATTCATTTCCAAGTACATGGTATTCAAATTGGTCCGACTTTTTTGGGTAAGAAGTTAAAAAAACTTGACGTGATTAAACTGAGTCTATTAAATGCTTGAACTCTTGACAATTAGCTCCAACTTCATTGAGTGCTGATACAAGCTTCGGCACAATCTTCGTTAACATAAGCTTGAAACCAACCGAATTTGCATTTGCAATGCTTGTTTCACAAATTGAAGCATCTTCTGTAAGAGTGCCAATCAAGTAGCCTTTCATGTAAGCATCACATGCCTTGAGGATGTAATAACCACGCTCTTGGAAATGTTCTTTCACAAGATCTTCAAAGTCCTATGAAAAAGGAGAGGAGGGTTGTATTAGGAGATGCATGTCTAAACAACACAGGATTTAGTTTGAAAGTGACTACAAGATATCAAGAAGCACATCATCAGTTGTAATAAAACCAGGTGTAGACTGTCATGCTTGGATGTTCAGAAAATTCCGAGGCAAAATGACCATATATACTTCGGTGATGAAAGTGTATCCAGTTTGCGAAGTTGAAATAGATTTTTAATCAAAATAGGCTAAATAAGTAACTTTGTTTTACCCATATAATCATTCTGGTTGCATTTCGCATGAAACTGATTATCCAAAACAGAATATTCGACCACTAGATAATTGGATAATCAGAAGCAAAACGTTTACAAACTGAAAAAAAGCATTAAAACTTAAAGTACCAACAATAGTCCGGTGATAGAAAGAAGACATGAATAGTGACGGAACTCATATTCCAGGTCCATCAATATCCATAGAATTATATAAACAAGATATGCCTTAAGGTTTGACTGATCTAACATTCTAGTATACACCACCTATATAAAGAATTTATTCAAATCTACATGATTCAGAAAAACAAAAAAAGTCACATCCTAATCCCATATGTGCAAGAACCCAAATTACTGAAAGGAGATCAGTTCATACAATTCATTTAAAAAATTATGGGAGCTAGATTCACGCAAGTAATTTGCAGGTGCAAACCATGTGACTCTGTGCACATAAACATAATAGAGGTGGCAAAACCGGCACGCTAGGTGATGAATCAAAATGGGTAAAGCTGACTGAAAATCAAAACACATTTGACCGATCATTAGAGACTTTCTGCAAATCTTCTCATTTTAAATTAAGAACTTACTAAAATATAATATAAAAATATACTAAATTATTACTAGAACTTCCATAATAGATGATAGAGTAAAGTTTGCTTTTACTCCTTGTGATTTGATCAAAATTATGTTCTTTCCTCCAAAAGTTACAATTTCAGGTTTTTTTTCCTTGTGGTTTTTGCAATCCATCCCAATTAGCTCTAACTCACTAACAATGTTAGTTTTCTCTCTTAGATAAGAGTAATTTAATTTTTTACACAGGACTATTTATGTAATTATTTAATATGTATCACAAAAAGATCATTTTCATAGCTTATTCAAAGTAAAAAACCGTTTAATATCTTCTCATAATCGCCCATCATAATCATCCATCAGCGTCATCCACCACCGCGTAGTAGGTGTTTCTTCCACCTCCTAAAAAAGAACTATAAACCCTAACCCTAATCTTTTATCTCAATCTTTTTCTTCCGTCACCATCATCCACCAGATGGTTCACCCTTCCTCATAATACCCCCTTTTGAAAACCCTAAGACCCCATCCACCAACACCATCTCCATTAAGGCTTTCAAAACAATTGAGTTCCCCCAAAATCGAACCTAAAACCCTCCGCCTTCGGGGTTTTAGGAACCATCACCGCCAGCGGCTTCAAAGACGTCCATCACCGTCACTTTTTGGTTTGATCTAGGGTTTCTTACGGCCGGACGTCTTGGCCTAGTATATTTGATTCGATCTAGGTTTGGTCGGAAATGGTTGTGGCGACTGAAAAAGAGAGAGAGAGAGAGAGAGAGAGGAGAGAGAGAGAGGGGGGGGGGGGGGGGGGGGGGGGGGAGGGAGGGGGAGAGAGTGAGAGAGAGAGAGAGAGAGAGGGAGACGTTGGCGATCATGTTTCTAGTGCAAGTAGCAGGGGTCACAAGTTTTGGTGGCTGGAAGTGAAAGTGGATGTGATAGTGACGACTGAGGTGGAGATCTAAAATTTAGGTGGGAGCCAGCGGTTGTGGTGGTGGGGTTGAGGGGTGGCGTTGGTGGTGACTGGAGTGGTGGCAGACAGTGGGGAGGTGGCGGTGTTAAAGGTCACAATGTGATGACTTAGAGGGAGGGGTGTTTGGTTTTTGTTAAATTTACGTAGTGAACACGTAAGTATAGATTATTACAAAAGAGGATGGTGTTGTGAGATTGAGTTGAAACTTAAACCATGGTTTTAAAAAACGGTTGATGCGTGCACCTCGAGGCGAGGCGCCCAGAAAATGAGTCTGAGGCGGCGCCTCAAGGGGTTATTTTGTACGTGCGCCTCATATGGCTGAGGCGGTGAGAAAGACTGCGCCTCATGTGCGCCTCAAGGCGCCTCAGGGGGTTTTACACTTTGTTTTCGATGTTTTAGACTTTTTGTGTCAGTTTCAAACATTCCATGTCTTTTTAATGTGTGTTTTTTTGATGTTTTTGATGAATCTTATGATGAAATAGTCTGTATTTTATTTTTTATAAGATATATAATTTTTATATTTATTTTTTAATTCCGCCTCGGGCTTACGCCTCGGTTCGCCTCGAGGCTTACGCCTCATGAGCCGAAGTGAAAAAGCCTCGAGGCTCGATTCCGTACTTTTAAACCTTGACTTAAACTAGGATGATAGAAAAGGTATTTAAATAATTTTATTTTAACCTTTGATATTAGTCAAATGAGAATATCACAGTAAAACAGTTGCAGGAATATTTGACGGATTTGTTAATAAAAAATAAAACAAAATAATAGATGGCATACCTTAGGGGGCCTTCTAATGAGATACATGATAGTTTTGCAATTGAGTAAGAAAGTATTTTCATTATAGGAGAATGAATTCTTCTCTCCTTCTGGTGTACCAACTTGTTTGTCATAACCAGCTTCATTAAAGTACGGTTTGGAATTAAGTACAAGCCCCTGAAGTGAAACCAGGACTTGAAGAATGCTTGATGACGATGGATCCCAAACTTCATTACCCCTTCCTGCCCATGTATTTAACAGACTAAGGCATACTTTTCCCTCCTCATATAAATTTGGATTTATTCTCCACCCTCCAGAATGATAGTATGCTGACTGCATCATTATCACAAACAATTATATTAACCAATCATGGATCACCCTTTGTTTTAATAACCTGGTTTACCAGTTATACAACAACATTTCAAGATAAAACCATAATTACAAGAATGAAACCAAAATACAACTTATCTTTTGAAACCATAGAGGCAAAGTCAACCTTGATCAATCTAGGTTATGCTCGTCTCTAACGGGTAATATTTTTCTTCCAAAAAAAAGCTAAAAATAGAAATGGGTTGAAAGTGTTCTAGGATGTATTTTGAAGGCACAAAACCTCCTAAATCAATTTATCTAGAGAATTAAGAGTTCTATTGAAATTACAAATTTTTTGGCAATTTGTTAGACATTGATTATTTACATAAATATTTATACATTTTGGACAAAAAGTGTTCTGGATCAACATAGCCTGGCCTGTTTTGACTTGCTATCCAACCGGCCATTACCCACCCATATCCATAATTGTCCAAAATCATTCATTAAATCATTCTTGCAAGCAATAACTATTCTTATTTAGCATTTTCACAAGAAAGCTGGTTCGTTTGCAGTGAAATGACAAGTACGTTTGTTCAGAAGGCCAACCATATATATATATATATATATAGAGAGAGAGAGAGGAGGAGTTTCTTACTGGAGGAACATCAGGGTATTCTGGAGGAAGATGAAAGTCAAAGAAGAAAAGACCATCTTGATAAGGTGTTCCATATGCTCCGACTATTACAGCCCTCAATAGATCCATTCTATTCTCATAAACTCTAACATAAATTCCATCTGTATGAAAATATTAAGAAAACAGAACATTTAACTAGTTGGATTCTCATAAACATCGGTAAAAAAAATGTAGTGTTAACTCATAACATACTTGGTAAGTTCTTTTTAAGGATATTCCAATCTTGTTGGACTTTCTTAAGCCACCTCCTACCAGCACTATTCTGCAATTAATCAATTTTCTCAACATACAGTACACTTAAGTAATTTGGAGAGAATTTCTCATATCTTTTCAAAGAAACTGTATCAATGGAACATTGAAACTGGAAATCTAGAAAAGTAATCACATGGATATAGCATAGTACCAAAAATTTTATTGCATGGGTTCACATAACATAGAAAAACTACATGTTATATATTTAAAATGAGCATTTATGCTTCCATGTGAGTGAGAAGAGTTACAAAATTTTGTTCTTGTTGTTCACCATGGCCAGTTTCTCCAATCTTTCGTATCATCACTTTTAAAGAAAGCTACAGCATGACTCTTTTTATTACATTATTAGTCAGGGAGAACATGTTTGTTTATTTATTTGATTTGGTACTAGAACAGTTAAAGACTAGACAAATAAGAAACCAACATAAACCCCGGTGTTAGTTATGTATCACATAATGAATTAGATATATATGGTGCAACTATACCCAACATCCAAAGCAAGCATCTAATGAAAAGATTAATAAGTATACATTAAAAGCTGCAACTCACATGTGCAATGGCACCAAGATAATAATGATCAAGAGGATCTTTAACAATATCAAATCCTTTAAATCTGGAACTGTCAACCTCAGATATTGATGATCCACTTAATAGATCTGCAGGCGCATCTAATAAATTTGATTCCTCAGCAACACCGTGTTCTTCTTTTATACCATAAATTGGTGTTTTAAGTGTGCTGGAAACAATAGACTTGTTTCTCTCAGGCAATTTATCTGGCAGTACTTCACTATCACCACCAGAATTTATACTTGAATCATCTGCATTTCTTTGACCCCTAGAAAAAATTCCACTAGCCAATCTTGTCACAAATCCTAGGGCAGCTAGGGGTATAGAAAGTGCACCATTTGTTTGAACATTTTCAGTTGTATGCTCATCCCCATCAAGATTGATGTCAGAGGAATTATGCATCCCAAGATCCTGAAAAAGATGTTCTTACTTTTAGATAGTCAAAAATATTAATTAAAATGAAGATAGACCTGCAAGTAAAAGCTATAGAAAAAAACAATGAGCCAACCAAAGATATGTTAACATAACCTTTGTATAATTATATACTTCCTGCCTGTGAGATGGATATATAGATAAATGGAACCAAGCGCACTATAGATATAAATATAGGAATAGAAGCAGACCTCTAGTGCTTTGTGAAGGTTATCCATTTCAGTATCCTCAACCGTTTCCCAACTTGCTGCATCATCACTTGCTTCACTTCCACCAACAACTGAGTCACCATCATCATCATCACGACCAACAACATATATTGCTTGTGGACCAACCTGATACCACATAAAAGATCATACAAACTAAGAAAATGTATGATGTGATAAGAATTACAAGGAAATTTTTAGGAAAATTACATATGATGTTACTAGGATAACTTAGCTTTGTTTGTTCAACAAGTGCTTAATTTTGTTTTACTGTTTACAATTTTTATTAGATTTACACTCGAGAACTCTGCGATGTCGTCCCACGTCATAGTGGCATGGATTTATAGAGCTTTGATAGTCGGAATAAGTGCTTAATTTTCTTTTAGTGTCCCCTGTCTCATTTGATTTAGACTCTAGAACGTTGTGATGTAATCCAATCTGATAATGACATGGATTAACATGACTAGGTTGCGTTTGTAACCATAGAGCAAGTACCTCCTCGAGGTATGTGTTATCTCACTTTTTAACCATTCTCCTTGTTATAACATCCAAGATCACTTAGCATACTACTTAAACAAATAGTTTCTTAATGCCGACTTAATTTAGCTTTGATGTTGTCATTTATAGAAATTTGCTAACTCTCTCTTATTTCTTTTTAGGAAGACGTATATACGTTTGATTGTAATTTGCATGTCTTCCAAGAAATAAGCAAATATTGAATATTAAATAATTGTCTTGCATTGAAGGTGCAAATTTCAATCCACTAGTTGTCAAAGCCCCAGAGTCTAAGTATAATGAATACAACGTCTAAAAGTGTTTTAAAGATTCACATTATCATTGTAATATTATTCTTGTGAATCTAAAGGAACAAAAAAAATTATCCACTAAGAAAAGTTAGTAATGAGCAAAAAAGGTTTCTAGGCCAACCCAACCCAACCCAACCCATTTAGATACGGGAGAGCAAGGAGTACCATTGACACCATCCCATCAGCCCAAGTAACTTCAATATCACCATTTCTGAGTCCTGTAATATTTCCAACCCAAGAGAGGTCTGAAAAGTTGGTACAACCTTCATTCTTTGCGGCATCAGTCAACTCTGCCACTTCAACAGCTGCTTGCGGGCCTACAGAAACCAATGGCAACCGAACAACTACATCGCCATAACAATAATCATAGTCTTGGTGAGCTTCAAGCTCATAAACACTCACAATTTCCTCCTTATCAAATTCCTTAGGATCTTCTACTCTAGTAATTGACTTTAACCACCTCACACAAGCTGTTCGTTCTTTTGCATCAACACTTTTCACAACTCCCACACGGCTGATGTCACCACCACCATCATCATCATTTCCATCACTAGGTTTTTCCACAACATACTGTTCAGACACAAATTCATGATCTCCAGGGTTTTCAACTGGTATCAAAGAGATTGAATCCAATCCATGTTGTATATTTCCATCCTGCCATGCTACATCAACCCTTGTTTTAGTATTAATAATTTGAAGAGCTTTTTCAAAATGTTCCTCCTTTTTTCGTGACCTTTTATCCCTCTTAACAACAACTTTCCTGAACTTTTTTCTATGCAGAGGCCACGTTTCATGGACTGGACCTTTTGAACCAGCCAATGAGCTACTACATGAACTAGGTTCTACAGAAGGGTCAGATTTCATGGAGGGTTCCTCCGTGGGACCCACTTCTAAATCGCTCTCAGATTTCTCTAATGAGTTCTTGCCATCAGAAAGTGTAGATAATGGTTTGGGTGATGGAAGAAGACACCAATCACCAAGTTGCCAATTTGCATGTGAAAAACATGCTAGTAACCTTAAGTTCTTTGGGTTTTGCTCTTCAGATGGTGTAATTGAAGAATCAGGCCCATAGCCTGCAGAAGCTATCCAATAAACAAAAGTCGAACCCGCTGTAACATTTGTTACGGTTCCTTCCAATCTTGAAGCTTTCCATAGGCCTGATAGCCACCTAGAATTTTTGAAAACAGATGAAGAGCTCGCTTTTACCCTTTGACCCGGATAATAAGGATAATGTGCATCTTCTAATAGATTCTTCCCAACTGGTTTGAGACGTAACGGGTCAGCTTTCATAACTTTACAAATAGAACCATCATCAAACATAACCGTCACATTATCTAATACATCATCGATTCTACCAAGCCATGGGCCAAGAACTACATAATCACCCACTTGAAAGTCCCTCACACGCTTTAAATCTTTAGAAGAAACATTATTTATTAATTTCCCATCAATAGTAGATAAATCAACAGTTATATTGACATCAACCACTACACCCACTTGCCCAGTTGCATTACAAGCAGCAGCAACATAATCTCCGTGCAAAAAACCTCGATCAACCACGATTACGTCATCAAGACTTTGGGTTGTCTCTGATTCATCCATCCAAAGCACTCTAACATGGTCAGCTGGAAGTGGGGTGCTCTCATCAGCATCATCATCATCATCCATATTTTCAGTGACATTTTCATGTAAATCTTTGTTGTCTTCTTCATTGCGACCCGCCACTTCAATGTCTTCATCTTCAACATCATCACTGCTACTATCTGAGTCAGAATCACCAGCAACTTCAGTTACTATCCCTGTCTTCCCCTCAGTTTTGCTCTTTACAACATCTTCTCTGTAAATACATACCCCTGGACGTATGCCATTCTCCTCTATCTTGACCATGAAACCTTCACTTGGATCATGATTATGTTTGGTATTTTCATTTGCATTGCAATTCAGCTTGGATTCCATCTGAAAGTCAGAAAGAAAAGATATAATACTACAAAAAACAACTCTAAAAACTGAATTTATGTTAGTATATTCATCTTTTACTATTAACTTGGAAATTTTAGTTCAAGACTAGATGGGTAAGGGCTGATTGGTGATAGTCTATTCATCTATAACAAAAGATATCTGATTGTGTCGATTTGGTAAACCTATGTTGTGTTAGGGTTAATGGTTTTTCGTGTAGCTTTAAGTTGTTAAGATAGCTTGAGATTTTGGGAATTCGGATGGGTCTAAACACTAATCAACTCTGAGTGATTGGTTCAGGATTCTGAATTTCTGATTATTTAAGATGATACTCATCAGATTTGAAGAAACAGACAAACAGGTGAAAAGAGTTGGAAGAATACCAAATGTCTAAGAAGGACTAAGAACCTTAACCAACTGTTTTTGTGATTTCAATTCTTCAATCGCCAATATCCTCAACGCAAATCAGAAACGCCCCTTAATTCCTCCCAGACGCTAGTAGAGACGTCATAAAACCAAAAACCATTGAGATAGTTTTTCATTCATTGCAGCTTCATCAAGCACCGGTAATCCATCACTGAATTACATTCACGCCATTTGTAAGAACTTTGATTGAAAACTAAATAAGTTCAAAATCATTAAACTAATAGGATGTCGGAAACGAAAAGGGTTTCATAGGAGATTAGGAAAAGTTTAACAGAACGAAATGCAGTGATATAAGGACTGAAGTAATAAGAATACAGAAGAAACAAATCCAAACAGCACCCAACAACAACTACCTTCAACTTGAGCAGTCAGATGAATATCAGATTTGGGGACCCTAAAGCACGAATAGGTATTCCGATTATGAATCCTGCAAGACAAACAAGGGAAACACGTAGCAAGTAATAAATAAGCAACGAACAGCAGCTCAAGAACCAACGACAACAAATCGATCGTTGCAGTAAAACATGAAATCAGCTGCAATGAAACCAATTCATGGAAATCTTGTAAAATAGTGGGTAAAAATGAGGAAACCATCGATGGAGGAATCGCGTAAGCTAATGAACATCAATACGCAATCTATTTCATTGAACGCAACGAATCTTATTAAGAAGATTTGGCAAAACAATGAAATACCTACACAAGTATTTGTGTTGATTCCACGTTGATTGTGAAGAACAAGTAACGAAAATTTGTGTAAAGACCAGACGTCGAAGAAATGCGGTGAGGGTATGCACACAGCAGACTCGTGTTTTACCTTTTTTTAATTTTTCTAAAGAACCAGGCTTATTGATTTTATTTTCGGTTGATTGATTTGGGAACAAATTATTGGAAGAATGAATTATACGGATGGTGAGGCAAATTACAAATTATATTATAATATATATTAACGTTTAAGCTACAAGAAAGATTTACAACTTTATGGTTTAACCACAGAAGTTTGATAACTTGACATATTTCTCCTGCCACATGTTTTAATAATATGCTGCCAAAGGAGAGAGATGTTTAATTTCTTTCATTTTCCCTCATTAACACAATTTCACCGCCAACACAATTTCACCGCCTCCCCTAGCTTGTGGCTCTATGACAATCTTTTCACTTCTTTCTTGCATCGCTGATGCCGCCATCGATCGTTGGTCCATCGATGCCGTTGGGTCACTCACTGGTGTTCACCATCACACTTCTTCTTGCCTCCTTTTTGGCCTTCATAGTTTGCCTTCATAACGGTTAGTTTTGCTTGGTATCATAGTTTGCCTGTTTTGAGTTTATGTCGATTTTGCATTTAAAATGTGCTTATGTTTAATGCTTAAAGTAAGATTCAACTCAAATTAAGTGTTCTGATGACATTTGTCTTCACCTATTTAGGGTTATGGATTTCAGGTTCTCTAATTATAATGAGTTTATTTTTGTGATTTTCATGTATTTTAACGGCATATGATTTCACTTATCTGGGGTTATACATTTCAAAAATCAACTGTAATGGGTTTATGTTTGTGATTATGTGTAGCTAATAAAAGAATATTCAAGCCAAATTAATTATTGTAATGGTATTTGATTTCCCTTGTCCAAGGTTATAAATTTTTATAGTTTAACTGTAATGGGTTTGTATTTGTTAATCTTGTAGAGCTTTGTGATTGTGTTAGCCATTAAAGATTTCACTTATGCCTAAAAAAGATTTTTATAGTGTTCAAATTTGTGTTAATAGCTTTGTCACTTGGGATATTGATAGAGAAATGATGAATGATAGAGATATGGGCTTTTCAAGCTTGCTTGAAAATTTTGGTGGAGGTGATCTTATTTCTACGGTAGTTGGAGGTAAATTTAGTTTATACTTTCTTTTAGAACTTTTATATTAATGGCAATGTCATATTTTTCCTTATGTTCCCAGATTTAAAAAAATAAAGCAATCGTAGTTGGTTTGAAAAAAGAAAGAATGTATAAAGAGATTATTTAGTCTGGTCGTAGTGAGGAAGAGATAGTTTTGTCAATGATAAACGTAGGGTAAAACTCGTGGCAACGTGCGAGTGTAATTACTAGTTATTTATAAGACACTAATTTTCAACTTCTCTATGCATAAGATGTTGTATCTTATGCATAGAGTATTTTATAAAAAGAATATTTTTTAATTTTAATCTAAATTTTTTATCTTTGCAATGTAAACTCAAAAAAATTTGAGTTTTTACTTTTGGCCCAAAACTTTTTTTTTTGACAATTTGACATTACAACTTTTTTACTTTCAATTTTAATCCCTTATACTTTTCATCTTTCGTAAATTTATGTTTTACGTTTCTTTCTGAGTTTTTCAAGTTAACACAGCGCAACATGGATGTGTGGCTTTACATTTTTACGTTTTGTTTTAAATTTTGTGACTTAACACAACGCAATGTGCATACGTGGTTCAACGTTTTTACGTATATTTTTACCCGTTTGACAAGTTCATCGCAACACGCAGGTCCTAGATCAACTTAGTTAAGTTTTCTATTTTGTACGTTTCAGTATAATTTCTCCGCATTAACACATCGCAACTTCAGTGTTGGTGGTCGCTGCTAGTGGTGTGACACTGATGCTATTTGTCATGGTTTTACGCCCTCGCCGCAACGCGGGGGCTTAATTCTAGTATATATACTAATTATCAAGTTTTGTATGCATTGTAAGTTGTACTATGTGTTTTATGAGTTGTACCAACTTTTTTTTTCTCTTCTTTTTAATCTTTAACTTTATTATAACTCAATACTTTTACATCTTTTAGAACTTAGCCTTAATATTTTCTTTAATTTCAACTTTGTTCCCCTATACTTTTCATATTTTACAAATTTTTCGTTGTACGTTTCGGTCAATTTGCGAGTTAACACGTCGCAACGTACGTGTGTGGTTCAACGTTTTTCCTTTATTTTTCCCCGTTTAATGGCCACATCACAATCGTTGGTCCTAGATAGATTTACTTATTGTTTTATATGTTTTATGTTTCACCTGCGTCACTGTGCGGTTCAACGTTCTTACGTCTACTTTTCATTTGATTTATTGTTTTCGTTTTTATGGTTTTTTCAGTGTTTGTGGTCACTGACGGTCGTGCCATTAGTGTTACTTGGCACGGTTTCACACCTACCACTGCAATGTGGGGGGTTTAATACTAATTTTATATATCAACCAAAAGAGTAAACTATAACAATAATAATACAAGAATTGTTTTTATGGGTAAAATAATTAAAATACCACGATGTGCAATGTATATAAGGTGAATTAACTAAAAAACTTAATATGCTTTAGTATAGGGAGTATTCAAATAAATCCATGTTTATAACTGAAACCGTAAAAACCATAAATTGCGTATATCTAACTATGTGTTACCATTGTACAAATATGAGTTATGTACATTTAGCTTATACAATTTACATATATGTTGCTTCTAGACATCAATTTTGTTGTTTCCACACAATTTTGTCATTACTATCTTTCAGACATTAGATTTGTTGTTTCAAGAATTCTATCATAACTAGAATGAGATTCTCTACATTCAGCCTAGATTTTACTAAACCTTATTATCAAATTTGCTAAGTCTAGACTCTCAGATTTATAACTCAAAACAAACACACATTTATTATATTATATACACACATTATATATTACGATACACACATAATTATATAAGATGTATATATCACATGTTTAGATATATGATATACGAACATAAATATATGTACATATTATTATTATTGTTATTGTTATTGTTATTGTTATTGTTATTGTTATTGTTATTTTTATTGTTATTTTTATTATTATTATTTTTATTATTATTATTTTTATTATTATTATTATTTAATATTTGAACATAATCTGGTCCGATCTAGTATGGGTCTTGACCTACTTTTAATTATTCTTCACTTTATTAGTGTTATTTTTACCAACTCGTCTTTCAATCCTGTAATGTCACACCCTTAGATTTCACCTATGGGGTTCTACCAAGAGCAAAGTGACAAATGAGGATATCAGTCATTGGTCATATCAAACGACACTGTACGAATTTAAGATAAAAATTTGCTATTTCCATCGGAGTAAACTATGGTTTTAAGTAATCAATGTGAAATCTTAAAGTAATTTTAAAACTTATAATAACAAATGTGCAAAACATGGCACCCAAAGATAAAAGTTAATGTAAATAAAAATAGTTTAAATTGTTTAGCGTGCATAAGACTCCTACAATGCAATCTAACCCTTAGGGGTGATAGCGACCTGAGAAAACATGCTAACGTGTGTAAATACAAGGTTAGTGAGTTTATAGATTTAAATAATAGATAATATGTTTGAAATGTTTGCATGTTTAAGTAAATAGAGGTATATCAATAGATTATTAGTCCATATGTCAAGTTACTTAGCATTTCAAAACCAAGGCTGACTGATTGTAAGTTGTTTGCTTTTCCACCATGTCTATCACAAACGATGGCAAGTCTCAATCTTCAACCAAAATGCAACTTTTCAATAATTCTAAACCATATAAACATATTAGAATTACATAACATCACATAATCAACAACTAATTGACTTAATTACAAGTTTCAATTTGTTTTTGGACAACTAGGGTTTCGAGACATGTGATGAACCAAATGAGATTAAAATTGGACCAAATACTTACTTGTGATGTGTAATAGATGCTTCCTAGAACACGTTTGATGCAAGAAATGCTTGATTTCACCGACGAATTGCAAGAACAATCAAATGGAGTGTGTCTGTGTGTGTGTGAGTTTGTGCAAAAGCGTGGGAGAAATGGGAAGGGGTAGCCGGATAGCGTTAAGGGATGGGGGTTTGGGGGTTACATTTATTTTATTTTTTTACACAATAGTCCCTATTGTTTTTATAAAACCGTTTAAATATTACGCGATCAGGGTTTTCTACACTACATTGCTAGAACGACCGCATAATATCATTTAAATACTAAACACATGAAATAATATTCTGCAGGACCGGTGATGATCAATGCAACAGTTTCACAAGATGGGAGGGTTAATAACTTAGCAATTCAAATAGGGAACCCGTTGGAGTACAACAAAGAACATAAGTAAGAAGAACAAGAACACTCAAAAGTGGTTTTTAAGAATGATGTATATTGCACTCAAGTTCTTTTACAAGTGTTACAAAGCTTATCTAAATTACAAGTACTTGAGACACTTTATACTACATCTTACAGCCGGCCATACTTTGAAGGCCAGCTGGAAACACTAATCTAGACAACAAGATCAATGTAGAATCAAAAGGCAGATTGCCTTTTGACTAGTAATTATGACATGCCATAGCTCACATCCTAATCTATTACAAAAAGGATAAAAGTACATAGTTGGAAAGTTACAAACAAAGAACCTTAATCTACAGTTGATAAAAGCATGAACCTTTTCACCAACTCATGTAAGTTGGTAAGACATCAAAAGTGGAAGCGAAAAGTTGTTCAGCTTTTGTCAAAAGATGATTCAGAGAAAGCATGTCTTCTCAGTTTTCGGAAGAAATCAGTATTTGGCTTCGGAAGATTTTGTCTTTGAAGCTTCGGAAGACTTCATCTTTGGCTTTGGAAGATTTGGTCTTTTGGCTTCGAAAGATTTGATACTTGGTATAGTTCAATGAGTTATATCAAATCTTCCGAAGTTACTTCCTTGTTCTTGCATATGCATGCTGAGAGCTCTTTAGGTTGCATCAGCCTCTAAGTGTAATCCTAACAAACTCTCCCTAGGCTGATGCTACCAAAAATTAAGGAGACCTTTGAATCTTGATCTTCATCTGTTGACAGTCCTCATTAGAAGCAAGACCATTCTCTTCAGCATCAATTGGTCAGGATTCCTCAGACTTTCAAAGTACCTCCTCATGTCATAGAGATCATGCAGAGGAAGGTCAAGTATGTTTTGCCAGAAGCACATATCTTGACCCTCTTGATCTTCAGTGACATACCATCTGTCTAGATTGGTGGAAAACATCTAGGACACGATGGGTCTCTCAGTAGCAAGAGGCTCTACTTGAATGGAGTTGGATGAGTAGCCTCTTCTTGATCACCCTCAGGATGTTCAGACCCATCCTGAGGTGTAGACATGGATGCCTTGGACTTCTTCTTCTTCTTCTTCTTATCCCTTCTAATGGCCATTCTTTTCCTTTTTCTATATTTTAACTGAGGAGATTGGTCTGCAGCACTAGTTTGTTCTTGCTTGTCTTCCTCAGTTGGGTCCTTATCCTTTACTGGTTTAGAAGGAGAAGGATCAGGACCCTTCTGTGGATTAGAAGATGAAGCTGGCTATGATGTAGTACTAGGTCCTGGTTGAGTTGTCTCTTGTGGTTCAACCTTGACCTCAGCTTCAGGTGCAACCTTGACCATTTCCTTCATCTTTTGCTTGATCACTCTAATGTGCTCATCCATGGTGGATAAAGACATTGGACCAAGTCTCCTTCTGGAGAATCCATACACCTTCAAGAAGCTCACCATCTTTAGTCTATCAGCAGACCTCTTCTAATTGGCTCGGATGGTGGCTCTTGACTTACAGCCTCTTCCCTCATCTTTCTCTTAGTAGCTTTTTGTTCTTTTTGCACTTGTTGCTCAAGCTGCTTGAGGTATTCGAATTCTATGTAGTCATATGACAAGGGAAGAAGGACTGCTGCCTGATAGAGACCAGTGGCACTCAGGTAGGCTATCATGTTTTGCTTATCTTGTTCCTTATTTACCTGAGTTGGTTACTCAATGGCCACAGTCTCTGTCTCAGGACTTTCCTGAATTAGGGAGAAGATAGGAGCTTGATAGATTCTCTTTCTTCTTCTTTCTTCTTTGACCTTAAGGAACAATTCTGGATCCTCGGCCTCCTTCCTCTCCTTTGACAATTCCCTGTCTACCAGTTCATTTAACTCTTCCAAGAGGAGAGAGATGAGTTTATCAATGTTGTAATTTCGGGACCCAAAATAGTTAAATCTGGCTGCCTTGTCTTATCATCTTGAGTACTTGGCCTGGGGCAGCCCTGATTGTAGCTTGCATGAAGCCTGGGGTCTCACTTGAACTTTCTCCCCTTAGCTTCCTCTTCCTCTCTCTTTCCTCCTCCTCAATCTCCTCAGAATTCAATTTCCTTTTTCCTTTGTGACTCACAGGCTTGGGTGACTCAGGATAGAGAAAGCTTTGGCCTTCATTGCTGGGTGCTGCACTTGAGCTCTGGCCAGAGAGAGGTTGTGAGACACCTTCACCAGCTGGTGCCTCACTGAGGGTAATGGGTGCTAAAGCAGTTCCTGTCTCAAGGTTCACAGGCTCAACTGATGGGCCTTCAACCAAGGTTTCCCTTTTGAAGCTAATCTTAGGGTCCACCTCAGCATCCAGTTAATCAATATTCTTGCCTGCTAGCCTTTATGTATATAGTCATGTTCTTAGCTTGAACTCTTCAAGCACCCTCTGTTGAATCCTATCACCTTGCAGCTTGCCTGTTTTGACTTGGGTTGGCAAGTGGAAGGTCAACTAGATAGGTGCTCTCATAGAATCTCAAGGTGTAGAAGTTAAAAATCTCTTGTTGCCCCTAAGACCTAGAGATTACCAGGGCTCTCCTTTGATCATCATATCTCCATCCCACTATTGGGTTCTCAGCAGGGTGAGATGGAGCAAGCATAGCCCTTGGTATACCCTCCTCAAATAAGTTATGAATGAGTGATTCCACATCAATATGGACCTGAGGAGGTTGTTGAGTATAGACAACTGCAAGTGAGCTCTTAGAAGAACTCCTAGGTTCTGTGATTGTAATTAAGACTTTCTCCCCCTTTTTGGTAGCATCACCCTCTTGCACAAGGGAGCTAGATGTTAGGTCCATCACATCCACAGGTTCTTATAGACCTGGTTGAGTCCTCTGAATAGGCCTTTTAACTAGCTTGCCCTTGAGATCAGTGATCTCAAGTTGCTTGATCATTGACTCTTATTTACAAGGTCTAAGATTATAGGTGACTAACCTTGGAAACTAAATAGGTGCATAGTTTAGACAGTTTGTGCACCTTTAGTTGCAGTCTCCCCTCATCTTTATCAGAAGAATCATGGAGGGATGAGAGAATTGGAACAAGGTCTTCTTCTTCATTATTAGATTGTGTTTCTTGGCTGCTGGTTTCCCCCTGCACACTGACAACTTCAAAGGAAGTGTTAATGGGATGAGTTGCCATGGTAGAGGTCTTAAGAATGTAATCACTTGCAAAAGTAAGAGCCTCTTCTATATGGGCCTCCTAAACAGGTCCAGGAAGGTCCACCTCAGTTGTGGGTGGATGATGTGGGCTAGACATTGGTGATTCAGGAGCACTCATCTCTCCTAGAGCAGGAGTGGAGAAGAGACTCATAGTACTCACCGAAGCCAATGTCTTCATCATCATAGAATTCTAGGCTTGAGATTGGTTGGTTGAGGTCAAGCGGCTGGGGATGGTAAGTTCTCCTGAAGGTTGATCACTAGAGTTTTGAAACTCTGAGTGAAGGCTTAAGGCCAGGGTAGTGAGCTTATCAGGCTGCGCATGAGGAACCTCAGCACTGATCATTGAAATAATAGGAGTGGTTTCCTCCTCAGGAGAAATGGGAGCTCCAGTGTCCACTTCCTCCTGCATAGTAGGTAATTTGGGGGTCTGCTCAACTTGAGTAGCTTGAGCAGGGGTTCATTTGGATTTTCTTTGCTAGGTGATGGTGATTTGTGACTGTGTGGGTGGTGTAGATGTAGAAGGTGTGGGTTCAACATTGGCTTGTGTTGCCAAGTTGTCACCTTAAACAATAAGCTCTAACATTTTTGGGACCAGGGCTATTTCTACCCCTGAGAAGCCAACACTTGGCTTTATCATTGTTTTAAAGATGTCAGGCTTCATCTATCCTAATTTTAGAAAATTATCTGTTCCCCTCAACTGTGAGCCCAGTTCATAGTTGAGAATGTACTGGACATATCTAGGGAACATATAACATTCTAAGGAGTCCAAGTTTACAAGTAAACTAGTATATACAAATTATGAGTACCCGAACTTGACCCCTTGCACCATTCCATGGACTATATAGGAAAGGTCTTCAGGAATTTGGTCCAATCCTCTATGTTTGTTAGATAAGGAGTGAATAACTACATGGAGGAGGTACTTTCATTTGGATGAGACCTTCCCCTTCTTGAAGGTTCTTACTGAGTAATCCCCTTCATAGCCCATCTGCCGGAATGAATGGTTCACAACAGGCTTAGGGAAGGACAAGTCGCCTTCTTCATCACCCAACCTTAGATGAGTGTTGATCGCGGCTGGAGTGATGAAAAGTGTCCTCCCCTGCACTGTGGCAGTCAGTGCCTTCTCACCATGACAAGTCCTCTAAAACTTTAACAGTTGATCTTCATATAATGGAGGGTCTATAATGAGAGTGGTAAGGTAGTTTGATAGAGCTAAGAAATGACAAACATCTGAGAAACCAGGATCTTTCTCGGACAACAACAGAAACAACTTAATTATGTTGCCTGTGTAGTTGCATGGAGAAATCAGGTTGGTTTTGGGGATCAAGGTTGGCCATTTTAAGTAGCTTTGAGGTGAAGAAAGGTAAGAGCAAGGTTGGTTATTAGGTGAATTTAGGGTTTGAATCTTTATTGATGAATGAGAAAGTGAAAGAGGGGGAACCGTTGTACGAATATATATATATGGTATGGATTTGAGACAAATTTAATGCAAAAGGATAAACTTTGAAATCCGGATTTCGGTCCCACCTCTGAAAAAGTGCCCAAAAAGGTAGTTTTCTTGGAAGTCTAAAATCTTCCGAAGGTAATTTGTCAGCGAAAGATATTCCTTAGCTTTTCAAGAATTTGCTTTGGAAGAGAATTACTTAGAATAATTTTACTTCCTAGATAAATTTTGCTTCAGAAGATATCAAATATCAAAAATTTTATTCATAAGGAAGAATAAAACTTCCAAGACTTAATTTCTTTTGGAAGAAAATGGTCATTCAATACATATAGTACTTGGTGAGAAAAATAAGCTTCGGAAGATAGACCAGGATTTCTTCCAAAGGTTAATTTCTTAGAAGTAGTTATTTGTTTTGAAGACATAATTTTCTTCCGAAGATAACTTGATGTCTTCTGAAAGAAAGTTTATTCTAAATTCTCAAAATTCTAAGGGAATCAGTTTTAAAAAGTCTCTTCCAAAGTAAACTGAGGTTATATAATGATGATATAGACAACTTAAGACACACATATTGTTGAAAATAATCTTGAGTTTAGTTTAAGAAAAAATTTACTCAAAGTTAATCATCCCAATAGCTGATACAATATATTTAAATCTTTGCTCATCAAAAGCTTTTATGAACAGATCAGCATATTGTTCATTTGTGTTAACTTTGACTAGTTTTATCAATCCCTTTTCAAAATTATCTCTAATCAAATGATACCAGATTTTGATGTGCTTTGTCTTTAAGTGTTGCACAGGATTCTCTGTAATAGAGATAGCATTGTTGTTGTCTATGTGGATGGGAGTCTCCTTGAAGTTGAATCCATAGTCTAGCATCTGATTCTGAATCCAAAGCACTTGAGCACAGTAGATTGCAGCAGCAATGTATTCAGCTTCAGCAGTTGATGCAGACACACAGGATTGTTTCTTACATTGCCAAGAGACTATCCTTCCACCAAGGAATTGACACCCCTCAGATATAGACTTTGCAGTCATGTTACAGCCACCATAGTCACTATCTGTATAGGCATACAGACTAAAATCAGAATTCTTTGGATACCAAAGCCCAAGCTTTGGAGCACCTTTGAGATATCTAATAATCCTCTTGACAGCAACTAGGTGTGACATCTTAGGGTTGGCTTAATATCTTGCACAGATGCATGTGGCAAACATGATATCAGGCCTGCTGGTTATGAGATACATAAGAGACCCAATCCTAGCCCTATATAGATGTTCATCAACACACTCCCCCTCAAGATCTGGTCATAGGGAGTGGTTTCTTGCTATGGGTGTCTTAGTAACCTTGCACTCAGTCATATGAAATCTGGTAAGTATGTCTTGCACATACTTTAACTAGTTTATGAAGATTCCATTGTCAACCTGCTTCACTTGAATTCCTAGAAAGAAATTGAGTTCCCCCATGGCACTCATATTAAATCTATTCTTCATCAGTTTCTTAAAGTCTTTGCAGAGCTTTGACTTAGTTGACCCAAAAATAATGTCATCTATATAAACTTGAACTAGCATCAAGTCATTTCCTGTTCCTTTGATGAAGTGTGTTCCATCAATAGTACCTCTCTTGTACCCATGCTGACAGAGATACTGTGATAGTTCTCATACCACTTCCTTGAAGCCTGATACAGCCCATAAAGAGCTTTGTCAAGCTTGCAGACATAATTAGGATGATATGGGTTTGCAAAGCCAGGTGGTTGTTTGACATACACTTCCTCATCAATCACCCCATATAGAAAGGCACACTTGACATCAAGTTGATAGACCTTAAAATCCTTGGATGTAGCAAAAGCCAGGAATATCCTAACAGCTTCAAGTCTTGCAACAGGAGCAAAAACATCTGTATAGTCAATCCTTTCTTCTTGTGTATACCCTTGAACAACTAGTCTAGCCTTGTTCTTGATGACAAGTCCTCTATCATGCTTCTTGTTCCTAAATACCTATTTGGTACCTATGGTAGTCTTCCCTTTAGGAAGAGGACATAGATTCCAAATCTTTTTTCTCTTGAATTGAAGAAACTCCTCCTACATTGCTTCAACCCAACTTCCATCCTTCAGAGCCTCATCAATCTTCTTAGGCTCTATCTGGAACAAGAAACAAGAGTTAAGACAAACATTTTTTTCATGGGTTTGTCCTCTTGTTCTCATCCTAGTCTCAACATCTCCAATGATGTTTGTGATGGGATGTGACTTGTGGATTTTCAGTTGAGGAATCACAGCAAGTTGGTTGGACAGATCTAAATTGGTGAAATTCAGATCTCATGCTTGACTATCATCCACCACATCAACACACTTCTCAAGAGAAACTTGATCCAATGAGTGTTACATCATTGATGTCGTCTTCTATAGAGTGGTTATCAGCATCAAGAAATTCTTGATCACTCTCACCACCTCCATCTCCTCCTACATTGGAAATTCCTTCATCTAAGTTCTATGCCTCTGTGCTGGAATTTTTAGGCACCTCAGATGTATCAGCTGACGAATTTGTCATGATTGTGCTGACAGGATTTCCAACTGTAGGGCTAGTGTTGGGTCTAAAAAGGATAGTCTATATAATCAACATAGTCAAAGTCAACAAATGTCAACATCACTGTCAAAGTCATCAGAAAAGTCAAACAGACGCATTCGAGATGAAGAACCGAGACAAGACGTTGAAGATATAAATGACTAGGAGTTTATTGTTAATAAATATATTTTGTGTCAACAAAATATATTTATTTATGTTTAAGTAATTTTTATGTTTTAATAATAGTCTAGGGGGCTAGTTGTCATTAAGTTTAATTGTCATTAGACTATATATAGCTAGAGTCATTAGTGTGTTTACTAAGCTTGAATGAGCTAGATTTGAGGGTTTTCATGTAAACAATATCTTATGCAAATCAATATAGACCAAACAAGGGTTTTATTGAATGTTCTTGAGGTGTTCATCTTGTTCATCTTTATTGTATAGTGTTTGATCTATTTTGTACATAAATATCATTGATATTTGTGTTATCAGTGGGATTTGTTTGTGTTTGTCAATCAAGTGCACTGTATCAACGATCAGAAGGACCAAAAATTTGGTATCAGAGCCATTGTGTTCTTGATTATTTGAGTTTTGTTTGATTTTCAAGTTCTAAGTCATTGTTCCATTCATTTTCTATCTGATCTGAGTGTTTTGGATATGGAAATTGATTGAGGATTGCTCGATTTTGGTGTGGGAAGCTATAGGAATCATCAGATCTCAAATCCATTGAGATTTGGAAGAGTTAGAGCTGATTTCATGCTGAAAAAGGCTGTCCAGATACGTCGGGCGAATTTACAGATCGTCCAGCGAAATTACAGAATCTTTCAGCGAAGCTACACAGTTTGGCCGGGCGAAACTAGGGATCATTCAGTGAAATTACACAGTTCTTGGTTCTGGATCTGATTTCTTTGTCCTAGCAAATGTACATGCGTTGAACGAAAGTTCATTGTGTTTGTGGGCCAAACCCAGCGAAATTGCTGCCAAATTGTTCTCTGAACGAAAGTTCAACTAGTTTCGGGCGAAACTATCGAGCGAAACTAGCATCTGTGTGCCATTGTTGGGCGAAACTGCTGCTGAAATTACCAGCGAAATTAGGAGAGAAATTACCAGCGAAATTAGTGAAAATTCAGCGAATTTGTCAGCGAATTTAGTGAAATTTCAGCGAAATTAGCCTTTGATCATTTAAAAAAAAAAAAACAAGCTGACCTGGCAGCTTGACCCTAGTTGCTTAGAAACCATTTAGTTGACATTAAAAGTATTTTTTGTTGGGGGGAGAATATTTAATTTCTGATTAAGGCAAAAATGGATTTTTCAGAAGTATCTAATTTCTTCAAATCTGATGATCTAATATCGGCACAAAGTCTGTTTGATTCTTTTGCTGCCATGAAAGATGAAAAGATATTTGATTTTTTTGATCGATTTCTGATGGTGGCATGCAACCTTAAGAAGTATGATGACCAACTGGGGAACCATGAACAAGTCACAAAACTTCTGGACTTTCTTCCTCCACAGTGGAGTCCACAAGTTAGATTGTTAAAGCAAGAAAGAAATTTTGCTGACTATAAACTCATGGAAGTTATCAACAAGTTGAATTCATTTGACTTGGATATGAAAAGAAAAGAGTACAGTCAATTCATGTATGGTGGTGTATCTTCAACTGTTAAGATCAAAGAAACTAAAGAAAAAGTCAACCATGTATTGATGGCTGAGGTGGTAAACAGTGATGAGGATTCAATTAAGGATTTGGTTCATTTCAAAGAACTCAGGTGTGATACTCAAGGTAAGAGTTTTGGTGATGTTGGTGATTGTACAAGTCGGAGTAAAGTTCAGGATGAAGGAAAGCAAGAGGAAGGTGAAGCTGAAGAAGCTAAGAAGAGAGCTACTGAGGAGGAAGAATACAAAAAGAAAACTCCCGTATGTCAATGTGAAAAAGCCCTAGCTGCTGAAAAGATAGTTATGGGACTCCCCTATGAGATAGTTCAAGACATGTGTTCTCCTCCCTGCAAAATTCGTTTATTCGGGGTTTATAAAGCTAATAGATTATTGTTAGAAAATGAAAAAGAATTAAAACGAATAAACAATGAACTTAAAATCAATGAGTCCAAATATTTTTTAAACTAAGAGAAGCTTTAAAAGAAAATGATCTTTTAAAAAGAAATCTTTAGAAAAGAATGTCGAGATTAATGTTTTGAGCGAACGAGTCACTTTAGCAGAATTTGAGACTAGCAAGCTTAAAACTAAACTTGACAAATGGATGATATCTGGGATGAAACAGGAAGAACTATTCTGTAAGCAAAGGGGAGCTAGAATCAAAATGGGTGTGGGATGTGGTGAAACTTCATATGTTTATCCTCCTCCTAGCACTCATTGTTACTCTCCTATGCCTCAACCTCATCCATCTAATGATTTACTTGAAGTTGTAGATACTAACAGTCTACATGCAGGTTTAAGCAGCGTTAATCACAAAGAGGTTCGAGATGAATATGATTCTTCTGCAGGTTTGGGGCTCATCAAGCAAGGATCTGATCTGCAAAATGATAACTCCACCTCTGATGCTTCAAAACCAGTATCAGTTGTTTCCAGTAACTTCTTTAACAAATTCAAGACAGGTAACATCCCTTCGTTTGTTCCTGTCAAGTTTGTCAAAGAAGGAACCGTTGTGGAATCATCAAGCAATCAGAACTCAACAACACAAACCAACAGAACAAGAGTTATCACCAAGATCCATTGGAAGCTGACTTGTGCATACAGGACTGGACAAGTTCTGATGATGAACAAGAGATCATCAAGTCACCTGAAGTTATCAAGTGTCAAAAGCTTCAAACAATTGATTCAAGACCTATATGGATCTTATCTCCAACTGCTGAGCAAGTCAGCAGTTCCTCCAAAGCTCAGCAGAAGCACTCAACATCTTCATCTGCTATCCATCAAGCTCACCACAAATCTGCCTCAAAGTCTACCAAATCACCAGTCATACAAAAGTGTACTTATAAGAATGTTCAGATCTCAACTCCCGGAACATCACAAATCAAATCACAACCCAGTTTGAAATCCACATTGACAAAGCCTCAAAAGGTTCAATTTCCATATATCCAAAAGAAGAAGCATCAAGGTTGTCAACAAGCTGCATCAACCTCAAAGCAGGCTCCACCCTTTCCTGCTATCCACGGGACTACAAAGAACCAAAAGCCTTTCAAGGCTTGCTTTAGATGTGAAAAGGAAGGTCATGTGCTAAAGAAGTGCCCTCAGTTTCAAAGGCAAGCTTTGGGAGGTAAAGATAACGCAGGTTGCTTCTCGGGTTCAAAAGGTAAATAGCACACATCTTTGAATAGTTGGATAAAGAACAATCTATCCAAACCTTCTCATGTGAAGCCGGTTTCACATGATTCAAAGATGAAAAAGACCAATGTTTCAAAATTAAAATCTCTTCCTTCGGGTTTTAAACAGAAAATGATTTCCAAATTCAATTCTTTCAAATCAAAAGTAATTGAACAGAAACAAATTTGGAAAGTAAAACAAAAAGAAAAGGATAAAGAAATAAATGATTTTTCAAAAGAGTGTATGCTTAAACAGGTTACATACACTGATGAAAAAGGAACTCCCAGGACCATGATGGCCTGGGTCCCCCTCTCTAACTAATCTGTTTATGAGTGCAGGAACAATTCAGCAGGCCTATCAGTAATCCGGTTTACTGACTGGGATTGTTCCTAATTCAAATTTGAGGCGGAACAAACAGGTTATGGTATCTCATCCACATTTTGGATTCTTATCTACCATTCACTATCACTGCATTTTTCTTGTTACTTCATTTCTTATGTTTTTGCTAGTATAATTTGAAAAACTTTCTTTAGTAAAATTCTTTTTTCAATTCTATTTATTATATTCTTAAAAAAAGGAAATTTCTTTTTTTTGTTTCATGGCAGTTAAAACGAAATTTCGGGGGAGAATAAAAAATTTCACGGGAACTAAGAACTTGATTTGGGATGACTGAGAAATGATAGTATGTCTTCTTGGTATGCTTTCTTGCATGACTTGTACTTTGTGAGAAATGATAGTAACTGATGTAGATGTCTGTATCACTTAATATACTAATATCTGAAAAAGACAGTTTCATTATATGATATGCTTGGTAGGCTCAGTCTGAAAACAAAGTAAATAGTGTTTCTGTAGCCTAACTAAAGCTTTAGAACTCGGTGATAAGGATCATTTCCATGACATCTCGGCCTGCACAAAGTTACATGTCCTGTCAAAAATGGGTTGAGAGTTTAAAATCTCTGCTTTGACTTTTTCAAAATCTCCCTATCCCCAAGTCCTGAATGTAGCTTCTCGTTAGCTCTTCAGATGTATATTTCGTGCTTATCTCCTTTGCTATGCGGAAGCATTGACCTGGAGCGATGATCTTCTCTGTTATACGTGAGTATAGACCTGAAGCTCTCATCAGTACACTTAGATGATCATCTCCTCTGTTATACGTAAGTATAGACCTGGAGCTCTCATCATATGTTCCCTAAAATAAAAGTACAGTGATTCTGAACTAAGATCATTATTGAACCTCAAAAGGAAGTCAAGCAGAGTTAATCATATTACTCAATAAGCCCTGATGATGGGATAAGTTCTTTGCCGGATGTCTATGGGAACCAAATCACCTGAGCTTCTCTAATTAAATCTAAAACATGATAAAAATCAGTTGCAGATCACTTGCTGAAAAGGATAAGGCATGGGTTTAAATTGGACAAAATACCAACAATCATTTTTGAACTATTTTTGGCTTTCAAAAACTTAAAATTATGACCAGACTCTGTATCATTGTGATCTCACTAACTTGTCGATGTTCAAATACATCTTTGTGCTTTCGTATATCTTGAGGATGTGATCTCATGATCAAATTAGTTCTTGGTGTAATATGATAAAAAAAAAATGAAATATTCATTTCAAATCATTTTTTAAGTCTTCCATATTATGCTATTAAAATGTTAACATTTTCACATGCATTTCACAGAAAATTGCACATTCAGATAAACACGGGTTTATTTGTATTGTTGAAATGATCTAACGAGAATTGTGTAGAATTTGTTTGTAATTGTGTTACAGATTCTTGCTGCAATTGATGGTCGATCATCAACTAAGCAAAGTACCATACAGAGAACCTGTTCCTCAAGTTTGCAGAGGATACCGAGCTAGGATTCCTTCTCCTACATCTTCTGAAGCACTCAAGAATAAAGAGTTGGAGATGCTGTTCCTGATCATTCTCATGATGCACACAAAAGGATGGAGCATTCAAAAAGGGGGAGCCTATAAGATGAAAGATTGTCGATACCAGATCATCAATCTAGGGGGAGATTGAAGATCATTATATAGTTGACTTATCTGTGCTGATCACAATGAAAGACATTGATAATAATAGACTAAGGGGGAGTATTGTTGGGTCTGAAAAGGATAGTCTATATTATCAACACTGTCAAAGTCAACAAATGTCAACGTCACTGTCAAAGTCATCGGAAAAGTCAAACAGACGCATTCGAGATGAAGAACCGAGACTAGATGTTGAAGATATAAATGACTAGGAGTTTATTGTTAATAAATATATTTTGTGCCAACAAAATATATTTATTTATGTTTAAGTCATTTTTATGTTTTAATGATAGTCTAAGGGGCTAATTGTCATTAATTCTAATTATCATTAGACTATATATAGCTAGAGTCATTAGTGTGTTTACTAAGCTTGAATGAGCTAGATTTGAGGGTTTCCATGTAAACAATATCTTATGCAAATTAATATAGATCAAACAAGGGTTTTATTGAATGTTCTTGAGGTGTTCATCTTGTTCATCCTTATTTTATAGTGTGTGATCTATTTTGTACACAAATATCATTGATATTTGTGTTATCAGTGGGATTTGTTTGTGTTTGTCAATCAAGTGCACTGTATCAACTATCAGAAGGACCAACAGCTAGTTACCACTGGAGCTGAAGTAGTTTGAACACTTGGTCTTCTCAGCTCAAATCTTGGATCAAAATCTCTTGATGATAAGGTACCTATAGATCCTGAAACATCTTCACAAGATTTGTTACAATAGTTGGCAACTAAATCAAGATTAAACAACCAATCAGGACCAGAACCTTTCACACTAGGTGTGTGCTCATTGAAGGTCACATTGGTTGACTCCTCAACTACTCTAGTTCTGAGATTGTATATTCTATAAGCCTTGGTGTGGGATGAGTATCCAATAAAATGCCCATCATCTGCTTTCTCAGCAAATTTGGCTATTTGAGCCTTGGTATTCAAAATGGTGCAAGGACATTCAAATGATTTGAGGAAACCAATGAAAGGTCTCCTTTTGTGTCACAGTTCATAAGGAGTCTTACCATGAGTCTTGACTACTAAAACTCTATTTTACACATAGCAGGCAGTGTTGACTGCCTTTGGCCAGAAGGTGATGGGCAGTTTATAGTCAGATAACATGGTTCTTGCAGCTTCAATAAGTTTTCGGTTTCTCCTCTTAGCAAAACCATTTTTTTGAGGAGTCCTGGGAGCACTATATTGTCTTGTAATACCCTTTTCATTACAAAACGCATCAAGGATTTGGTTTTTGAATTTAGTTCCATGATCACATCTTATGGTCTTGACCTTGTGATCACATTGATTCTCAATTTTCAGAATGAAGTTCTTCAAGATTTCAGGAGTCTCATCCTTAGTCCTAAGGAAGAAGACTCAAGTATATCTTATGAAATCATCTATGAACACCATGCAATAAGAGTCCTTCCTAGACTCATTACACTGGTAGGGACAAAGAGATCCATATGTAATGTGTAGGGGAGTAGTGATGGAGTTCATTTTCTTTGGCTTGTGAGACACTTTGTGTTGCTTTCCTTTCAGGCATGCAACATAATGGTCATCACTTATAAACTCTTTCTTTGGCATTCCAATTACCAAATCATTCTTAATTAATTTATTCATGTTTTTAAAGTTTACATGGCACATTCTTTTATGCCAGAGGAAAGACTCGTCATTATTGGCTTTAGATAGAAAGCAAGAAACTTCTCCTGAAAGGGATGTTTCTTGTAAGTCCATCTTATACATATTCCCTTTCCTGGTAGCTCTGAACAGAATATGCTCGTGAGGAATAACCACCCCTGGCTTGAGAACAATGCACTCATGCTCAGTGAAGAGCATGTTGTGTCTCTAATTACAAAATTAGGTACACTCAAAAGATTGTATCCAAGTTCCTTTACAAAGTTTACCTTCTCAATGCCGAGCTTACCATTTGTGACCCCGCCCCTTCCTGTAATGTAACCACCTGACTCTCCTCGAAAAGCAACTGGCCCTCCATCAATTCTTTCAATGTTTTAAAGCAAAGAGCTATTGCCTGTCATGTTCCTGGAACAGCCACTGTCAATGATCCAGACATTTGCTTTGGTCTTGAGCTATTCCTGCACATTAAGAGATGGTTAGTTACATTTGGAAGCCCAAGCCTTATTGGTCTTGGGCTTGTCAAAGTGCATTGAAGATAATGCAATAGTAATTGATCCTATATGCAAGTTATGAGGATCATTTGTTGTTGTTGATGAAGAACTTTCAGTCATATGGCCTTGCTTCATCTTCCACACCATCTTTGGAAGACGAGACTTGGCCTTCAATACTTCAGAAGTTTTGATGACTTTGGAAGTTTTGGAGACTGAACCTTCAGAAGCTTTTGCATCCACTACAGCAGACTTCAGTGCTTCAGAATCCATAGTTGAGTCTTCAGCCTTTACCACTTCAAATCCAGATGAGATGAAAGCTTTCTTTTGCGTGGAGTTGAAGGTGGCCTTGATCTTTTGGGCTTTCTTGGATTTTCTTTTAGCAGCCCTAATCAAGTTCTTCCTTGCAGACTTGGTCATCCTTGGTTCTTCCTTCTCTCTAGGAGAATAGTGTCCCTTCTTAGGATAACCCTTGTCAGTCACCTCAGGTTCATCCTTCACCATCTCCTCTTCATCTTCATCCTTCTTGAAGGTTTCCTCTTCAAGAACACATTTTTCTACCTTGGCTTTGCTGATCACAAGCTCAGGTTTTGTAGTTTGTGTGTTCATGCTTCAGTCAACTTGGTTATGAGATCTTTGATTTGAGTCCTGTAGTTTGTGTGTTCATGCTTAAGAGTTGAAATGGTTTTCTCTAAATCTTTTATTCTAAGTTTATAATCATTTTCACCTCTTTTAAAGTCAGCTTTTAAGATATTTAAGGACTTAAGATCAGATCTCACTTCCAAGTTGTAGGACCTATACATATTGACTTATGCAATGCATTTGGGAGTACAAAGATGTTCTATTACCTTGGCTTCTTCATGATTAACCATCAGTGCTTGGTTTGGAGAAGCATCTTCTACCAGAAAGCTCTAGTCAAAGCCTCCTTCTTCAACGCAACAACAACATGTTGTTTAGGTTGGCTTTGCTTTTCAGTTCTTGGAGCTGCATCAGTGTAATTTGGTCTGGATTATGCTTGGCCACCATTTGTCCTTGGTGCCTTGTACTTTCTAACAAAGTGTCCCATTTGGTTACAGTTGTAACACTTTACTTTGCTTTTATCCAGGCCAAACTTTCCACTGGCCATGTTGCTTGGAAACTTCCTTCCTGTCCTCTTGTAGAACTTCTTGGCTCTGTGAGTGAGAAGACCCATTTATTGAACTATCTCCATGTACTCTAGATCATCTGGATGGATACAGTCCAAGTCTTGAAGAGTGAAGAGAAAGTTTCCATAACTTTCATCAGCAGACACAAAGGCTTGTTCAGAGCTTGTCTCTTAGAATGGGCTTCCTTGGATGTAGCTCTCACTTGGTGTCTCAGGGTAGGTGATGAAAGGGCCCTTTTGTGAGTTTTCAGGGTAGTAGATAAGATGATGCTATGGTTCTCTGCTATCCCTTTCAACCATATGAAGGGCTGAACTCTGCTGATTGTTGGAAGAGCTGCTTGATGGATTTTGCATGTTCAACTCCATCTGGTTTCCACTAAGGATAACATACAGCTCTGTGAGAGTAAGGGTAGAGAGGTTCTCAGTTCTCTTGATGGCTATACAATAGTGAGTCCTTTGTCTGGGAAGAGAGAACATGAACTTCCTCACTATGTCCTTATTCTCAAGTTTTACTCCAACATCCATTAGAGTATCCACAATCTTAACAAACCTGAAGTATTGCTGAGTCATGGTTTCACTTGTTTTGTAGGTGAAGTTCTCAAACTGCTTCTTCATGAGGTCTTTCTTATTCTCTTTGGCTTCCTCAGACCCCTCATACATGAGCTTTAGTGCTTCCCAGAGCTGCTTAGCAGTCTTGCACCTCTTGAAGCCTCTATATATGGAGTTAGGAAGAGCAGCTTGGAGGGCGGTCATGGCTTTCTGATCTATATCAATCTTCTTCCAGTCTTCTTGAGAGTAGTCAACCATTTTCTTTGGTATCATCCCACCTCCAGCAGTGACTGAAGAGGTGCTCGGGATGTGAGGTCCTTAAACGATAGATCTCCACATCCTGCTGTATTGAGACTTGATGAACCCTTCCATATGTTTGCACCAAGTATCAAAGTCATCAGGAGTGATTAGTGGAGACTTTGTCATAGTATCGGTTTCCATATCAGCCTTTGAGATATCTGCCATTTGATTTGATAAGTGTGTTGTGAAACTGAAGAGATTTAAGATGGTGAGATCTTACAATCAAGAGCCTGAAAAGCTCTGATACCAATTGAAGGACCGGTTATGATCAAAGCAACAGTTTCACAAGGTGGGAGAGTTAATAACACTTAGCAATTCAAATAGGGAACCTGTTGGAGTGAAACAAAGAACACAAGTAAGAAGAACAAGAACACTCAAAAGTGGTTTTCAAGAGTGATGTATATTGCACTCAAGTTCTTTTGCAATTATTATAAAGCTTATCTAAATTACAAGTACTTAAGATAATTTATACTACATCCTACAGCCGGCCATATTTTGAAGGCCAGTTAGAAACACTAATCTAGATAACAAGATCAATGTAGATTCAAAAGGCAGATTTTCTTTTGACTAGTGACTATGACATGCCATAGCTCACATCCTAATCTATTACAAAAAGGATAAAAGTATATAGTTGGAAAGTTACAGACAAAAGATGACAAAAGCATGGACCTTTTCATCAACTCATGTAAGTTGGTGAGACATCAGAAGTGGCAGCGGAAAGTTGTTTTGCTTTTGTCAAAAGGTGATTCAGAGAAAGCATGTTTTCTATGTCTTCGGAAGAAATCGGTCTTTGGCTTCGGAAGACTTTGTCTTTGAAGCTTCGGAAGACTTCATCTTTGGCTTCGGAAGATTTGATTTTTTGGCTTCGGAAGATTTGATACTTAGTATAATTCACCGAGTTATATCAAATCTTCCGAAATAACTTCCTTGTACTTGCATGTGCATGCTGAGAGCTCTTTTGGTTGCATCAGTCTCTAAGTGTAATCCTTACATATTCATTTTATTATTTTTAAGCAATTTTGTTACAATTAATTTGTGACCCCCCGGCCTAATGGCTGGATCGACGTATGAGTACAAGAATCGAAGACGTGTATAAAATGATTATGGATGGAATATTCTTAAGAATTTGGGAATAAAGGACCATAGCGGACCGCTATTTAGTTGGCCATAACGGTCCTCCAAGGAGAAGAATTCGGGACCAGAGAATCAAGTTTCATAGCAGACCGCTAAGGAACTGGGTAATGGTCCGCTCGGATGGCCACAGACCGCTAAGGTTGTACGAAATGGTCCACGAGGAATATTCATTTGGTATATGAGAATATTACATTTGAAAGCTGTAGATATTCTATTTTAAGTTGGTAGCGGATCACCAAGGATTTCTTAGGGTCCATAATAAGGCCAGTCAGCCAGGATTCCTTCGTGGTACACTCACATCTCACTAATCTCTCTCTAAATGATCTGCGCTCTCTCTATAATATCAAAGTGTTTGAAGTCTCACGTGAACAATATAAACTTGTGGTTGCATTCTTAGACGTTGATTTGGCTTGGAACTAACGTTTGGAGGCTAGGGTTTGGTTACTAAGCCTCATTCTCTTCTAAATACGAGTTATTACGCATTACGAATGAGGATATGACATGAAAAACTCCACTGTAGTGTTGGATTGCTCAATGATAGAGTCGTGGATGTCAAAAATTGACAATAAGATTAAAAATGTTGTAATAAAGTTCCAAAACCTTCATATTATGCATCATTATAAATCATGTTGGTAAACTAGGGTTTTTTAAAAGAACCAAACCGATAGATAGTGATTAGGATACATATGGTTTTTTTGGTCCAGAAATGACCATGTTTGATAAACGGATTTATTATGAGACAAAGTCCGGGAATAATGAGAAATGGGTAATATATGATAGTGTTTTAACCTTATGGTTGGCATGGAAAAATAAGCATGTAATTTTGGGTAATGACAAGTTAAGTCCATCTAGGCAACTATGTCTTGTGTATATGTGAACCCTAACTCTTTGACAAGTGTCCGTCATGAGCAATGATGGGGAAGGATAAATAGAGTTGTGGAAAACCCTAGCCTAAGGTCATTGGCATGACTAGGGATGATCGAATAGATTAACTTATGTGGACGAATCCCTAGATTTTGCATGTTGAAGTTATATCAACTTGATGTGTGTTTATATGATACAAGATTGTAAATGTTTTGAAAGTGTGAAGAGAAGTAAAAACAATCTAGAGACCTGGGTAGCCATGGTCTTAGGTATGTCCAGATCGATGGTGAGCGGGCAAATCATTAAGGTAAAGAAAGGGTTACTAGGATATACCGCCTGGGTCAAACCTCGGGGCATTTGTACACTTAGTTGGATCCATCTAGGTAGGTAAGCCGCACTCTAAGGTGAATACTTAATTGAGGGCCATAGCGGAGACTATGGATAGGATTGGACTGGTTTGAGGACACAACGAAGACTGTGGATGGGACTAGGGTATAATGATAGTCTAAGGCCATATCGGATATCTATGGATAGGACTAGGGCTATCCTGAGGCCACAACGGAGAATATGGATAGGATTGAATGAAATTAATGGTGAGGGATTTAGTTGGCTGGTGTGCATATATCCTACCCTCCCATTGTTATACATAATAAGCCTAGAGTGGCACGTATGTGATCAAAACTGATGCTCACTTATACGATATGCGTTTGATTTGTTGATATTTACTTACACACTTGTCATTATTGACTAAGTGCTTTAGAATCAATGGTTATGACTCATTGACCCGTGTTGTTGACGTGTTTTAGCTCATGATGTAGGAGCAGGGAATGCTAGGAGGCAATAAGCTAGGTAACGAAGACTTAAGTTTTGTACTTAGAAGATGTCAACTGGATTTAACCTACTTGAGGCAATGTATATGGAAAAGTTTTTTATAATTTAAGAAACAATTAAGAAGTGGATTTATGTAAACATTATTAAGGTTTAAATTTAGTCTACTTTTGTGATCTTAAATGAAAGTCTTTTGCTGTTCACTATTGTGTGATTGATACAACTGGTCTAGCCCAAGGATTAGGGCGTGAAATCAGATTTCATTTAAACAAGCCGGATTAACAGAATATAGATTTCAAATCTAAATGTCATAGGGTTAACAGGTTTCAAATCAACATACATCTTATTAAACAGATCATGAAAGTTAACAAATTTAAGATATAGATTCTCGAACAGATTAACATATTTAGATTAGTGAGAATACCCAATAAGCCAGAAACAGATATCAAAAATACTATAATAACCATGGCGTACACAAAGCTGCAGTCCCTAAGTATCAGATATTTGGAGGAGTGTTGGCATAGATATACATATAAAATAGAGACGTCATGGTCTAGTCACACAACCACGGATGGTGCCAACTCATCAATGCCGTAATGACAAGTCTATGGACCCCCATAGAAAGTATTGCTCAGGTATCATTAATATATTACATAACCAAGTTTAAAAATTATTAAACGTAAAATGATTTATATCCTAATTAAAGCAACAAGTTCAATTAAAGTAACCAAAAGATCATATATTTTATTTCCATTTTAAACTCATAAATATATAAAGTTTCCAACCCATTGTTTCACTAATATGCTCTAAGCTTTCACTAGTCTGTTTATAACTTTTAATTTTTTCAACACACATGGTCGTATCTGACTTGGATAGATTCAAGAGGATTGAATATACTAGATTGAATTCAATGCATGACTGTAGTGGAATTACAATAAACATAGATTAAACAGCTGAAAGTACTTAGAAATACTTATATATTGATCAACAATAGTCCAAAGATAGCACGCTATTGTATTCAAGGTTCAGGGTTAAAAAATTCGCAACAAACTTATCTATTTATAGGTCTTATATAATGACCTGTACAATTTACTTAACTACCCTGATAAAATACATTAGATAATCTAACTACAAAAGTATATTAACTATATAAGTATTTCTATTTTTTCATCAGCATTCATTTTGGTTCATCCATATTGGCAAATACGGATAACCAAAACCTTGGACGCATTTCTTTTGTTTGAAATTAGCATTTGTTCTTCAACATAAGCATTAGCCATATGTAGATAGACAAATGCTCATCCGCATTTGTCTAAATCATCCGCATCTTACTAATGCGGACGTAAAACACTTAGAAATTATTCTTCATCCGTATTTCTTATTCTTCATCGGCATTAACTTCAGCATTTGTAAATTTCCAACCACAACAACTTACCACTCACCACTTGAATTGACATGCATGTTGTAAATTTCCAACCATAACAACTTACCACTCACCACTTAAATTGACATGCATGATCATTTCAAGGTCCAACAGTATCTTAATTATTTACATTAAGTAAAAGTTTTCTAATTAATTAAGAATGTTAACAAGACTTGTGTATCAACTAAAAGTTTAATTAAAAGAAACTGTAAGTAACTTAGACCTTGAAAACAATTTAAATAAAGGTGGTGTGGCCATGATTCCTATTATGAGAAGAACAAACAGAAACAATAGCATGGCTTTTAACACCATTATTTACAATAGGTGGCATTGACGAAAGCATATTTAGTTGTTCAAATTCTTTCTCTTGTGTGCTAAAACATCATTCTATCTTCGCCAATTTCATTTTAAACATTATGGTCGACATGAGAGCAAAATCATTTTATAGAAGAAACATGAATGGGTATTACGTACCTAGTGCGTGAATGAAGAGTCCACTATTGCATGACAACTTCGTAGGGTTCGTCACAACTTGGATACAGATTACGAGCAGTTAATCTATGAATATGATCATGAGATGATTCAAAGTGAGTGTTAAAAAGAATTTTAGTTGTTTGGAAACCTATATGTAGTGATTCCTTAATGTTATTGTTCAGATTACTTGCTCATGAAATACGTAAGGATGATATTGAACAAGAGCACAAGGGTTTACCGTTTTCTTGTGTCTAAAAAGAGAAAAAAAGACCATTGATTTGTTGTGGTTCATCATCGCTGGAGTTCCCTTAGGTGGCGGATCGGTGGGTGTTCCGAGAGAATTAAATTAAAGTAATCGAACAAGGGTTTAAGGCAGGTTTATGAGAGGTATTATTTTATATTTTTATGGGAGTTAATGAGGGGTTGAGTGTGTTAATAGGCACCATTTCTATCATGAATTCGGAAAAGATTTTTAAGAATATTCAGTGTCTTAATTGTAGAGGAATAAGGTCAAGATTTGAGGAGGGAATCTCGTACATGCATTCACAGCTGGAAGCTTCAATGTAAACGGGTCATGGATATATATATATATATATATATATATATATATATATATATATATATATATATATATATATATATTTATATATAAAAAGGATTGCATGGGTGTACTTGTGTGAGAGCACGGGTCATACGATGAGAAGCGGGCTCAATCTCTTCACAACTACTTGATATCACTTTTAATTTTTACTAATAGTGTACCATATTAATCTTTAATAAATTCTTTTTAGTTCTTCATATCTCACTCATGCTTTAAATCCTATTAACCATGTACACTTTAATTAATTTAATAAAATTATTATTATTATTATTATTATTATTATTATTATTATTATTATTATTATTATTATTATTATTATTATTATACTTGTTTATTTACATTTATTTATTTCACATTAAAATTTGGTTATTTCATACACCTTCATCATTCTAAACATCATTCAATAAAGTTACCATAAATAACAAGTATGTAATACGAAGCATTTTTCACAATTCAACAATTCCCAATCCATTCTCATGTATTATAATCATCATCACTTAAACATGCTCAAAAGTAACCTATGAACTAAGTTTCCCAAAAAGTTACTCTTAATAGTACGTACATGAAACACGAATCGAATTCATAAACCCAAAAACATAAAAGTTCACCTATAAGCATCAACTAGCATCATAGCATCAACAAATCAACACAATTTCAACAATTATACATGTTCCATACAAAAAGCCCAAACTAAAGTTTCCATTAATGTCAAGTATCAGTTTTCAACCAAAACGCAACTTTTCAACAATTATAAACCGTACAAACATCTTTAGTCGCATAATAAGGCATAATCAACAACCAATTTGACTCAATTGCAAGTTTTTATTCGTTATTGGATAACCAGGACTTTGGACATTTGATGAACCATAGAAGATGAAATTCAACATTAAAACTTACTTATATATGCATGGAATCATGTGTTAAACATGTTTTGATGCAAGAAACATTGATTATCTATCTTTAGATGCAAGAATCAAAGGAAAAGGTGTATGTGTGTGGCTTGAGGTTTGTACAAAGATGGAGAGGGAATGGGGAGCTGGCGGCTGAATAGGGTTAACGGGTGGGGGTTTGGGAGTTACTTTTAATTTTTATAACAATTAAACTATAAAAGCCGTAAATCCGCAATAATGCATAAATGTTAGAAAATTCATAATTTTCACATTTAAGCTAAATATTTAATCATATAATAACATAACATATAATTTCACATCCGTTATTTTTATCTAAAAAGTCATTTTGATAATTCACCACAGTTTGGGAAGAAGACTCGTGTGTGATCCGGTAATTCTCCAAAATACAATTACATGAAGGTTCATGCAATAACTAACACATTTATTCAAACATAGTTAAATACATGCATGTATGATCAGAAGATAATATTTATGCTAGTCAGAAAATGATCTAAAAATGTCGGGTGTTACATATATCTTGATAATTTTGCTGTATGTATGACCCTTTAAGGTCATATATCAATAACAATATTATTGAATGTTATTCCTTGGGCATTTAGTCCCAAGAAGCAAATGTTAAAGAGCTATTAATATTAAACAACTTGATTGCTACTAAAGATCAAGTAATTGCTATTAAAGAGTTTATTACTAAAGAACTTTTTCCTACTAAGGACTAAGTTAATACTAAAGAGACAACTTCCTACTACTGCAAGATGTTAGCGTTAAAGACATGTTTCAATTGAAGATAACATGACAATAATTAGTAAGGAGGTTAGTATAGATGTTTGAGATACGAATATTGATTCCAATAAGTTACATACCAAATACAAATCTTTTATAACTTGTATCTTAATCAAATCGTAATATAGTTTATGCTAATGCTAATTATGGCTTTATGGTTTTATTAAGTGTAACGATCTTGAATAATTAAATTACCTTTGAAAAATTATTAAAATCAAAATATTATTTTCTTTTTGTTATGGTTTAGGTTTTGAAGTGATCAATCAAATTGATTTTAGTTGTGTTTTATGCTCCTCATGTTGATTCTTAGCTTACCTAGATTAAATTCATGACCCAACAGGCCTCAATTTTGCATTCGAAAACCTAACAGTAATCGTTGTTGCACATCCAACCATATGTTTTACTATAGTTTCTCCCTTTCCAAATTGATGACAATGTAAAGCATCCAAGCTAAGTAGATGGCTGCGTATCTTAGTTTGAGATTAACAAAAGTTCCATTTATGGTGAAGAAATGCTCACAACGGTAGATCCAACCATCTAAATCCTCCCCTGGTGAATTTTGGGAAAATCACCATGTCGAGTTGCTCTTTGCGTTCCTTATTGCTCCTCGACAAGTGGTTGTTCTTCATTTTCGAGTTTTGTTAAAGAAATAAGTGGAATGGAAAAGAAAGATGAACATATTTGTGTTTCATAGATTTTTAAGGGGAGGAGGGGAATGAAAAGAAGTGGTGGAAAAAATTGGAAGGAAGAATTGTTATAATAATTAATCTTCTTGTCTTTCCTTTTAAATCAAAAGGAAGTAGAAATATGTTTTTTTAAGAATTTTCTTTTTATCATTTTACCCTTCCAACTTAGTTTAATTAGTATTAGTAAAATTATAACTTTCTTTTCTTTTCCTCTAAACTCTAGAACACATAAATCATTCTTTTATTTTTCTTTCCTTTGAACTTTAAAACACAAAATAAAATTATATATTTCTTTTTCTCTTTCGTTCTTTTCTCTTCTAAATTTTTTATCACTTCTTTCCTTTCATTTAGTATACTCGAAAACACAATTTAAGAGACCAAATCAAATCTTTTCATTATTTATTCTTGGTGCCGACTTCAATTATATGAAGGAATGATCATGCTCTATTTCCAATGTATCGTTGCCTTAGTGGTTTACAGTTGGTAAGCAATCAATGCGAGAATCGATGTTTTGATATCATTGTTAGTGTTCTTAAATATAATAAACAATAATTAAGATAAAGAGAAGTATAGATTAATAATTTCTTTGCTTCATTGATCACTCATATACGTACTTTGATTACAACTTTTTTTTACAATCAAATATGGTAGTTAGCTACTTTTCACCATCTATATCTTTAATATCTTTTTACGATATCCTAACGAATGCCAAGTCATGTGGTGCCCTTTATGCCCACTTAGACATCTCTTCATTTTATTAGAGTTAATTACATGATTTGTCCTTGTAATATATCCATATGGCATGATTGATCTCAACTTAATTTTTTTTTTCATTGATCCCAATTGTTTGCCAACTTGTAACACTCGTGGTTGCTGAAGTGGATGGTCGCTAGATTTTGGTGTTAAATGAGTGTGAAATGACTTTTTTACCCCTAAACTAAAAGAAAGATTAAATAAAATAAAAATAAAGGCATTCGGGACCCACTTTCCTTCCGAATAATTAAAATATATTAATTAACTAATTATGTATTGTCGCCTCATTCCACAAACCACCATCAATACCCCTCGTTCTACATGTCACATCTTTAAAATCCACGTGTGAAGTTTTATCGCGAGCCATGTGAGCAAACCAGGATTATAGTCATTAGTTACTCTGAATAACTACTATATGAGTTTTAAAGTAACCACCAGAGTTTAATTTCAAAAGTTGTGGAAGCGTACAACAACATAGTTCAAAACTATTTAATGTAATAGTAAATGCGCAAAGAGATGCACGTAAAACCAATCATTAAAACCATGCAATAGTTAATGTTGTAGAAATGTTTGATAGCTATGAGACCATGATGTACTCCTAAGTGTAGATATGATTTAGCGACCTGAGAAAGACATACTAAAATGTCAACACAAGGTTGGTGAGTTCTTAAGTTTGTAAAATAAGCAAAAGCATTTGAGTAATAGTAACATAAGGAAAATGTAATAAAATAGATAGCTAGTGTATAACATAAGCATATACATTAGTGTTTTCACGATCGAAGCTGATGGTGTTCGTTTGTTTGCCTTCCATCATGACTTACCAAGTCATGACATTGCGTTTGTTTTTTAGGACATGTTGCACCTGCTTGACCTCCACTCATACAGGTCGGGTTTGTCAAGCGTAGTACTACTACCCAAGATTTCCCTCTAGTTAACATTAATTAATGATCCGAAAGAGTAAGGACTTTCAATGGTAGAGTTACACTATGTAAACATGCTTTACATAATTTCATAAAACAAATCATTTATATATGTTTTCTCCCCTAAAAGAAGTAAATAAAAGTGGGTAGTTAACTCACCTCAAGCTTATGCAAGACAAGTAACTAGTGTTAGAATGAAAGGAGCCCTGCCATAAACTACCTAAAGCATGTAAGCACATGAGTATGTGAACAGGGGGTTTGTTCATAAAACCCTAACTGTCTAAACTATAGCACCCTAGGCAAATCCCAAATCGATTGTGGATAGGTGAGGTTCCCGGTTTATAAGGAATATCCTGCCTCTAATATCACCAATGCGTTTTGGGTGCATTGACTGTGGATGAGAGGAGAACTCCACAGTTACGCATGCTCATATGGCAGCAATCCAGGGATGGGCGACCTCCCTGGGAAGTTTTTGATCCGGGCAACCAAAAGCAAATCCATGAGCTCCTCGTGGACAAAGAGGACAATATTGGTGGTATGAGGGGCCAAATGTTACAAATGTAGTAGAGCCACTCCTATGCCGTTTGGGATGGTGGGGCAAACCTCATCAAGGATGGCGAGTCCCCAGGGGTGTTTAAAGGGACTCCTTAGATAAATCTCACATCCATGGATGGGATGGTGGGGCAAACCTCATCGAGGATGACGCGTCCAAAAAGGAGTGATCGTAACCCCCCAGGCAAATCCCACATCGGTCATGGACAGGAGAGATTCCTAGTTTATAAGGAATATCCTGCCTCTAATATCATCAATGTGTTTTGGGCACATTGGCTTTGGATGAGAGGAGAACTCCACAGTTAAGCGTGCTAAGGTGGCAGTAGTCCAGGGATGGGTGGCCTCCCTAGGAAGTTACAATATAGGTGGTATGAGGGGCCGGATGTTACAAAATTGTAACACCCTAGGCAAATCGCTCATCTGTCATGGACGTGAGATTCTTGGTTTATAAGGAATATCATGCCTATAATATCACCAACGCGTTCTGGGCGCATTGGTTGTGGATAAGAGGAGAACTCTATAGTTAAGCGTGCTGAGGTGGCATCAATCTAGGGATGGGTGACCACTCTGAGAAGTTTTCTATGACATTCGTAAACTCTCAAGTCCGTTAATTAACCCGAAGCTCATCATCTTTCGATTATGCAATTATTTTGTGCTCGTGTAGTTAGTACATTTATTATTGCATCTTTGACATCGTTAGCTAGACGCGTTCAATTCGAGCTCATAAAATAAAATTTGGATTGGTATTATATATTATTATCAACATTACTATTATTATTTACTAATAATATCAGTATTATTAATATTAATATAATTGTTATTATTATTATTATTAATATTATTATCATTATTCTTCTTAAAATTAAATTTATATATATATATATATATATATATATATAAAATATTATTCGCTTAAATTCTATCAAATCAAGCTCGTGAAGTCGCGATCTTTGGATGCGCTAATATCTATCCACGTCACGTCTTTGTTCATATATCAAGTTTCATTAATGGGCTCGTTAACATCTTTGTTAAAAGTTTTTAAGTTAAATTAAAATAGGAATAATAGTTCGGGGTTTGAAATACATAATTAGCAAACTAAAAGGAATTAATAACTAAATAGTTCAGGGGCTAAAGTGTAAATAGTTATATATATATATTCACATGTGTCGTACCCAACCTTAAATACCCCCCCCTCCCGTCGACAACCATTGACACCTCCCTCGCGGTTGATCTCCTCTCCGGCCAAGCACTCACAGTTGACTGCCGCCCGTGACCTCGTGACAGCGTTTTCATCACTCCATAACTTATACCGCAGGTATGTGTTCGTTTCGTCGCCCCATTTCGCTTGCTTCGTTGAGTTCGGTTTCGTTCCTTGGTTCGGGTTGGTGTGGCTGTTTACGGTGATGTAAGGTGGTGGTGCGGTGGTGTGCGACGGTTGTTTATATGTATATATATTGTGTGTATATGGATGCGGTGTGTGTATATGTGATCGGAGTGTGTGTATATTGTGTTCGTGTGTGCGTGAGTTGTGAGTTGTGTGTGGTGTGTGTGTGCCGTGTGTGTGAGTATAGATATCATGGTGTATGTGTGAGTTGGTGTGTGAATTGTGATTGTGTGTATGTTTGGGAAGGCACAACAGTCGTGGGCTGATGTGCATTTGTTATGTATATATATATGTTATTATATATATATATATATATATATATATATATATATATATATATATATATATATATATATGTTGTGTGCTAAATACATATAAATATGTATGTCTGTTAACTTCAGTGTTGGAGCCGACGGACGGGTATTGATAGTACTATTAGGTTGTTAACCCCGCCTTTGTTTGTTATTATATTAGTTGGGACTGACAGTGGCCACGGACGGGCCCTAAGGTGAATATGTTCCGACAAGATCTGTGTACGTCATAGGGTTAGTTGTGATGCGCATGTTTACATGTGATTTTGCTTGCTTATTACTGTATGCACTTATGTCGTACCAAACTATTACACAACATCAAGTTTTGTTTATTATTTAAACCTGCGAACTTACCAACAATATGTTGACCTTTTAAGCATATCTTTTCAGGTAACAACCATCGAGGATAGCTAGGGATGCTGCCTTAGTGATGACCTTAAGAAACACATTTTAGACTTGCTTGGACGTTTCTAACAATTATGTTTCGTCTTGGATAATCTTTATTGATTATGTTTTCGTTTACTTGTTCCCGGGTTATGGGAGTCATATTTATTTTATTTGTTGACTATGTTTTGTTGTGGAATTGACTAACCGCGACACAAGTCTCCGTTTGTGTCGGGTGATGTCATGACATGTTGGATTTCCTCATTTAATGCATCTCTATTAACGATCAATGTGTTATGACGATCCTGTCCATTACATCCTCATGTTTCCGCTATAAGCCGGGATGTGACAGATTGGTATCAGAGCCGTTGGTTATAGAGAGTTAGGTGGATTATTCAACCTAGACTATAACCTAAGTATCCATATGTAGTATGCATAAAAGGATTGTGTGCAATAATATACTTGTGAACGTTCTAAGTGCGTTATTGGCTATGCTTACATAGCCTATCTTATAAGCTATCTGTGATATACTTATTGGAGAAGTTGTGGGTATTGTATTATCTATTTATACCTTGAGAAAGCTTTAGGTAAGCGCATCCTTTTTGCAGAACCGGGTAAGGGTACTTAACACTTAGTTTCACACTGAGGAGAGATCTTAGTTCATTTAACAATTCAAATAGGGAATTGGTAACTAGAGACAGATGATACTAAGAACACAAGTAAATTAAAGAGACAGAACTAAGAACAACACAAGAACACAAGATTGGTTTTCAAGGATATTGTATATTGATCTTAATTTCTTTTACAAGTGTTACAAAGCATAAAGAAATTACAAGGACCTGAGACACTTTTATACTACAACCTACAACCGTCACTTACATGTAAAGACAGTTGGGATTTGACTAATCTAGACAACAAGATCAATCTACAGTCAAAAGGCAGATTGCCTTTTGACTAGTGACTATGACATGCCATAGCTCACTAACTTTTCCTAATACAAAAAGCCTACGAAAACAAGTAAGGTAAGTTACAGACAAAGACCATTCCTACTTTTTGATAAAGCATGGAAGTTTCACCAACTTGTGTAAAGTAGGTGAACCACCAGAGCAGGCAGCGGAGAGTGTGTCAGCTTTATAGAAAGTTGATTTAGAGAAAGCATATTTTCTCTGTCCTCTGAAGAAATCAGTCTTCATAGCTTCGGAAGAATTTGTCTCTGAAGCTTCTGAAGATTTCATCTTTGGCTTCGGAAGATGCTGGTCTTTGGCTTCTGAAGATTTCACACTTAGAATATTTTTCTGTTTGAGTATGAAACTTTCGAAGTATCTCCTTCTGAACTGTTAGCCTTGAAAGATCTTAAACTTAGACACATTTGAGAGTGTAAGACTTCCAAAGCTAGTTCATCTTTGTTCCTTAGTGCATGCATGGAAGACTTGGTTGTTCTGGCTTGTTGGTTGCATCAGCCTCATAATCTTCAAATGATCTTACAAACTCCCCCTAGGCTGATGCTACCAAAACAGAGAAGTTTTTCAGATTTTGATAGTCCATATTAGGATCCTCAGCATACCTTTCTTCATCATTAGGTCTGGATCCTTCAGACTAACATAGAACCTTCTCATGTCAAAGAGATCATGCAGAGGAAGATTGAGCATGTTTTCTGAGGAATAGACATGCATGCCTTCCTGATCTCTTATGACATACCATCTGTCTTGATCTTCATCATAAGACCATGACATAATTTGTCTTCTAACAGCAAGAGGCTCTACTATGATTGGAGTTTGTTGAGAGACCTCTTCATGCACTCCCTCAGGATGCTCTGACTCATCCTGAGGTCGGGAGGTGGATGCCTGTCTTCTTTTTCTCTTTGAGGTTGATCTTCTGGCCATCCTTTTTCTTCTCCCTAATGATTTTAATTGAGGGGACTGGTCTTGAGTACCAGGTTTTTCAGTTGAGTCCCCCTCAGATGCAACTCCAGGTTCAGGTTGTGTTGTCTCAGTGGGTTCAACCTTCACCTCAACTTCAGGTTGAGCTAGACTTGGTGGAGAATGCAAGTCCACCAGCTCTCCCTTCTTTATCTTCTGCTTGATTACCCTGATATGCTCATCCATTATGGATAGAGACATAGGGCCAAGCCTCCTTTAGGAGAATCCATACAACTTCAAGAAGCTCATCATCCTTTGTCTGTCAGCAGACTTCTTTTGGCTTTTATGGGTGATGGCCCTTGACTTTGCAGCTTCTTCCCTTAATCTTTTCTTTTTAGCTTGTTTTTCTCTTTTAGCTTTTTCTTCCATCTGCTTATTGTATTCAAACAATATGTATTCAGATGGTAAGGGAAGAAGTGCATCTGCCTGATAGAGACCTGTGGCACTCAGGTAGCTGATCATCTTTAGTCTTTCTTCTTCAGTTGCTACCTGAGGTTGTTCAGTGGCCATAATCTCAGGCTCAGGACTTTCTTGAACTGGGGAGAGGACAGGAATGTTCTTGTAGAGTCTTTTCAGCCTCATTTCTTCCTTGTGCTTGAGGAGCAATGCTGCATCCTCTGCTTCCTTCCTCTCCTTTGACAACTCTGTATCAGCCAGTTCATTCAATTCATCTAAGGGGAGAGAGATGAGTTCATTAACATTATAGTTTCTGGTTCCCAGGTAGTTTAGCCTGGCTGCCCTTAACTCATCTTCCTAAGTGTTTAGCCTGGGGGCAGCCCTGATTGCAGCTTCCATAAACCCTGGGGAACCACTTGAACTCTCTCCCCTTAGCTTCCTCTTCCTCTCTCTCTTATCCTCCTCAATCTCCTCAGGAGTCATTTTCCTTTTGACTTTGTCATCCACAGGCTTTGGTAACTTAGGCTGGAGAGAGCTTTGGCCTTCATTGCTTGGTTTAGCTATCAAGCTCTAGCCAGAGAGAGGTTGTGAAACACGATCACCAGCTGGTGTTTCACTGAGGGTAATGGGTGCAGAGGGAGATCCTATCTCAAGGTTCACAGGTTCAACCTCTGGGCCTTCAGTCAAGGTTTTCCCTTCGAAGCTAATCTCCGGGTCTACCTCAACATCCAGTTGACCAAAGATCTCACCTGCTAGCCTCTGTCTATATAATTCTGATCTTAATTTAAACTCCTCTAGCACCCTGTCTTGGATTCTTTATGCCAATTTTACTGCTTGTCTGTTATTGCTTGGGTTGACAAGTGACAGATCTACCAAGCTGATACTCTCATAGAAACTCAGGTGTGAAATGTTGAGAACTTCTAGTTGACTCTGAGCTCTAGAGATCATAAGAGCTCTCCTATTGCTGTCATACCCCCAACCCCAGATAAAGTTCTCAAAAGGGGCAGACATTGCTCTTGGTATTCCCTCCTTAAATAGTTGTTAGATGAGCAAGTTCAGATCACTGTCCAGAGGAGGTTGCTGAGTATGAACAACTGCAAGAGAGGATGGTGATTCCTCTATGTCCATACTCTGGGAAGAACTCCCAGGTTCTATGATTGTCAGAATTTCCTCCCCCTTTTTGGTAGCATCACCCTCTTGCATAGGTGAGCTGGGAGATTGATCCATGACATCTACAGGTTCTTATGGACCTGGATGAGTTGTCCTCATGGGTCTCTCAGCCAACTTGCCCTTGAGATCGGTGATCTCAAGTTGCTGGTCATTGACCCTCTTCTGTAAGATAGTCACCTGAGATTCCAGGTGAGCTATCTTTGAAACAAAATAGGTGCAAATATGTGACAGTTTGTGCACCTTTTGTTGTAGACTCTCCTCATCTTCAGATGAAGAATCATTTGGGGATAAGAGAATTGGACCTAAGTCTTCTTCCTCACCACCAGCATAGGTTTCTTGGCTGCTGGATTTCCCCTGCCTAATGACAACTTCCAGAGAAGTGTCAAGAGGCTGGGTTGCCATGGTAGAGGTCCAAGTAATGTTATCACTTGCAAAGGTGATAGCCTCTGTCATATGGATTTCCTGAATAAGTTCAGGACTATCCACCTCAGTAGGGGGCTGCTAATGTGGGCTAGAGATGGGGGAAGCAGGAGTACTCATCTCTCCTTGAGTATGGGAAGAGAGGAGAGACTCATGGTACTCACTAAAGCCCAAATCTTCATCATAATAGAAGTCAAGGCTGGGAATGGGGCGGTTTAGATCAAGAGGTTGGGGATGGTAGCTTTCCCCAGAAGGTTGATCACTAGAGTGTTGAGACTCAGAGTGATGGCTTAAGGCTGTTTGTGGGGTTGTGAGCTTATCAGGCTGAGCATGAGAAACCTCAGCACTGATTGGTTGAAAGATGGGAGTGGTCTGCTCCTCAGGGGAAGTGGGAGCTCGAGATTTCACTTCCTCCTGTATGGGTTCTGATATGGGGGCCTGTATATGCTCAGTAGCAAGTGCAGGGGTTCGTTGGGATTTTCTTTTGTAGGTGATGATGATGGTAGGTTATGTTTGAGGTGGTTGAGAGGTGGAGGGTGTTGGTTCAACACTAGCTGGTGCTGCTAGGTTTTCACCCTGAGTAATGAGCTCAAACATTTTTAGGACAAGGGCTGTTTCTACCCCAGAGAAGCCAACAGTTGGCTTCTTCAAGATTTTGAAGATGCCTGGCCTCATTTGTCCTATTTTAAGAATATTACCTGTTCCCCTCAACTGTGGTCCCAACTCACAGTTGAGAATGTATTAAACATACCTAGGGAACATGTAGTACTCTAAGGAGTCCAAGTTTGCAAGTAAATAGTATATACAAACTGAGAGTACATGAACTTGACCCCTTGTACCATCCCATGGACTATAAAGGAGAGGTCTTCTGGAACTTGATCCCATCCTCCATGCTTCTTAGAAAGACTGTGAATGACGACATGGAGGAGGTATTTCCATTGAGATGAGATCTTCCCCTTCCTGAAGGTTTTGACTGAGAAGTCACCTTCATAGCCCATCTGCTAAACGGAGTGGTTGACAATAGATTTGGGAAAGGACAGCTCACCTGCTTCATCATCCAACTGCAAATGGGTGTTTATGATGGCCGGAGTGATGAAAACTGTCCCCCCTGCACTGTAGAAGATAGTGCCTTCTCCCCGTCCATGGTGACCTCTTGACAGGTCCTCCAGAACTCAAGCAACTGATCCTCATAGAGAGGAGGATCAATTGTAAGGGAGGTGAAGTAGTGCGACGAAAAAAGGTACCTACACACATCTGAGAAGCTTGGATCCTTCCAGAGTGTAACAGGGCAACCTGATTGTGTTGCCTGTGTAGGTGCATGGAAAAATCAGGGTCGTTGCGACGATCAATGTTGGCCATTTGAGGAAGCTTTTGCTGTGAAGAAAGGAAGAAGAAGATGAAATTTAGGGGTAAATTTAGGGTAAGGATTAGTGAGAGTAGAGAGACGAAATATAACCGTTTGGAAGATATATGTCGTGGATTTAAGACAAAGTTATGACAAAAAGATAAACTTTGAAATCCGTAAGTGGGTCATATTCTGAAAAAATGCGCCCAAAAAGTTAGTTTTGTTGGAAGTTGTAGAACTTCCGAAGGCAATTTTGGCTTCGAAAGCTTTGTAGCAAAGCTTCCGAAGGCAAGTTTTGCTTCGAAAGATATTTCAAAGAATTTTGAAAATTTGGCTTCGGAAGAAGTGAACAAGTCTTCCGAGACTTAGTTGCTTTCGGAAGATATTTGTTCTTTGAATACATTTAAGTGCTTATATACAAATTTAAGCTTCGGAAGATACTCCAAGAATTTCTTCCGAAGGTAAATCTTAGATAAGCTGTTAAATGATTTAAAGACATAAATTTCTTCCGAAGGCAATTTGAGTTCTTCCGAAGGTAAATTTTCACAAATCTAAGGAATATCAGTTAAAAGTTAGTTTTCTTCCAAAGAGAACTGGGCTTATGAGGTGATCTAATAGACAACTTAGAACACACAGTTTTAGAAAATAAAGTTGATTAAGTTATTAAGGAAAATCTATTCAAAGTTAATCATCCCAATAGCTGATACAAGATATTTAAATCTCTGTTCATCAAATGCCTTTGTGAACAGATCAGCATATTATTCATTTGTGTTAACTTTGATTAGTTTGATCAATCCCTTTTCAAAATTATCCCTAATCAGATGATACCTGATGTTGATGTGTTTGGTTCTTCAGTGCTGCACAGGATTTTCTGTAATGGAGATGGCACTGTTTTTGTTTATGTGGATGGGAGTCTCCTTGAAGTTGAACCCATAGTCTAACATCTGATTCTGAATCTAGAGCACTTGAGCACAGCAGCTTGCAGCAGCAATGTATTCAGCTTCAGGAGTTGATGCAGACACACATGATTGCTTCTTGCATTTCTAAGAGACTATCCTTCCACCAAGGACTTTGCAGGTATGTTGCAGCCACCATAATCACTATCTGTATAAGCATATAGATTAAAGTCTGAATTCTTTGGATACCAAAGGCCTAGATGGAGCACCTTTGACGTATCTGAGAATCCTTTTGACAGTGATTAGGTGTGACATCTTGGGGTTGGCTTGATATCTTGCACATATACATGTGGCAAACATAATATCAGGCCTGCTAGTAGTAAGGTACATAAGTGACCCAATCATAGCCCTATAGAGATGTTCATCAACACACTCCCCCTTAAGATCAGGACCAAGGGAGTGGTTTCTGGCTATGGATGTCTTTGCAACCTTACAGTCAGTCATCTTGAATCTTGTAAGTATTTCCTGTACATACTTTGACTGACTAATAAAGATGCCATCTTCAACCTGCTCACTTGAATTCCTAGAAAGAAATTGAGTTCTCCCATGGCACTCATTTCAAATCTATTTTTCATCAGCATCTTAAAGTCTTTGTAGAGCTTTGAATTAGTTGAACCAAAGATGATGTCATCTACATATATTTGAACTAGAAATATGTCATTCCCTGTTTCTTTGATGAAGAGAGTCCCATCAATTGTACCTCTTTTGTATCCATGATGACAGAGGTATGTTGATAGTGTCTCATACCACTTTCTTAGAGCTTGATGCAGTCCATATAGAGCTTTATCAAGCTTGCAGACATAATCAGGATGATCTGGGTCTGCAAAGCCAGGTGGTTGTTTAATATAAACTTCTTCATCAATCACCCCATAGAGAAAAGCACATTTCACATCAAGTTGGTAGACCTTGAAATCCTTGGATGCAGCATAAGCCAGGAATATTCTTACAGCTTCAAGTCTTGCAACTGGAGCAAAAACATCAGTGTAATCGATCTCTTTTTCTTGAGTGTATCCTTGGACAACCAGTCTAGCCTTGTTCTTGATAATAATCCCTCTATCATCCTTCTTGTTCTTGAATACCTATTTGGTACCTATGACAGTCTTCCTTTGAGGAAGAGGGCATAAGTTCCACACCTTCTGTCTTCTGATTTGAAGTAGCTCATCTTGTATAGCTTCAATCCAGCTTCCATCCTTCAAAGCCTCATCAACTTTCTTCAGCTCTAAGAAACAAGAATGTAGACAAACATGGCTGTCATGAGTTTGTCCTATTGTTCTTACCCTGAGTCAACATTTCCAATGAAGTTTGTGGTGGGATGTGACTTGTGGATCCGCAGTTGAGGGATCACAGCAAGTTGGTTGGACAGATCTAAATTAGAGAAATTCTGATATGGTAATAAGGTGTCTCCCACTACATCAGCACACTTATCAAGAGAAACTTGATCCAATGAGTGTGTGACATTATTCATGTTGTCTTCAATGGAGTGGTTATCAGCATCAAGAAATTCGTGATCACTGTCACCACCTCCAGTTCCTCCTGCATTAGAAGTTCCTTCTCCTGAATTCTGAGCCTTTGAGCTAGAATTTGAAGGCAATTCAGTTGAATCGGCAGTGTTTTGTCATGCTTGTACTGATAGGAGCCTCAATTACAGGGTTAGTCACCACTGGACCTGAAGTAGTCTTCTTGGTTGGTCTTCTCAGCTCAAATCTTGGATCAGGATCTTCTGTTGACCTGTTATCTGTAGATCCTAAAACATTCTCACAAGACTTGTTAAAACAGTTGGTAACAAAATCAAGATCAAACAGCCAATCCAGACCAGAACCTTTCATACAGGGTGTGTGTTCATTGAAAGTCACATTGGCTGACTCCTCAATGATTCTAGTTCTGAGATTGTATACTCTATAAGCCTTAGCTTGAGAAGAGTATCCAACAAAGTGTCCATCATCTGATTTCTCAACAAACTTGGCTATTTGATCTTTGGTATTCAAGATGGTGCAAGGACATCCAAATGTTCTGAGAAAACCAATGAATGGTCTCCTTTTGTGCCACAGTTCATAAGGAGTCTTACCATTTGTCTTAACCACTAAAACTCTGTTCTGCACATAGCAGGCTATGTTGACAGCCTCTGCCCAGAAGGTGATAGGCAGTTTAGAGTCAGACAACATGGTTCTAGCAGCTTCAATAACTTCTCCAGAGGGAGATGTTTCCTGCAGATCCATCTTGTACATGTTCCCTCTCCTAGGGGCTCTTAGCAGAATATGCTCTTGAGGAATATCAACCCTAGGCTTGAGAACAATGCACTCATGCTCAGTAAAGAGCATGTGATGTTTTTGGTCACAAAATTAGGACACACTCAGAAGATTGTATCCAAGCTCCTTGACAAAGTTTACCTTCTCAATACTGAGCTTACCATTTATAACCTTGCCCCTGCCAGTAATGTAACCTCCTGCATCTCCTCCAAAAGCAACTGGTCCTCCATCAAATCTTTCAAAGTTTTGATGTAAGGACTCGTTGCCTGTCATGTGCCTGGAGCAGCCACTATCATTGATCCACACATTTCTGTTTGCCTTTGGCTGTCCCTGCACAAAAGGAGATGATTTAGTTACATTTGGAAACCCAAGCCTCATTGGTCTTGGGCTTGTTAAAATGAGTTGAAGGCATTGAAATAGTAAGTGATCCTATGTTCAGGCTCTGAGGATCATTTGCTATTGCTGATGAAGAATCTTCAGTCATATGGTCTTCCTTCATCTTCCACACCACCTTTGGAAAATTTGGCTTGACCTTCAAAGCTTCGGAAGCTTTTGCAGCTTCGGAAGATTCGGAGACTGGACCTTCGGATGATCTTGCTTTCACTGCAGCAAGCTTCAGTACTTCGGAAGCATTCCTTTCTTCCGAGACCAAATTTTCTTCCGAAAGCAATTTTTCACTTGCCTTCTTCTACATTTTGGAGCTTTCAAAGGAAACAGATTTTCCTTCCGAAGCTTTCTTTTCCTTCTTCTTCCCGGAAGCCATTTCTTTGACCATGTGGATAGTACTTTTAGGATTGTAGAAGCAATCCTTAGCCAGATGAGAAGTACTACCACACATGATGCAGTCCATTTGCTTCCTTCTGGGAGTCTTCTTTTGAGAGCAAGACTGAACTTGAACACTTTCTTTCTCCAGCTTCTTCTTCACAGATAATGCAATAATATTCTTAGGGAGAGAATTGCTCTTGGAGGAGGATGGTTCAGACTGTGTAGCAGTGGTACATAACAATTCAGCCTTCTCTTTGCTGGAATGAGTTGGAACTGTACTAAAACTCCTGGTACTAGAGTTTATAGTTGATTCCTCAGTTTTTACCACTTCAAACCCTACAGAGATGAACACTTATTTCTGCTTGGGGTCAAAAGTGGCCTTGATCTCTTGAGCCTTCTTTGATCTTTTCTTTGCTCTTCTGATTAAGTTCTTCCTCTTTGTCTTTGTCATACCAGCCTTTTTACTCTCCTCAGGAGCATGGTGACCCTTTTTGGATTGACTCTTTTCACTCATTTCAGAATCATCCCTCACCATCTCCTCTTCATCCTCTTCAACACTAGGGTCTATGAGGGGAAGCTCATCTTCACCAGTTCCACACCTTGGAGATTTTACAGATAAGAGAGTGTGTGGAGGAGCTATCTTACAAGATCGCAGTCCCTGCTTATTCTGATAACAAACTTTTGCATGCAAGATGAGGATATTATGTTCTTGAAGGTCTCTTCTTCAAGAACACATTTTTCTGCCCTGGCTTTATTGATCACAAGCTCAGCCTGGCATTCAGTCAACTTAGTAACAAGATCTTTTATTTGAGTCTTGTAGTTTGGTTGCTCATGTTTAAGAGTTGAAATTGTTTTCTCTAGATCTTCTATTTTAAGCTTATAATCATTTTCAGCTCTCTTAAAATTAGCTTTTAAAATGTTTAAAGACTCAATATCAGATCTCATTTCTAAGTTGTAGGACCTGTATCTGTTTACTTTAGCAATACAATTAGGAGAGCAAATATGTTCAAGTACCTTGGCTTCATCTTGGTCAGCCATGAGTGCTTGGTTTGGAGATGCATCTTCAGCTTGAAAGCTCCAGTCAAAGCCTCCTTCTTCAACAGGAACTGCAGCTTGTTGTCTTGGCTTCTCATTCTGGTGCCCTCCTTCAATGTAGTTTGGCCTGGATGAGGCTTGGCCACCATTTGATTTGGGTGCCTTGCATTCTCTAGCAAAGTGTCCCATCTGGTTACAGTTGTAACACTTGACTTTGCTCTTGTCCAGCCCAAACTTGCCACTGGCAGCATTGCTAGGAAACCTTCTCCCAGTCCTCTTGTAGAATTTCTGGGCTCTGTGAGTGAGAAGAGCCATCTGCTGGACTATCTACATATATTCCAGATCATATGGATGGATACAGTCCAGGTCTTCAAGACTGAAGAGAAAGTTTCCTGAACTTTCATCAATAGAGACAAAGGCTTGATAGGAACTTGTCTCTTGGAAGGGACTTCCTTGGATGTAGCTCTCTCTACGTGTGTCTGGGAAGGTGATGAAAGGACCCTTTTGTGAAGTTTCAGGGTAGCAGATAAGATGATGCTGTGGTTCTCTGCTATCCCTTTCACCCACATGAAGGGCTGAACTCTGGTGAGTATTGGAGTTACCAGATGAATTTTGCATGTTCATCTCCATCTGGTATCCACTGAGTATCCCATACAACTCAGTGAGAGTAAGGGTCTTGAGGTTTTCAGTCCTCTTAATGACCACACAGTAGTGTGTCCATTATCTGGGAAGAGAGGACATGAACTTCCTAACAATATTCCTGTTCTCAATAGTTACTCCAACATCAGCCAGAGTATCCACAATCTCAACATACTTGAAGTATTGTCGAGGCATGGTTTCACCTGTCTTAAAGGTGAAGTTTTCAAACTGCTGCTTTAGGAGGTCCTTCTTGTTTTCCTTGGCTTCATTGGACCCCTCATACATCAGTTTCAGTGCATCCCATAGCTGTTTAGCGGTCTTGCACTTCTTGAAACCTCTGTAGATAGAGTTTGGAAGAGCAGTTTGGAGGGCTGTCATGGCTTTCTGATCAATATCAATCCTTTTCCAGTCTTCATCAAAAAAGTCAACCCTCTCCTTTGGTATCATGCCACCACCAGCAGTAGCTGAAGAGGTGCATGGTACATGAGGTCCATTGACAATAGACTCCTACATCCTTGAATCTTGAGACTTGATGAAGCCTTCCATTCTTTGGTACCAATTGTCAAAATCCTCAGGAGTGATCAGTGGTGACTTTGTCATAGTTCCAGTTTCCATATCAGCCTTAGAGATAGTTGCCATTTGAAGAGTTAAGTGATGTGTGAAGCTAAGAGGATTAAAGATGGTGAGATCTTACAATCAAGAGCCAGGAATGCTCTGATACCAATTGCAGGACCAGGTAAGGGTACTTAACACTTAGTTTCACACTGAGGAGAGATCTTAGTTCACTTAACAATTCAAATAGGGAACTGGTAACTAGAGATAGATGATACTAAGAACACAAGTAAATTAAAGAGACAGAACTAAGAACAACATAAGAACACAAGATTGGTTTTCAAAGATGTTGTATATTGATCTCAAGTTCTTTTACAAGTGTTACAAAGCATAAAAAAATTACAAGGACCTGAGACACTTTTATACTACAACCTACAATCGTCACTTACATGTAAAGACAGTTGGGATTTGACTAATCTAGACAACAAGATCAATCTACAGTCAAAAGGCAGATTGCCTTTTGACTAGTGACTATGACACGCCATAGCTCACTGACTTTTCCTAATACAAAAAGTCTACAAAAACAAGTAAGGTAAGTTATAGACAAAGACCATTCCTATTTTTTGATAAAGCATGGAAGTTTCATCAACTTGTGTAAAGTAGGTGAACCACCAGAGCAGGCAGCGGAGAGTGTGTCAGCTTTATCAAAAGTTGATTCAGAGAAAGCATATCTTCTCTATCCGCTGAAGAAATCAGTCTTCATAGCTTCGGAAGACTTTGTCTCTGAACCTTCGAAAGATTTCATCTTTGGCTTCGGAAGGTGCTGGTCTTTGGCTTCGGAAGATTTCACACTTAGAATATTTTTCTGTTTGAGTGTGAAACTTTCGAAGTAACTCCTTCTGAACTGTTAGCTTCGGAAGATCTTACACTTAGACACATTTGAGAGTGTAAGACTTCCAAAGCTAGTTCATCTTTGCTCCTTAGTGCATGCATGGAAGACTTGGTTGTTCTGGCTTGTTGGTTGTATCAGCCTCATAATCTTCAGATGATCTTACACTTTTGTTATGTATTTGACTTATATTCGGATGGGATTGATATGTGCTACAGTAAGAATTCTTCTAAGGACTTAGGTTATTAAGCCAACCTTTATTCCATGCGTCTGTCGATGTCACATTGGCTATAGGTGTCCTTATTCACAACTGTTGGATTGAATCTTGGAAGACGACGTGCTGGCTAATATGACACCAGTAGACAAGAGACACAACATACTCAGATCAAATGACTACTTCATCGGATTTTGGATTATTGTACATGGATTCCTTCAATCGTTCCTTGACTAAGTGAATTCTTTCTCAATCTATTTCTTTGTACAACTTCGGTTAATTAACTTTTGGTTAGTAAGCATATCTTTGATACTCCAATCATGGATAATACTCTTTTCTTGATAAGATATGTTAACTCGAATAGGAGGAGCTAGGATGACCATGCAAAGCAAATTACCATTACGGGTGCACACGTAATTGCAATTTGTAGTGCATGTGAAGTCTGGCAAATCTTGCCATGAGATAACGGTCATAGTTAGTATAAATCTTCTATTTTATACCTTGGGACACTGGAGTCTCAGTCCTTATAAGACTTTGCTAATGACGAGGAAACATCTATAACCTTTACTCTTATGTGAGTTCTAATCTACCTGGAGTCTATATGGGATTCATATTATGACATTAGTCCTATTTCCAATGAGGCGTTGCTTCTTTTAGCATTTCAGAAATTATGCAATTGACTATTTGTTTGGAATGTACATGGCCTTCGGAGAGTTGCAACAGAGTAATGATACGCCCTTCACATGTATTACCTTGTTCAATGGATTGATCTTAGAACTTGGAGCATTAGCAGTTTGAATGTTCTAGCATTATGCCTTGATGGAGTAATCGAATGTCATGTGACCAGTTTAAGCATAGTTATCGGTATATCGTGGATGTGGTGGGAATGCTACGGGGCACCCTATATATAAGCATCATTGGTATACTAAGAATGTGCTTGAACTGGGCTATGTGATGATCTTGATTAATTGAAGTAAGAAATGGTAGAAATTATTAGGTAATAGGGTTGGTGGTATGTATATGGGATTCTTGACGTGATAGTCAAAAGAGTATGATAGAAAAAGGGGAACAGTAGGTCTGACCCGTTGGATCAAGAAAAATGGAAACTATAATGGGTATCAACAACTATGCTAAAAACCAGAAGATGAAGTATGTTGCTTCTCACTAATGGGTAAAGCACTGACATGGTAGAATGCCCAAGCTCAAGTCTAAGGTAGTGAGGCTGCGATAGCCATGACTTGAGATGAGCTCAACGCTTTGGTGAGTGAATACTACTGCCTGATGAATGAGATGTGAAAGTTAGAATTGGAATTCTAGAATCATTTAATAATAGGATCGGGTAATGCTCCTTATACAGATAGAATTCATAAGTTGGCAAAGCTGGTGTCACACCTTGTGGCACCTGGATCAAAGAGGAATGAGAGGGACATTGGGAAAATCTGGTGAGTAGTACAAAGAAGTTAGGGAGTCGAACAAGCAAGCTAGCGGTAAGGTAGACAAGAGGGCCAATGTTATGAACCTAGCTATGTTAGTTGATGCGGTTAAGCCAGCATGCGTTAAGTATGGATGCTATGAATGTGACCTTTACCATAAAGTGCACCTTAGGCTGAGTCAAACACTAGGACAAGTTAGAAAAAATCAAAATTAGGAAATGGCTATAGCCAGGAATTAAAAATTATGAAATTATGGAAATAAAGATCATGTAAATTAAGGTAATACATCACGTGGTCATACATTTGTGATTGGAGGAAACGACGCTCGTCAAGACCCCAAATGTTGTTACCGACATGTATCTTATCATCAATCAATACGCATTTGTTTGATACTGGGGTAAAAGATAGCTTCGATTCTTTCGAATTCACTCCCTTACTTAACATGAACCCTAGTTTCTTAGAAATTGGTTACTCGGTTGAGATGGCAATGGTAATAATTAGAGGTTGTATAGAAGTACAAGAAGATCATGCCCTTGACATAAACATAATATCGTTTGGATTGGTTATCAAAACACGAAGCTGAGATAGTCCATAGGGTGAAAGTGGTATGTAATTCTCTATCAAGTGGCGAAGTGCTTAAGATTCAAGGACAACAACCTGGATAGCAATTTAGACTCATTTATTGCATGAAGATTTGTCGATGCCTAAAGAAGTAGTGTTACACATTTCTAGCACATGTGGTAGAAAAGAAGACAAAAGAAAGAAAGTTGAAAGATAAACCTATTGTGCGAGATTTTCCAAAGAATTTTCCTAATGACTTATCAGGATTGCGCCTCCTCTTCAAGTAGAATTCCAAAATGATCTGATCCTGAAGCAACTCTTATTGCAAAGACACCCAATCAGTTAGCACCATCATAGATGCAAGAATTATCAAGTCAACTACAAGAGCTCTTGAATAAAATTTTTATTCGATCTAGACACACGTTGTGGGGAGCACCGACCATGTTGATTAAAAAGAAGGATAGGTTGTTTTAGTTGTGCATAAATTATCAAAAGTTGAACAAGTTGACTATCAAAACCGATACCCTTTCCTAGGAATTTTGATCTATTCGAATAGTTGCATGCAACGTACTTCATAAAGATCGATCTTCGGTCAGGTTATTATCAGTTGAGGGTTCAAGAAGACGATATCCGAAGATAACCTTTAGGACTTATTATGCAAATTATGGGTTCTTAGTTATGTTGTTTGGCTTGACAAATGGTCTTGTAATATTTATGGATTTAATGAAACGAGTATGTAAGACGTATCGGGATAAGTTGTGATGGTGTCTATAGATGCTATCGTCATCTATTCACGATCAAAGAAAGGACACGAGCAACACCCGATGGTGATCCTAAAGTTATGGGAGAAGAGAACTCTATCCTAAATTCTCTAATTAAGAAGTTCTAGATTGTGTGAATTAAAGTTTCTTGGTCACGTGATCAACGAGGAGCAAACTCACATTGACCCAGGTAAGAATGAAGCGGTCAAGAAGTGGAACACACCTATGATGCCTTCGGAAATTTGGCAGTCCTTGGGATTGGCCGGGTAATACAGTTCATTGTAAATTTCTCAAAGATTGCCCAACCATGGACGACAATAACCAAAAAGGATAAGAAGTTCGATTGGGGTCTAAGCTGGAAGAGGCTTTTCAAACATTAAAGTACAAGTTGTGTAACGCGTCGATATTGACCCTTTCAGATGGGTCAGATGATTTTGTGGTATTCAGCGACGTGTCACATCAAGGACTTGGTTGCGTTCTAATGTAGAAAGATAAAGCAATTGCTTATGCCTCTCAACAACAAAAAAATACAAGTGGAATTATTCGACGCATGATTTGGAATTGGGTGCTGTAGTGTTTGCACTTAAGATTTGAAGACACTGTCTGTCGAAACAAAGTGTGTCATCTATACCGATCATAAATGGATGGTCAAAGCGAACGTGCGATACTGACCCTCGAAGACATGCTTAGAGCATGTGTAATCGACTTTGGTGGAAGTTGGGATACACATGCTTAGGACATGTGTGATCGATGCTTGTTGAGTTCTCTTATAACAACGATTGTCATACGAGCATTGGATGTGCTCCATATGAGGTGTTGTATGGAAGGAAGCGTATATCGCTAGTATGTTGGTTTGACGTTGGTGAAAGTCAATTGACACGTCATGAAATCATTCAAGAAACAACTGATAAGATATTTCAAATAAAAGGTAGGCTTAAGACGGTCAGAGATCGTCAAAAAATTTATGTAAATAATCAACGGAAACCATTTGGAATTACTGGGATAATTTGTCTTGTAGCGTATCGATTGAAGTTACCCTATGAACTGAACGGTGAGCCCGATATGTTTTACGTGTCTTAAAAAGTTTTTGGCCAATGGTTCTCTTCATTCACCAATTGAGTAAATTTGAATTGATGAGAAACTCTATTTTGTAGAGGAATCGATAGAAATTATGGATATAGAAGTCAAGCACTTGAAGCCCATGAAGATTCCAATTGTTGGGGTTCGATAGAACTCCAAGGGCGACCTTGAGTTTACTTGGGAGCCGGAGGATTAGGCAAAACTTAGTTATCCTCAATTGTTTATGGATAGAGCTTCAGGATTTAACTCCAGCTGAATTTCGCGACGAAATTCAGCTTAACTGGGGGAAATTGTGACATTCGTCACTCTCAAGTCCTTCAATTAACCCAAAGCTTGTCATCTTTCGATTATGCAATTATTTTGTGCTCGTGTAATTTGTACATTTATTATTGCATCTTTGACATCGTTAGCTAGACGCATTCAATTCGAGCTCATAAAATAAAAATTGGATTGGTGTTATATATTATTATCGACATTACTATTAGTATTTACTATTAATATCAATATTATTAATATTAGTATAATTGTTATTATTATTATTATTATTATTATTATCATTATTCTTCTTACAATTAAAATTATATATATATATATATATATATATATATATATATATATATATATATATATATATATATTTATATATAAAATATCATTCGCTTAAAAATCTATCAAATCGGGCTCGTGAAGTCACGACCTTTGGACGCGTTAATATCTATTTGCATCACGTCTTTGTTCATATATCAAGTTTTATTAATGGGCTCGTTAACATCTATGTTAAAAGTTTTTAAGTTAAATTAAAATAGGAATAATAGTTCGGAGTATGAAATATATAATTAACAAACTAGAAGGAATTAATTACAAAATAGTTCAGGGGCTAAAGTGTAAATAGGTATATATATATATATATATATATATATATATATATATATATATATATATATATATATATATATATATATATAAATTATTCACATGTGTCGTACCCAACCCTAAATACCCCCCTCCTGTCGACAACCACCGCGGACACCTCCCTCATGATCGAGCTCATCTCCGGCCAAGCACTCACCGTTGACCGCCGCCCGTGACCGCGTGATAGCTGGGAACTCTCCATCGGCTGTTTTCATCACTCCATAACTTATACCGCAGGTACGTGTTTGTTTCGTCGCCCCATTTCGCTTGCTTCGTTGAGTTCGGTTTCGTTCCTTGGTTCGGGTTGGTGCGGGTGTTTACGGTGATGTACGGTGGTGGTGCGGTGGTGTGCGGCGGTTGTTTGTATGTATATATATTGTGTGCGTATATGGATGCGGTGTGTGTATATGTGATCGGAGTGTGTGTGTATATTGTGTTTGTGTGTGCGTGAGTTGTGAGTTGTGTGTGTGCCGTGTGTGCGAGTATAGATGTCATGGTGTGTGTGTGAGTTGTTATGTGAATTGTGGTTGTGTGTGTGTGAATTGTGTGGGTGTTTGGGAAGGCACAACAATCGTCGGCTGCTGTGCGTTTGATATGTATATATATGTTGTTATATATATATATATATATATATATATATATATATATATATATATATATATATATAAATACATATAAATATGTATGTATGTTGAATATATATATGTATATGTCCTAAATATATATATATATATATATATATATATATATATATATATATATATATATATATTATATATGTGTGTGTGTAAAATAAATAATATTGTGTGTATTCATACGGGTACATTTATACGAGGGTTTGGATTTCTTTTGCGTGTTAACGTGTTGCAGTTATGAGTAGGACGCGTGTGGTTATAAAAATATATTTTTATGCATACATATTTCTCTTGGATCTAATTAAACGTGTAATCCCATCAATATATATATATATATACACACACACACACACACACACCTATATTCTAAGTGTGAGTCGCGTGTCGAAGCCGAACCGACCCGAGAAAGATTGAATATGTTATGATGTCTATTGGGTGTTTATTACAAGTTTAATTATATATTGATATAGGTGTGTGACTATTTGGGTTTACACTCATTGCTAGAAGCCTTTGTTGCATTATTTTCAGTACCATTTCAAAGTGAGTTTCGCGGCCCCGTTTTCATTTCATTTATTTATAAAACCTAGGGGAAAAGTATACTCCCCCCTTTTTTTATACTGTGAACTCATTACATTTTGGGACTATTGTGTTTACTGTTGGTTAGTTATATCTAGTTCATGCATGAGTTATCTATGTAGTTCTTTATTGACAACTATTTAACTCCAGTGTTGGAGCCGACGGACAGGTATTGATAGTACTATTGGGTTGACACCCCCACCCTTGTTTGTTAGTATACTAGTTGGGACTGACAGTGGCCATGGACGGGCCCTAGGGTGAATATGTTCCGACAAGATCTGTGTGTACGTCATAGGGTTAGTTGTGAGGCTCATATTTACATGTGATATTGCTTGCTTATAACTGTATGCACTTATGCCCTACCAAACTATTACACAACGTCATGTTTTGTTTATTATTTAAACCTACGAACTCACCAACAATATATTGACCTTTTAAGCATATCTTTTCAGGTAACAACCATCGAGGATAGCTAGGGATACTGCCTTAGTGATGACCTTAAGAAACACATTTTAGACTTGCTTGGACGTTTCTGACAATTATGTTTCGTCTTGGATTATATTTATTGATTATGTTTTCGTTTACTTGTTCCCGGGTTGTGAGACTCATATTTATTTTTTTTGTTGACTATGTTTTGTTGTGGAATTGACTAACTGCGACACAAGTCTCCATTTACGTCGGGTGATGTCATGACACGTTGGATTTCCTCATTTAATGCATTTCTATTAACGATCATTGTGTTATGACTATCTCGTCCGTTACATCCTCGTGTTTATGATATAAGCGGCGGTGTGACATTTTTATCCGGGCAATCAAAAGCAAATCCGTGAGCTCCTCGTGGGCAAAGTGGACAATATTGGTGGTATGAGGGGCCAGATGTTACATAAACAATTCCATTATTTCATGTATTTTAAATAGGTTCACCAAGTTTGACATGAAGACCCATTGGTGATATGTTAAGTGAAATCATAATTATTTATGGTTAATGTCACACCCAGGTCGGGCACACCCTTTGTAACACCCGGAAAATTTCAGCATGAAGAAAAGAAAAGAAAGTAAGGGAGAAAAAGAGAATTATTGTAAAATAAGGGGTTAAAAGCATGCAAAGGCCAAACTTGCCCATAATGGGTTCAAAAGGTGATAAGACCGCCCATACTTCTCTCTCGCATGCAAAAGTCTCGGTTGAAGTAAGAAGAAGAAGCTTCACCCAGTTTTAGAGAGAGAAAGTCTTTAAAATGTAAGATTCTATGGTGTTCTTCTTGGTTTCAGTTGAGTTGTCAGCTTCTAGACAGATCCTTAAGTGTTTCTATGTGTTTGGTTATGTGTCTTCATGTGTTTAGGTGCTAGAACTCCAGGTTGCTCTCGGGTTTGGAGGAGTTTTACTCGAAAGCAGTTAGAGGTGAGTTCTAGATCCCCTTTTTAAATGTTCTCTACTTATTTGGGGCTAGTATGCAAATTAAACTGATGTTTTTGAAGCAAGTTATGATTTTCCATGTATGGTACGGTTGCTTATGATGATATAGATATGTTTTATGATTTTTATGAAGATTGTATGAATGTTTAAGATGTTCTAAGTGTTAGACCGATAGATCTAAGTTAAGAATATGCTTAAAATGATGTATGGAGACTGGAAATTGAGTAAGTTGAATTGCAGGTGATAGACTTGGTGTCCGCTGTGGACACTAGCCGTCCGCTGTGGACACTTAGGCATTTAGACTGTCCGATGTGGACTTGGTCGTCCACTGTGGACACTTGGTCATTATTAATGTGTCTGCTGTGGACACTTAAGTATTTTTCCTGTCCGCTGTGGACTTTGGCTGTCCGCTGTGGGCATTGTTCATCCACTGTGAACCCTTTAACCATCCTCTATGAATACACTTAGTGTTTTACTCATCCGCATTTAGTATTGTACATCCGCATTTGGACTTGTTCATCCGCATTTGGTTCACCCGCATATTTTTAGACACTTAGAATATTTTTTGAAGACTATCATCCGCATTTGTTCATCCGCATTGGTTTACATTCATCCGCATTTCTTTGGGGACTTAGAATTATTTTGAAATTTTGGGAATAGAATTTAAATCTTAAGTACTTATGTATAAGGAAAGATTATGCTTGTTTAATGTTTCTAATGTTTAATTTTTTTCTAATGGCCTGCTATTATGGATAATACTTATTATGTTTCATGTTATATGATTATAAAGCGATGAATATTTTAAAAGTATTATTCTTAACCAAGTGGACACAAAGAAATAATAGAAGACAGTGAAACTCAATGAATGTTACCCCCGGGCCCTTATATTCAATGGAAAGCCTTGCATGCACAATGGAATAAGGTTCACAACCTTGTTGTCGTTAGCTCAACTGATGTGTGGCTGATTCTGGATGCATATCTGGGGTCTAATATTGGGGATTGACCATGTGGGGGTATGACAGACCAAATCAACGGGACCTGTATTCATGAGCAGGCTTCGTGCCTAGCAGTGTGGGTCAACTATCGAATGGGTTAGCTACCAAAAAATCATTTACCGACAGGGGTTCAGCATTTGTTGCCAACCAACAATATAGGCTCTTGCTTTGTGCAAACCTAGACAATAAAAGTGAAAGATAATGAAAGTAAGAAAGATAAAGAATCTCTTAATGATTGATTATATATCATGAGGAATGATCACCAAGTAAAGTTTACAAAAGTATATTTTCTATATTATTAAATTAGAAGTCACTCAGCAACGCTGACTTTTTATATGCATATCAGTTGGCAGGTAATGGTGTTGCTGGGAATGACATGAGGTTGAAGCTACCTGACAAATAAAGACTGGCATCCATGACACGATGAAAAGTTATTTTTGTTTTAAAATGCAACAAGATGTTCTTTTTATAACTAGCAACAACAATGTATTTCTTGGCAAAAGTAATGGTTAATGAATGCTATGGTTTCTATTAAATTAATCCGCTGCAAAATTTTCTTGTTTTGATGAATCTGAATGTGGTTTAATATGAAAAGTGTTATGAATGACCAACTGTGGGGTTTCCCGGGAACGGGGCCTTACACCCTTGGTGCGTGAGGTAGATCGATTGGATTCAATTTATAGGTACTAATTTTTATGTTTAGAAATCATAGCGGAAGTCTTCTTTGGAATGCTTTTGTAAATATTAAACCTTATTGGTTGACTTATCCATTTTCATTTGTATCAAAATGTTTTATTCTCAAAATTGAGATAATAATAATCAAATCCTCACTTGAGGAGGTGTTTTAACTATTGGGGTTGAATTCAAATCATCCATACATTACATAAAAGGGTTGTAAATATTAAACCTTATTGGTTGACTTATCCATTTCCCTTTGTATCAAAATGTTTTATTCTTAAAATTGAGATAATAATAATCAAATCCTCACTTGAGGAGGTGTTTTAACTATTGGTGCCATCAGTTAATTTTTCATAAAGTTAACCGGTATTACGTGCGTGTGCTATTTGATTTATATGCATAGTAGATTTGGATACTGATGTAGTCTGGATAGGGAATGCTTAGGGGATGAAGAGTAAAGTAAGTGGCTAATCACAACTGGCCACTGTAATTAGGGACTTACTATACTTGACATAATCTGAGCTATTACCTTGAATGACCTTGTTAGTGTTTGAATCTTATAGGAAGTACATCTTATGGCGGGTAGGAAATCTGGGAAGGTAACCTGAGGTGGTGCTTGTGTGGGCGTACTACTGGGCCACGTGTCACCAGGAGCAAGGCTAAGGCTCCTGAGATGATTCATGAGGACACAGACCTCCATAGCCACCAAGAGGGTGCATGATCAGCTACCCTCAAGTCTACGGTAAAGGGAGCTATTGTTGATGAGGTCTACAATATCATGCAAAATGTGTTTCCCTCAATGGTGACCGAACTGTTAAGGGCTGTAAAGGAGGGTGAGAGAACTGATGATGCTGGGAAGAAGGAGAAAGCAGAGGAAGAGCTATCTAGCCCAAAGGTGGTAATTCATGATGATGATACTGAGGAGGAGAAGGAGACCGCTAAAGGGTGCACCTATAGGGCATTTCAGAGGTGCAAACCCTCAATCTTTGATGGTAACGACAATGCTACTGCTGTTCACTATTGGGTTCGAGAGATGGACGCAGTTCTGGACATCAGTGAGTGTAGGGAGGATCAGAAGGTTAAGTTTTGCCTCTCATTCTTTCGTTGACTTAGCATTATGCTGGTGGGACAACATTGTCCAAGCTGAGGGAAAACGGTCTATAGCAAGGATGAGGTGGTTGGATTTAAAGGAACCGGTACTGGAGGAGTATTGTCCACATCGGGAGTTGGACAAAATTGAGAAGGAGTTCTTGCATTTGGAGGCTGGAAACATGAATCATCAAGAGTATACCTCTAAGTTCAATGAACTTGCAAGACTTGTGCTGAATCTAGTAACTCCAGAGTCCAAGAAGATTAAGAGGTACATGTAGGGTCGGAGAAAAGAAGATGAGGATTGACGATTGTCGCCCAGGATTGAGTAAGGGGAGCAACAGGAGGGAATGTAAGAAGTGTGGGAAGGTTCACATGGGTGAGTGTAGAATGGGGACAAACCAGTGTTTTAAGTGTGGAGGCGAAGGCCACTATGCTAAAGAGTGTAGGGTACCGTGATGTTATCAATGCGGGGAAGTAGGCCACTCGGGCCGAGATTGCAAGACGGGTGGAGCAAGGAGCTCAGGGACCCAGACTATGGGTGAGAAAGGGAGAAGTGAGAGCACCAAAGCCAAGGCAAGGGCATTTGACATGACCCGGGAAAAAGCCAGAGTGGACCCTGAAGTAGTTTCAGGTATGTTTTTGGTAAACCAATTGTATGCTTCTGTTCTCTTCGATTCGGGTGCTAGTAGAAGTTTTGTATCTGCCATCTTTTGTCGTTTAATGCGTGGTAAGAATAAAAAGATAGACGTGCCCTTCCATGTAGATACAGCGATAGGAAAGTCTACCAAGGTGACTGATGTGATAGACGATTGTCTCGTAGAGTTGGACGGTCATAAGTTTCCTGCGAGATTGTATGTGATGGCCCTAGGAGGTTTTGATGTGGTATTAGGGATGGATTGGTTGGCGGCCTACGAAGCGAACATCGTGTGCCGAAAGAAGACGATTCGGTTGACTACGCTCGATGGCAGCTTGGTTACGGTACATGGCGACAAGGAGTACATTACACCGCGAGTGATCTCGATGATCATGGTAGAGTAATTTATGAGACGAGGGTGTGATGCTTACCTGGCTTATGTGAAGGATGCGGATGGTACCGTGCCTCAGCTTTAGGTGTGCCAGTAGTATGCGATTTCCCCAATGTGTTTCACGAAGACCTACCAAGGGTGCCACCTGACCGCGAGATCGAGTTCCAGATTGATCTGATACCTGGTGCCCAACCTGTTGCGAAGGTGTCGTATCATCTCGCTCCTTTTGAGATGAAGGAATTGATGACTCAGCTGTAAGAGTTGTTAGATAAGGGGTTCATCCGACCGAGTATCTATCCCTGGGGTGCTTCGGTCTTGTTTGTAAAGAAGAAGGACGGTAGCATGAGGATGTGCATCGACTACCGTGAGTTGAACAAGTTGACGGTGAAGAACCAGTACCCACTACAAAGGATCGATGACTTGTTTGATCAACTCCAAGGCGCCAGCTGGTTCTCAAGGATAGATCTCCGATCTGGTTATCATCAGCTAAAAGTTAAAGAATATGATATCCTGAAGATCGTGTTTCGAACATGATATGGGCATTACGAATTCCTCGTTATGTCTTTCTGTTTAACCAACATGCCAGCTGCTTTTATGGATTTGATGAATTGGGTGTGTCAGCCGATGTTGGATAAATCAGTGATTATGTTTATCGATGATATCCTAATTTATTCGAAGAGTGAAGACGAGCATGCCGGTCACATTCGCAAGGTATTGGAGACGCTTAGAAGAGAGAAGTTGTATGCTAAGTTCTCCAAATGCGCGTTCTGGTTGCTGGAAGTTTAGTTTTTAGGTCATGTGGTTAATTCTGAAGGGATTATGGTGGACCTGGCAAAGGTGGAGGCGGTAATACAATGGTAGTCTCAAAAGACGCCATCTGAGATTCGTAGTTTCTTGGGTTTGGCGGGCTACTATAGAAGATTCATCGAAGACTTCTCCAAGATAGCTTCACTGTTGACCAAATTGACCCGTAAGGATATGAAGTTCATATGGGGTCAAGAGCAGGAGAATGCTTTCGAAGAGTTAAAGACAAGATTGACTCAAGCTCCTGTCTTGACGTTACCCGAAGGGATTGAAGACTTGGTGGTCTATTCAGATGCTTCTTATTTGGGATTGGGTTGCGTACTGATGCAACAGGGAAGGGTAATAGCCTATGCGTCCCAACAGTTAAAGATCCATGAGGCTAACTACCTTACTCATTACTTGGATTTGGTGGCTGTGGTCTTTGCATTGAAGGTTTGGAGGCACTACCTGTACGGGACGAAGGCACCATCTTCACTGATAAAAAAATTTGAAGTACTTCTTCAAGCAGAAGGATCTCAATATGAGGCAAAGGAGATGGTTAGAGTTGATCAAAGACTATGATTGTGAGATCCATTACCATCCGGGCAAGGCCAACGTGGTGGCGGATGCCCTTAGCCAAAAAGAGAAACCCGAGTCGATTCGGGTGAAAGCTTATCAGTTGGTTATGACCTTCGATGTGATGAAGCAGATTAAGGAATTTCAGGATGAAGCACTGAAAGAAGACCAGATTAACTCCGAAAGGATGAAAGGTCTAGTCGCCAAGTTTGGGGAGAACACTCTTGGTGTCCGGACTCGATCGGGGTGGATGTGGATTCCTCATTATGGGGGTCTATGTGGGAAGATCATGGATGAGGTTCACAAGACTAGATACTCAATTCATCCCGGTGCTACAAAGATGTATCATGATATGAAGAAAGACTACTGGTGGCCGGGTATGAAGCACGATGTAGCGGAGTATGTGAGTAAGTGCCTTACTTGCTTGCAAGTGAACGCGGAACATCTGAAGCCATACGGGAAGATCCAACCCTTGGATATACCCAAGTGGAAATGAGAGCACATCACCATGGACTTCATTACAAAGTTACCACGTATGGCAAGGGGATACGATGCCATATGGGTGATAGTTGATCGTCTGACGAAGAGTGCTCACTTTCTACCGATCCGCGAGACATATTCATCTGAGAGGTAGGTGGATCTGTTCATCAAAGAGATAGTGACTTGTCATGGCGTACCGGTGTCTATCGTGTCTGACTATGACACTCGGTTTACATCTAAGTTTTGGAAAAGATTTCATGATGCGATAGGGATGAGGTTACATATCAGTACGGCTTACCATCCTCAGACAGACGGTCAGTCGGAGAGGATGATTCAGATGCTGGAGGATATGCTACGAGCATGCGTCATTGATTTCTGGGGAAGTTGGGATGAACACTTACCGTTAGCCGAATTCTCATATAACAACAGTTATCATGCCATCATTGGTATACCTCCAAATGAGATGCTATATGGTAGGAAGTGTAGAACGCCTGTATGTTGGGGTGACATCAGGAAGAAGGAGATAGGGAGCATTGAGGTGATCGAGGCTATGATCGAAAAGTTGGAAAAGATTAAGGCCTTTATGAAGGTGGTAAAGGATAGATAGAAGTCGTATGCTAATAAGAGATGTAGACCGATTGAATTCAAGGTGGGTGATAGAGTCATGCTGAAGGTGTCGCCTTGGAAAGGGATCATCCGGTTTAGGATGCGGGGAAAGTTAATCCCGAGGTATATCGGGCCATTCAAAATCATTGCCTGAGTAGGAGAGGTGGCCTATCGATTGGAGCTACCCGATGAGTTAAGTGGGATTCATCCGACATTCCATGTATCTCACCTAAGAAAGTGCTTGGCCAAAGAAGATATGATCGTGCCACTGGAGGATATCAAGGTGGATGAATGACTCAGTTATGTGGAGCAGCCAGTGGCCATCATTGACAAAAAAGAGAAAAGGCTACGGAATAAAGTGGTTCCACTAGTGCGACTACAGTGGAGACACAGGAAGGGATCCGAGTCTACGTGGGAAACTGAGGAGGAAATAAGACAACATTACCCACAGCTGTTCGAGGAGTGACAGGTTTCGGGGATGAAACCTATATAAGGGGGGTGGACTTGTAACACCCGAAAAATTTCAGCATGAAGAAAAGAAAAGAAAGCAAGGGAGAAAAAGAGAATTATTGTAAAACAAAGGGTTCAAAGCGGGCAAGGGCCAAACTTGCCCATAATGGGTTCAAAAAGGTGATAAGGCCGTCCATACTTCTCTCTCTCATGCAAGAAGTCTCTGTTGAAGTAAGAAGAAGAAGCTTGACCCGGTTTTAGAGAGAGAAAGTCTTCAAAAGGTAAGATTCTATGGTGTTCTTCTCGGTTCCAGTTGAGTTCTTAGCTTTTGGACCGATCCTTAAGTGTTTCTATGTGTTTGGTTGTGTGTCTTCGTGTGTTTAGGTGCTAGAACTCCAGGTTGCTCTCGGTTTTGGAGGAGTTTTACTCGAAAGCAGTTAGAGGTGAGTTCTAGATCCCCTTTTTTAAATGTTCTCTACTTATTTGGGGCTGGTATGCATATCAAACTGATGTTTTTGAAGCAAGTTATGATTTTCCATGTATGGTACAGTTGCTTATGATGATATAGATATGTTTTATGATTTTCATGATGATTGTATGAATGTTTAAGATGTTCTAAGTGTTAGACCGATAGATCTAAGCTAAGAATATGCTTAAAATGATGTATGGAGACTGGAAATTGAGTAAGTTGAATTGCAGGTGATAGACTTGGTGTTCGCTGTGGAGACTAGCCGTCCACTGTGGACACTTAGGCATTTAAACTGTCCGTTGTGGACTTGGTCGTCTGCTGTGGACTTGGTCATCCGCTGTGGACACTTGGTCATTATTAATGTGTCCGCTGTGGACACTTAAGTATTTAGCCTGTCCACTGTGGACTTTGGCTGTCCACTGTGGGCATTGTTCATCCGCTGTGAACACACTTATTGTTTTACTCATCCGCATTTAGTATTGTTCATCTGCATTTAGTATTGTTCATCCGCATATGGACTTGTTCATCCGCATTTGGTTCACCCACATACTTTTAGACACTTAGAATATTTTCTGAAGACTATCATCCGCATTGGTTTACATTCATCCATATTTCTTTAGGGACTTAGAATTATTCTGAAATTTTGGGAATAGAATTTAAGTGTTAAGTACTTTTGTATAAGGGAAGATTATGCTTGTTTAATGTTTCTAATGTTTGATTCTTTTCTAATGGCCTGCTATTATGGATAATATTTATTATGTTTCGTGTTATATGATTATAAGGCAAAGAATATTTTAAAAGTATTATTCTTAACCAAGTGCACACAAAGAAATAAAAGAAGACAGTGAAACTTAATGAATGTTACCCCTGGGCCCTTTTATTCAATGGAAAGCCTTGCAAGCACAATGGAATGAGGTTCACAACCTTGTTGTCGTTAGCTCAACTGATGTGTGGATGATTCAGGATGCACATCTGGGGTCTAATCCTGGGGATTGATCAAATCAACAGGACCTGTATTCATGAGTAGGCTTCGTGCCTAGCAGTGTGGGTCAACTATCGAATGGGTTAGCTACCAAAAAATCGTTTGCCGACAGGGGTTCAGCATTTGTTGCCAACCAATAATATAGGCTCTTGCTTTGTGCAAACCTAGACAATGAAAGTGAAAGATAATGAAAGAAAGAAAGATAAAGAATCTCTTAATGATTGATTATGTATAATGAGGAATGATCACCAAGTAAAGTTTACAAAAGTATATTTTCTATATTATTAAATTAGAACTCACTCAGCAACGCTAACTTTTTATATGCATATCAGTTGGCAGGTAATGGTGTTGCTGGGAATGACATGAGGTTGAAGCTACCTGGCAAATAAAGACTGGCATCCATGACACGCTGAAAAGTTATATTTGTTTTGAAATGCAACTAGATGTTCTTTTTGTAACTAGCAACAACAATGTATTTCTTGGAAAAAGTAATAGTTAAATGAATGCTATGGTTTCTATTAAATTATTCCACTACAAAGTTTTCTTGTTTTGATAAATCTGAATGTGGTTTAATATGAAAAGTGTTATGATTGACCAACTGTGGGGTTTCCCGAGAACGGGGCCTTACACCCTTGGTGCGTGAGGTAGATTGATTGGATTCAATTTATAGGTCCTAATTTTTATGTTTAAAAATCATAGCGGAAGTCTTCTTTGGAATGCTTTTGTAAATATTAAACCTTATTGGTTGACTTATCCATTTCCATTTGTATCAAAATGTTTTATTCTCAAAATTGAGATAATAATAATCAAATCCTCACTTGAGGAGGTGTTTTAACTATTGGGGTTGAATTAAAATCATACATACATTACATAAAAGAGTTGTATTATTCTCAAAATTTTCAAAAAGTTCACAGTTTTAAACAAAACAATCTTTAGACCTTTACATCTTGAGCCACAAGTCTAATGTTAAATTATTCATCTTCTCAAATTCCTATGGGTATTCCTATGATTCTTAGGCATCATAACCTATATTTGCATAACACATGGATATCATTTTCCTGATAATGATTTTAAAATAAAATGTTAGCATAAAGCTAGTGAATCACGTAACCAGAACTCAGGATTAATAGTAATTTATTAAAACATCTGGTTTTGTAGATGTGCCATATTATTGACAAAGCCCTACACGGGTGTTGAAATGATTTAGCCGCATTATGGCATAACATATACTTACCCATCAATGCGTGTATACTCGACCAATATACATATATTGTGTCAATGGTTGCTTAAACTTATGCTTAAGAACAGTAATATATCTACATGTTGGTTTTAAAATAATGCAATCATTTTCATATAGACATTTCAAAAAGATGTTAGAAAACCTTTTTGTACACATAAACCAAGCATGCAAATCAAGTATGAGGAATAAGTTTACCTTATCAAACTGCAAGAATTACCGCTAAAATCTTCTAAGCACTTCCTTATGCTTAACGAGGTATAACACTGGCTTACATGGGGTAATATAGGGGAACTAGAGTACAAGTGGCAATACACACATGTTTGTTATGCTAAAATTTGACTGTAACAATACTGGCTTTTATAGCCTATTCGTTGTCTCTTTGCGAACCGTTAAATGGGAGGGTGATGGTTCGCCACCAGGCCAAGGAGTCTAATAAAGATTCAACATATGTTAGCATGTGTCGCTTTTAGAGCCTCATCATCAGACATGTGTCATTCTAGGATGACAAATGTCATCTCCTCTGTTCTCGTCAGCATGCCATGTGTCATCACTAGAGAGTTGCCCATTATGTAGTGAATCGTTAAGGGTCAGCATAGTGGTCCGTTATGGAACCAAATTCTTAAAACCCTAGTTCATTACTTGGTTGTTTGCTAGGCCTCCTGATCACGATCCATGACCAAGGTTAAAACCTTAATTTTTCATTTCTAACCCCGAGCTTTCAATTCATGTGATTTTATTCACACAATTTTCAAAGTGTCATAGTTAACAAGTCTGGCATTCATGAATTCAGCTCAATACATTCACGTATCAATCACAATGAGTTCTAAACCCTAGAAACTTTCCATTCTAGAAAAGCCTACCATTTTACACATACGAATCCATAATAACTACCAAATTTTACATTTCATGTCATTAAGTAACTAATTACTTCAAGTTTCCCATGTGATAACTACCTATGCCAGTATCATGTAACCTATATACATATCGAGTTTAGACCACTCACCACATGCTATGTACTTTTGACTTAGATTATCTAATGTAATAGTGTCAGGGTAGTTTATTCAATATACAAATCATGTATAAGGCCTATAAATAGATGATTACTTTTAATTTTGTAACCATGATAAAAATCTATTGATTATCTTATTATCAATATACAAAGAATTATATTATTCAATGTTTGTTCCTTGTTGATTGTAATTCCGCTACAATCCTTCATTGAATCAATCAGTATATTCGATCCATCAGTTTTATCACCCAGTCAATTGGTATCAGAGCGTCATCTCTTTAAATCGGATCATAATTCACTGTTTTTATTTGATTATCAATTGATTTACAACTCATAGTGTTCTACACCTTTGATTTGTAATCAAACTGATAATACCCAACTTAAACAAACAATTAACCATCAATTTCATCATGACTTGAAACTTGATTGACTGAAAACCAACAAAATCAAACAAAAACCTAAAATCTGATAATATAAGTGAGAATTATGACCCGAGATTAGCAAGGGTTCCTAATCTAAGATTGTTCATACAATTGTATGAGAAAAAAATCACAACAAATTTCACAAAAATTGAAAAAAGTATTCAGGTTCTGTTTATCGCATATGCTTCAACCACTTTTCATCGCATTAACTAAGTACTGAACTATTCATCATATTTGCCCCTGAACAACCACTATTCATCGCATTTGCTAAGTATTGTACTATTCATCACATTTATTCAAAGTACTATTCAATGTTGTTAGATCGGAATTATGGATTAACAAGACTTTTCTGTTTGATTAGTGTTAACATAAGTGAAATTTAAGTTAACTACTTACTAACAAACACAAATATTTTGAGTGAAGGTAAGTACACAAGTTGTTCTTTCAAATTATTCACCTGATTAATCAAAACTAAGTACAAAGAGTCACATTTAGTAGATACACAAGTGGCATAAAATAAGCTTACCTCTACTATACAAGTATAAGGGTTTTATACTATGAAATCTAAATAATAAGAATAAACTATTTTATATTCAGAACAAGATAGACAATTGACACATCAGAGTTAGGCAGGTTCAGTACTATGTTGTCTCCAAAAGATAGAAAACAACAGTCATCGATATAGACTGTCTTATCATGTGTAACACTTGATCAGCAGCTTATAGAGTTCAGTGTTGATCAGTATCATTCAATCAATAGCATATCAGGTAAGTGGTGATTGGTAGTGGTTCAGCATATGCTGATAGGCAGTCATTCAATACATGCTGATTGGCAGTTGATTCAGCACTTGGCAGAAATCGGCAGTTGGCAGCCAGTGTTGAATTCTTGAGTTTTTGGTAGCTTCATCCTCTTTATAGATCAACAAATTCCCCCAGGATGATGCTACCAAAACTCTATCTTCATCCCTCTAGCATCCTGATTCATAATAGCTCTTACATATATCCTCTTCTGTCTGTTGAAGGGTTTTCAAGAGGCAAATTGACCAAGTCTTTCATGTTGTACCGAGATAGTTTGAAGAGATCATACTCCTTGACATCAACTTTGCCAGCACCAACACAGGTTAGATAGAAAATGTTGGTTGAGGAATTGTAGCTCCAATGTGTGAATGGGTTATGAATGTTTAATAAAGTCACATGCAGAACATTTTCTTCTTTGTTTCCTCCTTGTTCTTCTTTAACCTTGTTTTCAAACTTTATCTTTAGAATTGAGGCCATGGAGTTGTACTTGTCTGGCATGCCTTCATACTCTGAGATTAAAGTAAACATTCTCTTTAACTCTTCAAGGTTGAGGTTTAGAACTTCTAGTTCAGTGAGAAAGAAAGACTTAGACTTATTCTTTCTTTCAATAAAGAATCACTCAGCTTTCAAGTCATACCCCCACTTGATAATGGTTGTATCATCACCTTTTAAGTCTTTCTCTTCCTTAGATTCCAAGAGTTCTTCTTCTTGCTATGGATGATCTAAGCCATGTCTCACTCTTTCAGTAGCAGTGGTGATGATCACTTCATCTACCGAATCATCATACTGGCTTTGGTTTAGAGGTTGCTTAGTAGTTTGAGTAGGTGGAGAAGTACTAAAAGATGATTGTGATTGAGTGCTGGGAGCAAGTTTGGAAGATGGGGTGGTTTCAACAACTTTAGGCTCTTGTAATATTCTTCTTTGTTCTGAAGCTTGCCTTAACTTTTCTAGATGAGATTTGTAAATTTTTATCATTACCTTTTCTACTTCCCTTGCCTTAGAATCATTGTTGGGTTTCCTTAGTCTCAATCTGGTTAGGTCAGCTATCTCAAACCTGTTGAAGCATATAAGTTGGTTTCTTGAGTAAGCTATCCTTCCAGCTACTGATCTGGTTATGAAATAGGCATCTCTCTTCTGATCATATTCTCACTCCACTATTGGATCATAAGTTAATAATGGAGTTTCTGGGATCTCTTCACTAACATCAGTTTTGACTAAGGATGGTACTTTTGTAGCAATATATTGGACTTCTTATTCTTACATCCAAAAATGCTGAAGTACTTAGCAATTTGCTCTAAAATGTCAAGGGGCAGATCAAGTACTTCATTTTCATGGTCATAGTACATGATATCTTCATTTGCCCTCTTGACAACAAATTTCTTCATCTAAAAGACGTACCCAACACTCAAAACTTTGGTTCTTTTGTGTATCTTCTCCTCTACTTCTGGATCAAAGACCCTTTCCTTTACAACTCTTTTAGGCACAATCTTTTTTTTGGAAAGGCTTGAGGAGATTGGCTAATTATAATCAAAGGTGGTAGATTTAGAGTCAAGAGATGGTGGAGACTTAGTTAGTAGATGGGAAAACCTCTAAACGGTTTTTTTGTTCTAGTTTACTGTCTTACCCATTGCTTCTTAGCTTTATCAAACTTTGGGAGCTCTCCAGCTGCAACCTTTTGTTTGATTCCTCTAATATTTATATCAAGAGTAGACATACTCATTGGTCCTAATTGTTTACTAGAGAATCCATAGTATTTGAGAAACATTTTCATCTATTGCTTATAGTTGAACTCTTGTTTGACGTTTTCTTCTTGCTTCCTCTCTGATTCAGCTCTACTTCTTCTAGCCAACTTAGCGGATTTCTCCATTTCAGGATGAGTTGTAGCTATTAGTTTTGATATCATCTCAGCAATGCTCCATTCCATGACCTCACTAAAATTGAATCCTTTCAACTCAAGTTGAGCAGCTAGGAGATATTTCTCTTGATCTTTCTCCTTTATTTTCTGAGTGGAGGCCATTTGTGTGGATTTGGTAGTTATGGATACTGGAGCTTGCTGAGTGGTTGCCCCTTGAGTGCTTTTGGCAGTTGGCCTAGATAACTTAGATGGCACTCTTTTGACACCTTTGGCCTTTAGTTTAGGTGGAGTTGTTGGTGTTGTTCTACTGGGTTCTCCACCAAGGTTGAATCCTCTTATTGCAATTCTTGCATCTCTAGATTCCTATGTACTTATGATTAAGGCAATGATGTTCTTCTTTATAGAACATTCTTGAGCTCTGCCTGCCTTCAATTCCATAATTTCTTCATCAACCTTGCATGGGAATAGCTCTACCTTCTTAGTTATTAGAAATCTAGCCTTTCTTTCCTGTGACCTTATTTCAACTTCTTCTTCAGTAGTCATATGTTTCTTACCTTTTTCAGAGGTAGAAATTATAGTAGGTTTGACTGCTAAAGATCTAGTAGTTACACCTGATGGCTCACTAGCTAACTTGGGATCATCGACATTTTTCTGAGCTCTCTTAACATCCTTAGTGACTTCTAGGCCATCTGTTTTCACATTCACCTCAGATTTAACTGGGGATTTAGCTTTAACATCCTGTTGACTAAATATCACTTCAGCTGATTTTCTAAGTTCAGACTCAGGTGTGTCCTTAAGTTGCTTATGATGTTGGGCTAGTTCAGCTTCAAGAGTCACCCCAGGCCTTCATGTCATCTTCCATGGTCTGGGTGCCTCTTGTGTAAACCACCATTCTTTGTGAGGATTCATCTACTAAAGAAGCCTTTTGTTTGGTACATTCGGTAGTTGCACCAGTAGATGATTTGTTCAGCACTTCTATAGCTTCCGATAACACTCTTGACAGTGGTGCTTCTTTTTTAGTAGATGCCTTGGGAGAGGCTTCAAGTCCTTACACAAGCTCTCTCTTGATGATTCTTCATCATCTACTTTTTCTTTTGAGAAAGAGTAAGGAAAAAATGCTGGACCTTTTCATTGCAGCCATTCTTCCTTTTCCAAGTTGAACCTTTTGGTTCATCCTCCTCATCACCCTTCTAGCTTCCATCTCCTTCTATTCTGAGCTATCATAGCCATACCTATTTAGAAGCTCATTTAGTTTGGCCTCAGCTTCAGATAGAGGCACATAGTCTTCAGTTTATTTAGAGGAGAAAGAGATTGGATGTGTAGCTTGTACAACTTGGTCAGCCAATCCCTAAAGAATATCCATAACTTTTTTTTGGGCTTATCTTCCCTCTTTTTGGTAGCATCATCTGAGATTCTAGATGACACTAAACGGGTAGAGAAAGGTACATCCAAAGGTTCTTGGAATGCTATAGTTGAAGACTTAGGATGATAGATTGGTGAAGGTCAATGGTCTTTTGAAGTGATTCAACTTTGTGTTAAAGATCCATTGCCCTGGCTGCAGATTGCCAAAGAGTCGTAAGTTGTTGCTCTAATGAAGTAACTCTTGCAACTTGATGTTGGAGAGTCTTGAGTTGAGCTTCCACCTCAGTGACTCTATCAGCCGAAGCCTTCATCAAATATTTCTCAAATTTGAGAACTATGGCTCGCTTAGCTTAACTTTGAAGCCTTGCATTTACAACTAGTAACGCATTCAGTTTTTGAGCAAGCTCAAGGTTATGTGCCGTCAATTCATGGATTTGTTCTAGACTTCCCTCATCCACAGGTGTGGAATACTTAGGTGATGAGGTCCTAGGCCAAGCCTATGCACCCTCACCACCAGATGTGGTTTCTTGGTGACTTGGATTCCTCTCCTCAAACTACAGGGACCGACGTCTAATATTTGATATAAACCCAATGCCCACCCACCGTCGACCCCCTGTTCCGGCAGCCCTCCGACTGGATTCTGGTAGCTATCTAAACCCCCAAAATACAATCTATTAAAGCCAATTATATCATCTCTAATCCTTTTCTCAACCGTTTCAAACCAGAGACCCAAATCAATTCAATAAATCGACAGTTACTTCAGATTCAAATGCGAAACCAAAATCCATCCTCAAAATCAGATCAGTTTCAAACCCAATATTGTAAAATTGATTGAATACATTAACCTAAAACCTAAATACAATCATTATAGTCTTAAAATCAATTCAATTGAACCTGTGATTGCATAATCATTTACAAATTTGAATCAAAACATTGAATTAAGCATTGAATTCGTTCGAACTGAAACTGATCGAATTTTACCTATATAACTGAGGGGAAACCCATTGCTCAATCTTTCAAAATTCTCGTTACTCTTAATTTCATTCCAATCCAATTCAACATCAATCAAGTTAAACACACACACACACACACACTCGATGTTACATGGGGAGTCAAAGCCCCATGTTTATTGATGTTAACAATATCAAATTTGTGTTTGATTGAGTATGATTCATATTAGGGTTCATATGGATTTGGGAAATTGTTAAGTTTTGTTTTAAAATTTTTGTTTTAGAAATTTAACAAGTCATGGGCTCTGTCCTGCTGGTTGACACACTCTTCATTCCCAAAAGGGGCCTGGCTTCGAACCATGCAACCCGTATTCTTTTTTATAAATTCACTTTAAACTATATTAAAATTCTAGAAAATACTTTAATATTAATATAATCATACAAAAATTATTTTTTAATTAATATTAATCCACTAATCATTATTTAAATTTTGATAATTCTAGAAATATATAATTTTCATGTTTTTATTATTGTAAAGGTTTATAGGTTATGAACTATTACAAATTCATTTATAAGTTTTAATTTTTAAGAAAATAATTTTAAATCAAACATATGGTTAATTTTAAGTCAATTTTATTTTACAAATCATTTAAAATTGTCAAATTAATTATTTTGATCAAGTTATTATATAATTAATTATGTAGGACCGGTTATGGGTTTTGCAACAGTTTCACAAGGTTGAGAGTATAACACTTAACAGATCAAATAGGGAACCAGACAAATGAAATAAAAAAAAGTAAGAACACACAAGAACAAACAAGTATTAGTTTTCAAAGATGATGTATATTGCTCTCAAGTGTTTTACACATGTTACAAGGCTTAGTCCTAAGGACTTGTTACATGGGACACTTTATACTACAACCTACAGCTGACCATACTTTGAAGGCTTGCTAAAAATCTAGACAACAAGATCAATGTAAAGTCAAAAGGTAGATTGTCTTTTGACAAGTGACTATGACATGCCATAGCTCATATCCTAATCTATTACAAAAAAGATAAAAGTATAATAGTGGAAAGTTATAGACTCAAATACCATAATGTACAGTTGGTAAAAGTATGAAGATAATCACGAACTTGTATAAGTTGGTGAGTATTCAGAGATGGCAGCGGAAAGTGGTTTGGATTTTGTCAAAAGTTAGTTAGAGAAAGCATGTCTTCTCTGTCTTTGGAAGAAATCAGTCTTCAAGCTTCGAAAAGCTTTGTCTTGAAGCTTTGGAAGACTTCACTTTTGGCTTTGAAAGAATTTGGTCTTTGGCTTCGGAAGATTTGACACTCAGTGAATTTCTTTGTGCATTGTCAAATATTCTGAAGTAACTTTGTTGTACTTCAGAATGCATGCCGAGAGATCTTTAGTTAGCATCATCCTCTAAGATAACTCTTACAAACCCCCCCTAGGCTGATGCTACTAAAACTTGAGGATGACTATAAGTATTGATATGATCTTCACTTATTTATAGCCATCATCAAAACTAGAGCCATTCCTCTCTTCATCAGTTGGTCTGGATTCTTCAGGCTTTCATAGTACCTCCTCATGTCCAAGAGATCATGCCGAGGAAGGTCAAGCATATTCTATGAGAAGTATATGTCTTGACCTCCTTAATCTCTTGTGACATACCATTTGTCTAGGTTTGGAGAGTAAGCCCAGGATAGAATGGGTCTCTCAGTAGCAAGAGGCTCTACTTGTAGTGGAGTTGGTTGAGCAGCCTCTTCTTGTTCACCCTCAGGATGTTTTAACTCATCCTGAGGTGCAAAGCTGGATGCTTTGGGCTTCTTCTTCTTCTTCTTCTTCTTTTTTAAGTCCCTTCTAATGGCCATCCTCTTCCTCTTTCCATACTTCAACTAAGAAGGTTGGTCTTGATTACCAAGTCTTCCTTCTCTATCCTTCTCAGTTGGGTCCTTCCCGTTCACATGTTTAGAAGAAGAAGGTTCAGCACCCTGCTGTGGGTTAGAAGATGAAGCTAGTTATGAATCAGTACTAGGTCCAGGTTGTGTTGTCTCTTGGGGTTCAACCTTGACCTCTGCTTTAGGTGCAGCTTGACTTGGTGGAGAATGCACGTCTAGAAGCTCACCCTTCTTAATCTTCTGCTTGATCATCCTAATGTGCTCATCCTTATGGATAGAGACATTAGACCAAGCCTCCTTCTGGAGAACCCATACAGCTTCAAGAAGCTCACCATCTTTAGTCTCTCTTTAGACTTCTATTGATTAGCTCTGATGGTGGCTCTTGACTTTGCAGCTTCATCCCTTATCTTCCTCTTAGCAGCTTTCTTTTCTTTGAGAATTTCCTGCTCCAGTTGCTTAAGGTATTCAAACTCTATGTATTCATAAGATAAAGGGAGTAGGGCTGCTGCCTGATAAAGACCTGTGACACTCAAGTAGGTAATTATTTTTTGTTTGTCTTGTTCCCTACCTACTTGAGTTTCTTCCTCAACAGCCATAGTCTCCACTTCAGGACTTTCTTGAACTGGAGAGAGAACATGGCCTTATACAACTTTCTTCTTTTCCTTTCTTCTTTGAACTTGAGGAGCAATTCTGCATCCACAGCCTCCTCCCTCTCTTTTGACACTTCAGTGTTAGCAGTTCATTCAATTCTTCCAAGGGAAGAGAGATCAGTTCATCTATATTATAGTTCCTAGACCCCAAATAGTTCAATCTGGTTGCCCTTAACTTATCTTCCTGAGTATTTGGCCTAGGGGCAGCCCTGATTACAACTTGCATGAAGCTGGGGGTCTCTCTCATCCTCTCTTCCCCTGCCTTCCTCTTCCTCTCCCTCTTCTCCTCAATCTCCTTAAAGTTTAGAATCCTTTTTTCTTTGTCAAGCACTGGCCTGTGTGTCTCTAGGAGGAGAGAGCTTTGGCCTTCTTGAGTTGGTTCTTGTCTTAAGCTCTGGCTATGGAGAGGTTGTGAAACACCTTCACCAACTAGTATCTTACTAAGGGTAATAGGTGCTAAAGGAGTTGTAGTATCAAGGTTCACAGGTTCTATAGCTGGGCCTTCAACTAGGGTTTACCCTTCAAGCTAATCTTAAGGTCTGCCTTAATATCCAGTTTCTCTTGAACTCCTCAGACACTCTCAGCTGGATCCTCTCAGCTAACCTATCAGCTTACCTGTTTTGGCTTGGGTTGGCAAGTGGCTGGTCAACCAGAGGAAAGATTTCATAGAATCTTAGGATTTGAAAGTTGCCACTTCTTGTTGACCCTGATATCTAAAAAGTACCAGGGATCTTCTATTAGTGTCATACCTCTATCCTACTATTTGATTGTTAGCAGGGTAGGATGGGGTAGACATAGCCCTTGGTATGCCCTTCTCAAATAGATTTTGAATTAAGGCATCCACATTGATATGGGCCTGAGGAGGTTGTTGAGCCTGGATAATTGCAAGTAAGGGTGGTGAATCCTCAATGTCCATACTTTGGGCAATGCTCCCAAGTTCTATGGCTATGGTGATTGTCTTCCCCTTTTTAGTCGCATCACCTACTTGCATAGGGAGCTAGAGGTTAAATCCACCACATCGGTAGGTTCTTGTGGACTCGGTTGGCATCTAAACTAACTTTCCCTTAAGATCGGTGATCTCAAGTTGCTGATTAAGGACCTGCCTTTGTAAGGTAGACACTTGAGACTCCGGTTGACTAACCTTAGAAACCAAATAGGTGTAAGTTTTGGTCAGTTTGTGAACCTTTAGTTTCAAACTCCCCTCATCTTCATCAGAAGAATCATGGAGGGATGAGAGTACATGACCAAAGTCATCTCCCTCACCACTAGATATTATCTCCTATTCTCTGGATTTCCCTTACTCAATGACAGCTTCGTAAGAAGTGCCAAGGAGTTGGGTTGCCATGGTTGAGGTCTTAGAGATGTAGTCACTTGCAAAATTAAGAGCCTCTTCCATATGGACCTCCTAAACTTGTTCAGAAAGATCCACCTCAGTCATGGGTGGATGATGTGGGTTAGATATGAGAATAGCAGGAGCACTCATCTCTCCTTAAATAAGGGAGAAGAAGAGAGACTCATGGTACTCACTGAATCCCATATCCTCATCATCATAGAATTGTACGTCAGGGATTGGTTGGTTTAAGTCCAAAGGCTAGGGATGGTAACTATCCCTTGAAGGTTGTTCATCTGACTTTTGAGACTCAGAATAAAGGCTTACAGCTTAGGTTATAAGCTCATCAAGCTAAGTATGAGGAACCTCAGCACTGATCATTGAAGGGATGGGAGTGGTCTGCTTCTCAGGGGAAGTGGGAGCTCTTGGTTCCACTTCCTCCTATATGGGTGAGTGTATGGGGCCTGCTTAATCTGAACAGACTAAGTAGGGGTTCGTCTGGATTTTCTCTGGTAGGTGATGGTTATTTGAGGCTGTGTGGGTGGTGAAGATGAAGAAGGTATGGGTTCAACATTGGCTGGTGCTGCCAAATTATCACCTTGAGCAAGGAGCTCTAACATTATTGGGACAATGGTTGTTTCTACCCTAGAAAAAACCAATAGTGGTTTCTTTTATTATTTTGAAGATGTCGGGCTTCATCTATCCCAATTTAACTATATTACCCATGCCTCTCAACTGTGAGCCCAGTTCACAGTTCAGAATGTGCTTGACATACCTAGGGAACATGTAGTACTCTAAAGAATCTAAGTTAGCAAGCAAGTTTGTATATATAAACTATGAATACTTTAACTTGATCCCCTGGACCCTTCCACGGACTATATGGGATAGGTCTTCCGGAACTTTGGTCCTATCCTCCATGTTTGTTTTATAAAGAATGGATTACAACATAAAGGAGGTATTTCCATTGAAAAAATACCTTACCCTTTTTGAAGGTCCTCATATAATAGTCCCTTTCATAGCCCATCAGCCAGAACATTCCGTTGACTACCTCTTTTGGGAAGGACAGTTCACCTTCTTCATCATCCAGTCTGAGATGTTGGTTGATAGAGGCTGGAGTGATGAATATAGTCTTCCCTGCACCATTGCAGATAGTGCCTTCTTACCATCCAAGATGACCTCTTGACAGGTCCTCCAGAATTTAAGCAGTTGATCTTGGTACAGTGGAGGATCTATGGTGAGAGCGGTGAGGTAGGATGAGCAGGAAAGATAGTTGCATATCCCTGAAAAACCAGGGTCTATATCGGATGACAATAGAGCAACTTGATTATGTTGCTCGTGTAGGTGCATGACGAAGGGTGGCTGATTTTGGAGTTAGGGTTGGCCATTTTCTGAAGCTTTTTGTGAGATGGAGTGGAAGAACAACAAGGGTTTATGGGTGATTTAGGGGAAGAAGATTTCAGAAGAAGAGGAAGAAGAAAGAGGGGGAATCGTTGTAAATGCTATTTATATTCTTGGATGTGAGACAAAGTTATTATAAAAGGATAAATTTTGAAATTCGGTTGTCAGTCCCACCTCTAAAAAAGTGCCCAAAAAATTAGTTATCTTGGAAGTTGAAAAACTTCAGCAGGTAATTTCCCTTTGGAAATTTTAAAGAAAGCTTCCGAAGCAAAAATGACTTCGGAAGATATTCCTTAGCCTTGGAAGAATTGCTTCGGAAGAAAATGTACTTAGAGTAATTTTCTTTCAAGACAGATTTGGTTTTGGATGAAATTAAACTTTAGAAGTTTTACTCAAGAAGAGAATAAAACTTCTAAGACTTAATTGCTTTTAGAAGAGAATTGTCCTTCAAAACATATAAGTACTTAGAAGCAGATATAAGCTTCGAAAGATATATAAGAATTTCTTCCGAGGCTAAATCCCTTAGTAAGTAGTTATTAGTTTTGAAAACATAATTTTCTTCCGAAGTCAATTTAATGTCTTTTGAAAGAAAATCTATTCATAATTCTTAAAATTCTAAGGAATATGTACTTTGAAAAATTTCATCCAAGATAAACAGGGTTTACGTGAGTGATAAATTAGACAACTTTAAAGACATACATATTTGAAAAACAATTTTGAAATCAAATTAAGAAAATGTACTCAAAGTTAATCATCCTAATAGCTAATACAAGATATTTAAATCTTTGTTCATCAAAAGCTTTTGTGAACAGATCAGCATATTATTCATTTATGTTAACTTTGACAAGTTTTATCATTCATTTGTCAAAATTATCTCTGATCAAGTAATACATGATGTTGATATGCTTCGTCTTTGAGTGCTACGCTGGATTCTCTATGATAGAGATAGCACTGTTGTTGTCTATATGGATAGGAGTCTTGTTGAAGTTGAATCCATAGTCTAGCATCTAATTCTGAATCCAAAGCACTTGATCACAACAGCTTGTCACAGTAATGTATTCAACTTCAGTAATTGATACAGATACACAGGATTGCTTCTTGCATTGCCATGAGACTTTCCTTTCACCAAGGAGTTGACTACCCTATGATGTGGACCTTGCAGTCATGTTGTAGCCACCATAGTCAGTATTTGTATAAGCATACAAAATGAAATCAGAATTCTTTGGATACCAAAGTCCTAGTTTGGGAGCACATTTGAGATATCTAAGAAACCTCTTGACAGCAACTAGGTGTGACATCTTGGGGTTGGCTTGATATTTTGCACATATGCATGTGTCAAATATGATATCAGGCCTGCTGGCTGTAAGATATATAAGAGACCTAATCATAGCCCTATAAAAATGTTCATCAACACACTCCTCCTCAAGATCAGGTCCTAGAGAGTTGTTTCAGGCTATAGGAGTCTTAGCAACCTTACACTTAGTCAGATGAATTCTGGTTATTATGTCTTGTACATACTTTGACTTGTTTATGAAGATGCCATTGTCAACATGCTTCACTTGAATTCCTAGAAAGAAATTGAGTTCCTCCATGGCACTCATTTTAAACCTATTTTTCATCAGCTTTTCAATTTCTTTGTAGTCTTTCATCGGTTGACCCAAAGATGATGTCATCAACATAAACTTGATGGAAATGATCTGCCCAAAATACATATTGAATTGATGTGGCTAGTATGTCATGATCCAAGTCAGGTCATACCCAATAACGAGCTAGACAAACACCAAAGATATTTGTTTTATGACATGATCATATAAATAAATATTAACACTTAGAATATTTGGAAATTGGGTTTCCAAACATTTACACTTGTGTTGTATATAAATTATATGGATAATTTATTTCAAAAAGAGAGGAATATTAATTCATTCGTATTCGTTTTACACTGTCGCATTTGATGTGGTTGAACAAATGCGGATGATGTTTACTCATCCGCATTCGTTTTACACTGCCACATTTGATGTGGTTGAACAAATGCGGATGATGTTTACTCATCCGCATTCGTTTTACATTGCCACATTTTATGTGGTTGAAAAAATGCGGATGATGTTTACTCATCCGCATTTACAAATGCGGGTGAACAAACCCTGTCCGCATTTGTTTTGGAACAAATGCGGATGAGCATTTCTTGAAATGCTGATGGAAACATACATCCGCATTAACTAATGCGGATGACCATTTGCAAATGCGGACAAATTACTTCACCCGCATTTACAAATGCGGGAGAACAACTTCATCCGCATTAACTAATGCGGATGTTGTTCTGAGAAATGCGGATGGGTTAAGGGGCTGGGCCCCACCCACTTTTCTCTCTCCTAAACTTTATGTTTCCAAGGACATGAAATATAAGATGGCTTGCAGATCTCTCTAAACTTACGACTTGAGAACACGAAAAGTGTGAGAACCCTTTTTCTCTTGATCGGTCTAGAGAAACATAAAAGGGAGTTATATAAGTGAAAATCCTAGCAACCGGTGTTCTTGTTGGTGGCTCGTGGGTAGACCAGCTTGAGGCTTCTTGCTTTAGGAGTTGCCATCCTCGTTCACCTCCTCCCGACCTCATCGTTGAAGGTAGTTCTTCGTACCTTCTATGGTTGTTTGTAAGCATGATTTCATATATGATCCATATGGGTTTTGACTGATTTTATATAAAAATGTTTTATATATAAATTAGCTCACTGTAACAAGTTTAAATTATATATATTCCGCTGTGTTCTTCTATTTAATAAGGATAAAATAGATCTGTTTAACTTTTGAAAACCCTTCAATGGCATCAAGAGCCGGTTATATGGATACATGCTTCATTTGGACTGAAAATTCGGTTTCTTGGTGATGATTCACCAAAAGCCGAGAGGCTTCAGCCCTAGTATCCCCTATTTTTCAAGATCTATTTAGACATGCATATAGGTATCTTGGAAAATTTATATCATTTGGATGATTTTGTTTTGGAAACAAAACCATGGTTCTCGGCTGTTTATGCTTCAGCCGAGAATCTATGGTTCAAGGGGATGCTTTTAGATTTTGCTTACATATATGGATATGTATTTTATTTGTTCATAACCAAAGCCGAGACCTATGGATGAATGTGTTGTGATTTGTTTTAATTATTCAAATGGTTTGTAATAATTAAACATGTTTATTCTTCCTATTGGGTATGTAATTTATTTATTTTTCATTTGGTATGTAAACAAATAGGCTAGTTGCACTTTACTTTAACTAGAAAAATTGTATTTAGAATATGTTTTGTAAAGACGTTGCAACAAGACTATCTTTCTCGGTTTTAACTTGAAGCATTTGGAGACCCAAATGGATTGGAAGAGTCACAACATAAGGTGGACACTTGAAGCATTTGGATGCGGGATCAAGTGGGAGTTCACCGGCACAAATGTTGTGTCATTCTCACCCTTAGAAACGACTTTATTAACTCACTTGTTTCGGTCAACAAGTGATGTTAAGCTTAGATGACTACAGTTATGGACTCATGTGATGCTTGTGTGGTTGTTTTATTATTGTTTTGTGATATATGGATATGCATGTTTAAACAATTTAAAATCAACAACAAGCATAAAATTGGTTCTTATAAAACATTAACATGGGTAATAAAAGGGTTTATTAAAAGTTAACGTGTTCACAATAAAATTGGTTTTATTGAAAGAACCTTGAAAATTGTTTCACACTGGTACCACACATTTGAATGCATGCAAATGTTAGGTACAAAATAGTTTTCAAAACTAGAACTAATGAAAACTAAAATCCCTTTTGAAACAAGTTTAACACCATCCTTTTACACGACACTCGAATCACTTGGGAACTATTTGTGGGATAAAGGTCACCTAACCACTCTTAGGGAACTTGTGTGTTTGAGGTGGGGTTAACATATTTATGGGATAAAGGTCACCTAACCACTTGTATGTGTAAACTCACACATGTGTGTAAGTAGGACAACTTGAGTTGGAAACCATGTGTATAGGGTCACCGAAGCATGGTGTATAATGGTGTTGATGGGATTAAACATGCCAACTAAACATAAAGATGTTTAACCGATCCCATAAAACTAGAAGTTGCAAAGGGTTGCAATTGTCAAGTGTTGACCACCTTGTTAATTTAAATGATGGGATAAAGGTCACCTAACCATTATTTAAATGTAACGTTGGATTCTAGATTTTAATTATTAATTGTCTATGAGACGTGAAAAGGGTATTAATAATTAAAGTTTTATTTTCGGAAATACTAAAAATGAACTTTGTTTGTAGAAATGGCCGCCAACAACAACGCTCCCACCCCGACCGTCCATAACCTATCACTAAGAACTATATTAGAAAGGGATCGTCTTAACCATAATAATTTTATGGATTGGTTTCGTAACTTGAGAATCGTTCTCAAGCAAGAAAAGAAATCTTACGTATTAGACGATCCCATTCCCGACGAACCCGACGTTAATGATGTTGAGGCCTATAACGATTGGGTTAAGCACACTGACGATTCTGTGCAGGTTTCTTGCCTCATGTTAGGAACTATGATTCCCGAGCTCCAAAAGGATTTAGAGCATCATGAGGCATACGACATGATTACCCAGTTGAAGGAAATGTTCCTTCAACAAGCAAGGGTAGAACGCTTCGAAACGGTTCGAGCGCTTCATGCATGTCGCATGGAAGAAACTCAATCGGTTTCATCTTATGTACTTAAGATGAAGAGCCACATTGATCGCCTTGAAAGGATAAATTGTCCGTCTCAAAAGAGTTGGCCATGGATTTGATCCTTAATGGCCTAACTAAAAGGTTTGAGAAGTTCATCATGAATTATAACATGAACGGGTGGGACAAGAGCATTGGTGAGCTTCACGCAATGCTCAAAACGGCCGAGGCGGGGATGGGTAAAAGGGTTTTACCCATCCTCATGATCAATTAGGGAGGCAACAAGAAAAGGCAACACCTCGATCCCAAGGCAAATGTTGCTAAAGGAAAAGGATACATCAAAGGAAAGGGTAAGGGAAAGGCAAGAACTGAACCTCCAAAATCAAAGCTTAAGAAGCCTAAGGTAACGGAGAACAATCCATGCTTTGAGTGTGGTGAGATAGGACATTGGAAGGGGAATTGTCCAACCTATCTCAAAGAGTTGAGAAACAAGAGGGATGCTGGGCAGACCTCAGGTACAACTTTCATGATTCATATTGAATTGAATGTTATTTCTTCAAACACATGGGTATTGGATACCGGATGTGGAACTCATATTTGCAATTTGTTACAGGGGTTCAAAAGAAATAAGCATTTCAAGAAGGGAGACACAAGTCTGTACATTGGCAACGAAGCAAAAGTTGATGTTGAAGCCCAAGGAGACTATGTTTTGAAGCTTCCAAATGGTTTGGAAGTTGTATTGAAAAACATCTTGTATGCTCCTAGTTTGACTAGGAACATAATTTCTGTTTCCCTTTTAAAACAATATGGTTATGTATTAAAGTTTGTAAACAATGGTATTTGTGTTTTTATGGATGATGTATTTTATTTTGAAGGCTATGCCTTATAATGGTATCTATGAATTGGTTCATGATAACTCATCTTTTAATAACTCGTATACCAAACAAGCACCAAGAAACTTAAAATGGGTTTAAGTGATTTATATCTTTGGCATTGTCGTCTTGGGCATATAAACAAGAATCGGATTCAAACACTTCAAAAGAATGGTCTTTTGGAAACAAATGAAAATGGTTCATTTAATAAGTGTGAATCTTGTTTACAAGGAAAGATGACCAAGTTGCCCTTTAGTGGTACTAACGAAAGGGCAAAGGATTTATTAGGAATCATACATTCGGATGTATGTGGTCCTTTTAAGACAATGACAAGGAATGGTGAGAGATACTTCATTTTTATCGACGATTATAGTCGTTATGGTTATGTGTACTTGTTGACACACAAACATGAAGCTTTTGAAATGTTCAAAATCTTTAAGAATGAAGTAGAAAATCAACTCAATAAAAATCAAAGTTCTTCGTTCAGATAGAGGAGGTGAATACCTGAGTGATGCTTTTCAAGATCATCTTATGAGTTGTGGGATTGTCTCACAACTTACTCCACCCGAACACCGCAACATAATGGTGTGTCTGAAAGGAGAAACCGAACCTTATTGGATATGGTTCGATCTATGATGGCTAGAAGCTCACTACCTCTATCATTTTGGGGTTTCGCATTGCTCTCCGCGGCTCGTATTTTGAATATGGCCCCAACCAAGAAAGTGGATACGACACCTTTTGAAATATGGCATGGAAGAGTTCCATCACTATCATATTTAAAGGTATGGGGTTGTGAAGCTTATGTGAAGCAGAACACCCAAAACAAGTTAGAAAGTTGATCCATTAAGTGTATATTTGTTGGATATCCCAAAGACTGTATGGGATATTACTTCTTTAATCCAACCAAGCAAAAGGTATTTATTGCTAGAAAGGCTGAGTTCTTAGAAACTAAGTTTCTTATGGAAGAAACGATGTATAGAACAGTGGAAATTGATGAGGATCAAGAACCACAAGCCAATACACGTTTGGTTGAAATTAGCAATCAACAAGAGGTTGTTGATAATGATCAAATGGTTGATCAATACACACAAAACGTTCGTAGATCTGGTAGAATTAGCATTCCACCTGAAAGATATGGATTTTTCATGAATGGATGCTATGTGGTTGACTCGGATGAACCAACTACATACCATGATGCAATGTCCAATTCGGATTATGACAAATGGCTAGAAGCCATGAACGTTGAGATACAATCCATTTATGACAACCAAGTATGGGAATTGGTTGAACCACCACTCAACTCCAAACTGGTTGGATGTAAGTGGGTTTTCAAGAAGAAAACCGATATGCATGGAAACTTGGATACTTATAAAGCAAGACTTGTAGCAAAAGGTTTCACTCAAACTCAAGGGGTTGATTATGATGAAACATTCTCGCCTGTGGCAATGCTAAAGTCAATTAGGATATTATTTGCCATAGCTGCATATTATGACTATGAGATTTGCAAATGGATGTCAAAACCGCTTTCCTTAATGGACATCTCGAAGAGACTGTCTATATGGTTCAGCCTGATGGTTTTGTCGATCCAAAACATCCTAATAAAGTATGCAAGTTAAAGAAATCAATCTACGGATTGAAACAAGCATCGAAAGTTGGAATCAACGTTTTGATGAAGAGATCAAGAAATTTGGATTCATCAAGAACGCTGATGAAGCTTGTGTGTATAAAAAGGCTAGTGGGAGCATTATCACATTCTTAGTATTGTATGTTGATGACATACTACTATTTGGAAATGATGTTCCAACCATGGAAGGTGTTAAAGCCTGGCTTGGAAGTTGCTTTTCCATAAAAGATCTTGGTGAAGCCGCCTATATTTTGGGAATAAAGATCTATAGGGATAGATCAAGACGGTTGATAGGTTTAAACCAAAGTGCATACATTGATAAAATCTTGAAAAGGTTCAAGATGGAAAACTCTAAGAAAGGTATGGTACCTATTCAAAGAGGGACAATATTGAGTACATCTCAATGTCCGAACTCAAAGGATGAGCAAGAAAGAATGAAGGAAATCCCATATGCATCTGCTATAGGATCCATCATGTATGCAATGATATGCACTAGACCGGACGTGTCATGCGCATTAAGCATGACAAGTAGATATCAACAGAATCCAGGTAATAGCCATTGGATGGCTGTTAAAAGTATATTGAAATACCTTAGGAGGACTAAGGATATGTTTCTAATATATGGATCTGGTGAGGAGGAGCTCGTTGTAAAAGGTTACACGGATGTGAGCTTCCAGACTGATCGAGATGATTCTCGATCACAATCGGGGTATGTCTTCATTATGAATGGAGGGGCAGTGTCCTGGAAGAGCTCGAAGCAGGACGTGGTAGCATTTCCATTACAGAATCCGAATACATCGCGCTTCATTGGCAGCTCAAGAGGCTGCATGGTTAAAGAAATTTATTGCCGATCTAGGGGTAGTCTTTACCATTCAAGACCCCCTAGAGATCTTTTGTGATAACGAGGGTGCGATTGCTCAAATCAAGGAACCCCGTGCACATCAAAAGACAAGGCACATTGAGCGGAGATTCAACTACATAAGGGATGAAGTTGAAAAGGGAAAGATATGTATTCGCAAAGTTCACACAGATCAAAATATTACGGATCCACTCACGAAGCTCCTTGAAAGGGCAAAGCATGAGAGTCATACTTGTGCCTTAGGACTTTGATATTCTAGTGGTTGGATTTGATCTGTTTTGTATTTTAACTTTGGAACGAACGTAATACTAACTCTTTGTATAAATTATGACATTTTGAGTTATGTTCCATTTTAGCATGTTTACATCCATGAATATGTTTATTATTCTAGATGTCCGTAGTCGGTTATATTTGTGAAAACAAATATGAATGTAAGACTATTATGAACATGGATTGGTAGATATTCATAAGGTATGAATATAGAGCAAATGGTTGCTACCAAGGTTCATAGATATTTGTGGGATACAAATATTGGACTGACCCGCTCTCAAATGTTACTGTATGGAATTTTATAATTGATCATAAGTAAATTTGAGTAAAGGCGAATATCATAGTGTCCTCTGACCTGAGATACATATTGGGTTTTGATATTCACCAAATATTATACCTTGATCTAGTTCTTCACTGTTCTGAAATAATGGACAATACACAAGGCTATGTTCAGGTGTGATACAAGGTGATTGTGATAAACGTATGTAGTTAAGATGGGATTTGTTCCTCTTATTCATTGAGAGTATGATGTCTAAGGCCTGATAAAGTTAAATCAACAGGGAATGATCATTCTATGTCCCTGGATTGAATATGACATCTGAAACAAAAGGATATATGATTGGATTCACCTAAATCAGTTAAAGTAAGGGACTTGAAAGGAATGATGTTATTGAATGGCACTTAGTCATTCATATTAGGGGTAGTAAACCATTGTTAGGCGGTATTTGCTACTTGCATCAATCCTCTATGTATCTTGTGCAAGTGGGAGATTGATGGAAATGATCTGCCCAAAATACATATTGAATTGATGTGGCTAGTATGTCATGATCCAAGTCGGGTCATACCCAATAACGAGCTAGACAAACACCAAAGATATTTGTTTTATGATATGATCATATAAATAAATATTAACACTTAGAATATTTGGAAATTGGATTTCCAAACATTTACACTTGTGTTGTATATAAATTATATGGATAATTTATTTCAAAGAGAGAGGAATATTAATTCATCCGCATTCGTTTTACACTACCGCATTTGATGTGGTTGAACAAATGCGGATGATGTTTACTCATCCGCATTCGTTTTACCCTGCCGCATTTGATGTGGTTGAACAAATGTGAATGATGTTTACTCATCCGCATTCGTTTTACACTGCCGCATTTGATGTGGTTGAACAAATGCGAATGATGTTTACTCATCCGCATTTACAAATACGGGTGAACAAACCCTGTCCGCATTTGTTTTGGAACAAATGCGGATGAGCATTTCTGGAAATGCTGATGGAAACATACATCCGCATTAACTAATGCGGATGACCATTTGCAAATGCGGACGAATTACTTCACCCGCATTTACAAATGCGGGAGAACAACTTCATCCGCATTAACTTATGCGGATGTTGTTCTGAGAAATGCGGATGGGTTAAGGGGCTGGGCCCCACCCACTTTTCTCTCTCCTGAACTTCATGTTTCCAAGGACATGCAATATAAGATGGCTTGCAGATCTCTCTAAACTTACGACTTGAGAACACGAAAAGTGTGAGAACCCTTTTTCTCTCGATAGGTCTAGAGAAACATAAAAGGGAGTTGTATAAGTGAAAATCCTAGCAACCGGTGTTGTTGGTGGCTCGTGGGTAGACCAGCTTGAGGCTTCTTGCTTTAGAAGCTGCCATCCTCGTTCACCTCCTCCCGACCTCATAGTTGAAGGTAGTTCTTCGTACCTTCTATGGTTGTTTGTATGCATGATTTCATATATCGATCCATATGGGTTTTGACTGATTTTATATAAAAATATTTTATATATAAATTAGCTCACTGTAACAAGTTTAAATTATATATATTCTGCTGCATTCTTCTATTTTATAAGGATAAAATAGATCTATTTAACTTGTGAAAACCCTTCAAAACTTAAACAAGCATCAAGCCATTTCCTATTCTTTTGATAAAGAGTGTGTTGTCAGTGGTACCTCTTTTGTAACCATGTTGAACTAGGTACTGTGACAATTTCTCGTACCACTTCCTTGGAGGTTGATGTAGCTCATAATGAACTTTGTCAAGCTTGCGGACATAATCAAGATGATCTGGGTCTGCAAAGCCAGGTGGTTGCTTGACATACACTTCTTCATCTATCACCCCATATAAAAATGCACACTTGACATCAAGTTGGAAGACCATGAAATCCTTGGATGCGGCAAAAGCAAGGAATATCCTTACAGGTTCAAGTCTTGCTATAGGAGCAAAGACATCTGTGTAGTCAGTCCCTTCTTGTTGAGTGTACCCTTGGACTACCAGTCTTGCCTTTTTCTTGATGACAAGCCCTCTATCATCTTTCTTGTTTCTAAAAACCCACTTGGTACCTATTGGCATCTTCCCAGGTGGAAGAGGACATAGATTCCATACACCCTGTCTTTTGAACTAAAGTAGTTCCTCCTACATTGCTTCAATCCAGCTTCCATCTATCAAAGCCTTATTAACTTTATTTGGCTCAATCTAGGACAAGAAGCAAGAGTGTAGACAAACATTTTTATCATGGGTTTGTACTCTTGTTCTCACCCTAGTCTCAACATCTCCAATGATGTTTGTGGTAGGATGGGACTTGTGGATTCTCAGTTGAGGAATCCCAGCAAGTTGATTTTCCAGATCTAAATTAGTGAAATTTAGATCTGGTGATTGAGTATCACCCACCACATCAGCACACTTATCAAGTGTAACTTGATCCAGACAGTGTGTGACATCATTAACGTTGTCTTTAGTGGAGTGGTTGTCAGCATCATAAAATTCTTGATCACTTTCACCATCTTCATCTCATCCTACATTGGAAATCCCTTCATTTTAGTTTTGTGCCTCATTATTGGAATTTATTGGTACCATAGACGTATCAGTTTGAGAATTTGTCATGGTTGTGCTGACAAGATTTCCACTTGTAGGGTTTGTTACCACTGGAGCTGAAGGAATTCTACCATTTGATCTTCTCAGCTCAAATCTTGGATTAAGATCTCCTGTAGATGTATTACCTTTGTTCCTGAAACATCTTCATAAGATTTGTTAAAACAGTTGGTAACTAAATCAAGATAAAATAGCTAGTCAGGACCAGAACCTTTCACATTAGGAGTGTGTTCATTAAAAGTCACATTGGCAGACTCCTCAACTACTCTAGTTCTAAGATTGTATACTCTCTAACTATTAGCTTGGGAAGAGTATCCAATGAAATGTCCATCATCAGCTTTTTCAGCAAATTTGGCTATATGACATTTGGTATTCAAGATGGTGCATGGATATCCAAATCACCTGAGGAAACCAATAAAAGGTCCCTTTTTGTGACACAGTTCATAAGGAGTCTTACTATGTGTTTTGACTACTAAAACTCTGTTCTACACATAGCAGGCAGTGTTGACTGTCTCTGCTCAAAAGGTGATAGGCAGTTTAGAGTCAGAAAGCATGATTCTTGCAGCCTTAATAAGTGTCCTATTTCTCCTTTCAACAATAATATTTTGTTGAGGAGTTCTAAGAGCACTATATTATCTTGAAATACCCTTTTTATCACAAAATGTATCAAGGATTTGGTTCTTGAATTCAGTTCCTTGATCATATCTTATGATCTTGACCTTGTGATCATATTGATTTTCAATTTTCAGAACGAAGGATCTCAGGATTTTAGGGGTCTCATCCTTACTTCTAAGAAAGAAGACCTAAGTATATCTTATGAAGTCATCTGTGATCACTAGGAAATATGAAGTTCTTCCTAAACTCATTACACTGGTCGGACCAAATAGATCCATATGTAAAAAGTGTAGAGGAGTAGTGATGAGTTTATTTCCTTTGGCTTGTGAGACACTTTGTGTTGCTATCCATTCAAACATGCAACACAATGGTCATCAAATCATCTTTAATTAATTTATTCATGTTCTTAAAGTTTACATGGCATATTCTTTTATGCCAAAAGAAGGACTCGTCACTATTGACTTTAGATAGAAAGCAAGAAACTTCTCCTAATGGGGAGGTTTCCTGCAAATCCATCTTGTACATGTTCCCTTTCCTTGGGGCTCTGAACAGGATATGCTCTTGAGGAATGATCACCTTGGGCTTGAGAACAATGCACTCATGCTCGGTGAAGAGCATGTTACGTCTCTGGTCACAAAATTAAGATACCCTTAAGAGATTGTATCCAAGATCTTTGACAAAGTTTACCTTCTTAATGCTGAGCTTACCATTTGTGACCCTGCCCCTTCCAATGATGTAACGACCTGACTCTCCTCCAAAAGCAACTGGCCCTCCATCAATTTTCTCAAAGTTTTGAAGCAAAGAGCCATTGCTAGTCATATGCCTTGAACAACCACTATCAATGATCTATACATTTCTCTTGGTCTTCAGCTGTTCCTACACATGAAAAAAAGATGGTTAGTTACATTTAGAAACCGAAGCCTTGCTGGTCTTGGGCTCATTAAGATGAACTTAAGATAGTTCAACAGTTATTGGTCCTATATGCAAGCTTGGAGGATCCTTGGCTGTTGCTGATAAAGAAACTTTAGTCACATGGCCTTCCTTTATCTTCTACACCATCTTTGGAAGATTACACTTGGCCTTCAAAAATTTGGAAGTTTTTATGACTTCATAAGTTTTGGAGACTGAACCTTCGGAAGCTTTTGCATCTACTGCAGCAGACTTCAGTACTTCAGAAGCATTCCTTTCTTCTGAGACCAAACTTTCTTCCGAAGACAGTTTTTCACCTATCTTCTTTTTGTTCACCTTGGAGCTTCTGATGGAAAGTGATTTTCGTTCCAAAGCTATTTTCTTCATCCTCTCAGAAGTCTTCTTTTTGTTAATGTGGATGGTACTCTTAGGATTATAGATGCAATCCTTAGCATAATGAGTTGTACCAGCACACATGATGCATTCCACATGCATACTTCTGAGGCTTTTCTTCTGAGGAGAAGGTTGATCTTGATCTCTTTCCAGCTCCTTCTTCACCTTCTTAAATGATGCAGCAGGCTTCTGATGGTAAAGCTTGCTCTTGGAGTTGGATGGTTTAGGCTGTGCAGCAATGGTGTGCATTTGTTCAACCTTCTTCTCTTGACCATGATGGTTTGAAATTGAACTAGGACTCCTGGTACTAGAGTCCTTAGTTAAGACTTCAGTCTTCACCACCTCAAACCAAGCAGAGATAAAGACTTGTTTTTGCTTGGGGTTGAAGGTGGGCTTGATCTCTTGGACTTTCTTTTATTTTCTTTTATCAACCCTTATCAAATTCTTTCTGGCTGACTTGGCCATCCTTGGTTCCTTCTTTTCTCTAGGAGTATAGTGACCCTTCTTAGGATGAACCTCCTCACTTACTTCTGGTTCATCCTTCACTACATCCTCTTCATCTTTATCCTCTTCTTGAATAGGATCAATGAGGGGCAGCTCATGTTCACTAGTTCCATACCTTGGAGATCTGACAAATAATGTGTGTTGAGGAGCTATCTCACTTGATCCTAGTCCCTGCCTGTTTTGATAACAAATCTTTGCATGCAAGGATGAAGATATAATGTTCTTGAAGGTTTCTTCTTTAAGAACATATTTTTCTGCCCTGGCTTTGTTGATCACAAGCTCAGCCTGGCATTCAGTTAACTTGGTAACATGATCTTTGATTTGAGTTCTGTAATTTGTGTGCTCATGTTCAAGAGTAGAAATTGTTTTCTCTAGATCTTCTATTTCAAGAAGTCATTTTCTGCTCTTTTGAAATCAGCTTTTAAAATATTCAAAGATTCAAGATCAGATCTCACTTCCAAGTTATAGGACCTATACGTGTTTACTTTAGCAATGCATTCAGGAGTATAGAGATGTTCTAATACCTTGGCTTCATCATGGTCTGCCATCAGTGCTTGGTTTGGAGAGACCTCCTCTACCTAAAAGGTCCAGTCAAAGCTTCTCTCTTTAACAGCAACATCAGCTTGTTGCTTTGGTTGGCTTGGCTTCCTAGTTTTGGTAGCTGCATTAGTGTAGTTTGGCCAGGATTATATTTGGCCACCATTTGTCCTTGGTGCCTTACACTCCCTAGCAAAGTATCCCATTTGGTTATAGTTGTATCACTTCACTTTACTTTTATCTAGTCCAAACTTTCCACAGGTTACATTGCTTAGGAACTTTCTTTTTATTCTCTTGTAGAACTTCTTGGCTCTATGAGTGAGAAAAGCCATCTGTTGGACTATATCCATGTACTCTAGGTCATCTGGGTGGATGCAGTCCAAGTCTTTAAGAGTTAAGAGAAAGTTGCCAAAACTTTTATCTGAAGACATAATGGCTTAAGATGAGCTTGGTTCTTGGAATTGGCTTCCTTGAGTGTAGCTCTCCCTTTGTGTCTCTAGGAAGGCAATGAAAGAAACCTTTTATGAGTTGTCAAGGTAGTAAAGGAGATGATGCTGTGGTTCTTTGCCATCCTTTTCAACAACATGAAGGGCTGAACTATGTTATTGTTTGAAGAGCTTGTGGATGGATTTTGCATGTTCATCTTCATCTGGTAACCACTTAGGATATCATACAGCTCTGTGAGAGTAAGAGTAGAGAGGTTTTCATTTCTCTTAATGGCCACACAATAGTGTGTCCATTTTCTAGGAAGAGAGTATATGAACTTCCTCACAATGTCCTTCTTCTCAAGTTTAATTCCAACATCCATTAAAGTATCCATAATCTCAACCTACCTTAAGTATTGTTAAGTCATATTTCACCTTTTTTGAAGGTGAAGTTCTCAAACTACTGCTTCATGATATCCTTCTTGTTTTCCTCGACTTCCTCAGACCCTTTATACATAAGCTTCAGTGCATCACAGAGTTCCTTTGTAGTCTTGCACTTTTTAAAGCCTCTGTAGATAGAGTTGGGAATAGCAGTTTGAAGAGTTGCCAGCCATGTCCTTTGGTATCATTCCACCTCTAGCAGTTGCTGAAGTACTGCTTGGAATGTGAGGTCTTGAGACTATAGATCTCCACATCCTGCTGTCTTTTGATTTGATGAAGCCTTCCATCCTCAAACACCAAGTATCAAAGTCATTAGGAGTGATCCATGGAGATTTAGTCATGGTGCTGGTTTCCATATCAGCCTTAGTAAGAACTGCCATTTTAGCAGGTAAGAGTTTTGTGAAACTAAAGAGACTTAAGATGGCGAGATCTTACAATAAAGAGCTTGAAAAGATCTGATACCAATTGCAGGACCGGTTATGGGTTACAATAGTTTCACAAAGTGGAGAGTATAACACTTAATAGATCAAATAGGGAACCAGGCAAATGAAACAAAGAACAAAAGTAAGAACATACAAGAACAAACAAGTATTGGTTTTCAAAGATGATTTATATTGCTCTCAAGTGTTTTACAAATGTTACAAGCTTAGTCCTAAGGACTAGTTACATGAGACACTTTATACTACATCCTACAGCTGACCATACTTTAAAGGCCAGCTGGAACACTAATCTAGACAATAAGATCAATGTAAAGTTAAAAGATAGATTGCCTTTTGACCAGTGACTATGACATGCCATAACTCACATCCTAATATATTACAAAAAAATTAAAGTATAAGAGTGGAAAGTTACAGACTCAAAGACCATAATATACAGTTGACAAAAGTATGGAAATAATAACCAACTTGTATAAGTTGTTGAGTCTTCAGAGATGGCAGGGGAAAGTGGTTCAACTTTTGTCAAAAGTAAGTCAGAGAAAGCATGTCTTCTCTTTCTTCGGAAGAAATCAGTCTTCATGTTTCGGAAGACTTTGTCTTGAAGCTTCGGAAGACTTCACTTTTGGCTTTGGAAGAATTTGGTCTTTGGCTTCGGAATATTTGACACTTAGTGAATTTCTTTGTGCATTGTCAAATATTTCAAAGTAATTTCCTTGTACATCATAATGCATGCTGAGAGATCTTTGGTTAGCATCAGCTTCTAAGATAAAACTTACAAATTATGAAATTAATTATGTTATTTCTCACACACTATTATTCATTCAAAAGTTATAAATTAAATGTTTTAAGATATTTAATAATCTATTAGTATTATTTTTAAATTCAATTACCTAATTAATGTATTAAATGTAATAAAATTATAAAATATAAATTATAATATTTTATTTAAAACTATTTGACCAACCCAAATCCCAGTTAAAACACTAGTTTTCCAAATTAAACTAGTCTTTAATCATTATACAGTTTTAATTTTAGACGTTGTTTCCTTAGGTTAATACGAGAGGAAACTTTGGTGGCTATTCTCTCATTACAGAATTCAAATCAATCACATCTATAAGAGTATTCATTGCCTATTTTATATGTTAATTATTTGGAGAAATCATGTGATTTAATATTTAATCACTTATATTCATCATTATTTCATTCTAAATTCAATTCAAGACATGCTATGTTATTACTTACAATTATGTGTTCATAGTAAGATAAACTTGATGACAGCACAATCATTAATACATGTAACCAGGGTAACAATAATAGATCTATTAGCTTGACAAACCCACCCCATTTGTTTATTCATGTGGTGATTAAAATTGGAATCATACATTCAATAAGGCTTCTGTAAGATCAAGAGGTTTATCATAGAGGCTGATGCTAACCAAAGATCTCTCAGCATGCACTGAAGTACAAGAAAGTACTTCGGAAGATTTGAAAATGTACAAAGAAAAATAACTAAGTGTCAAATCTTTCGAAGCCAAAAGTGAAGTCTTCCGAAGCTTAAAAGACTTAACTCTTCCAAAGACTAAGAAGACATGTGTCTATTTACACACTTTTGACAAAAGCAGAAGACCTTTCCGTTGTCAGCTCGGAAGACTAATCAACTTATATAAGTTGGTGATTACCTTTTTACTTTTGTCAATTATACAATATGGTGTTTTATCTATAACTTCCTACTTTAGTACTTTTATCCTTATTGTAATACAATAGGATGTGAGCTATGGCATGTCATAGTCGCATGTCAAAAGGCAATCTGCCTTTTGACGTTACATTGATCTTGTTGTCTAGATTAGTTTCTAGTTGGCCTTCAAAGTATGGCAGGCTGTAGGATGTAGTATAAAGTATCTCGTGTATCAGTCTTTAGGTAGAAGCTTGGTAACCCTTGTAAAATACTTAGAGATCAATATACGTCATCCTTGAAAACCAATATTTATGTTCTTGAGTGTTCTTACTAGTTTGTTCATTGTTTCCTTGTTGGTTCCCTATTTGATCTAGTAAGTGTGTTTAGTTTATAATCTCAAACTATGAAACTATTGTGAACCATTACCTGGTCCTGCAACTGGTATCAGAGCTTCTCAGGCTCTTGATTGCAAGATCTTACCATCTTGAATCACTCTTCAGTTTCATATTCACTTGCTCAAATGGCAGCTCTTTCTAAAGCTGATAAGGAAACCGACATAATGACTAAGTCTCCGCTAATCGCTCCTGATGACTTTGACACTTGGTGCATGAGAATGGAAGGCTTCATCAAGTCTCAAGACACAGGATGTGGAGATCTGTAGTCTCTTGACCTCACATCCTAAATACTACTTCAGCAATTGCTGGAGGTGGAATGATATCCAACGAAGTCACTGATTATTCTGAAGAAGACTAGAAGAAAATAGACATTGATCAGAAAGCTATAACCGCTCTTCAAATTGCTTTTCCAAACTCCATCTACAGAGGCTTCAAGAAGTGCAAGAGTGTAAAAGAACTCTGGGATGCACTGAAGCTGATGTATAAAGGAACCAAAGAAGCCAAGGAGAACAAAAAAGACATCATGAAGCAGGAGTTTGAAAACTTCACCTTTAAGACAAGTGAAACTATGACTCAATAATACTTTAGGTATGTTGAGATTATAGATACTCTGATGGATGTTTGAGTCAAACTTGAGAACAGGGACATAATAAGGAAGTTAATGTTCTCTCTTCCTAGACAATGGACACACTACTGTGTGGCTATCAAGAGAACTAAGAACCTCTCTACCCCCACTCTCACTGAGTTGTATGGTATTATGAGCGGTTACCAAATGGAGATAAACATGCAAGATCCTTCTACCAGCTCATCCAACAACTAAAAGAGTTCAACCCTTCATATGGTTGAAAGGGATAGCAAAGAACCATAATATCATCTTATCTACTACCCTGACAACTCACCAAAAGGTCCTTTCATCACCTTCTTATAGACACCAAGAGAGAGCTACACTCAAGGAAGTCCATTCCAAGAGCCCAACTCTTTTTAGGCCTTTGTGTCTTTAGATGAAAGTTCTAGCAACTTTCTCTTCACCCTTGAAGACTTGGACTGCATCCATCTAGATGATCTGGAGTACATGGAGATAGTCCAGCAGATGGCTCTTCTTACTCATAGAGCCAAGAAGTTCTACAAGAGGACAGGGAGGAAGTTTCCAAGCAGTGTGTCCAGTGGAAAGTTTTGGTTGGACAAGAGCAAAGTAAAGTGTTACAATTGTAACCAAATGGGCCACTTTGATGGGAGTGTAAGGTACCAAGAACTAATGGTGGCCATACACAATTCAGACCAAACTACATTGAGGCAGCTCCAAGAACTGAGAAGCCCAACCAACCAAAGCAGCGAGCTACAGTTGCGATTGAAGAAGGAGGCTTTGATTGGAGCTTTAAGGTAGAAGATGTCTCCCCAAACTAAGCCCTGATGGAAGAGCATGATGAATCAAAGGTATTGGAACATCGTTTCTCTCCTGAATGCATAGCTAAAGTTAATATGTATAGATCCTACAACTTGGAAGTAAGATCTAATCTTGAGTCCTTGAACATTTTAAAAACTAATTTTAAAAGAGAAGAAAATGATTATAAGTTTAAAGTAGAAGATTTAGAGAAAACCATTTCTACTCTAAAACATGAGCATACAAACTATAGGACTTCGATTAAAGATCTTTGTTATCAAGCTAACTGAATGCTAGGCTGAGCTTGTGATCAGCAAAGCCAAGTCATAAAAATGTGTTCTTGAAGAGGAAACCTTCAAGAACATTATATCTTCATCCTTTCATGCAAAAGTTTGTTATTAGAACAGGCAGGGACTTAGATCAAATGAAATAGCTCCTCTACACATATTACTATCAGTTAGAGAACCAAGGTATGGAAGTTGTAAAGATGAGTTGCCTCCTATTGATCCTATCCTAGAGGAACATAAAGATGTAAAGGATATAGTAAAGGATGAACCAGAAGTGAGTGAAGAGGTTCACTCTAAGAAGGGTGTGGAAGAAAGGATTGCTTCCGAACCACTGAAGTCTGCTACAGTGGATGCAAAAGCTTTCGAAGGTTCAGTCTCCGAAACATCCAAAGTCATAAAAACTTCTGAAGTTTTGAAAGCCAAGTCTAATCTTCCAAAGATGGTGTGGAATATGAAGGAAGGCCATGTAACTAAAGTTTCTTCAACAACAGCCAAGGATCCCATAAGCTTGCATATAGGATCAATGACTATAGAACTATCTTCAGTTCATCTTGATAAGCCCAAGACCATCAAGGCTTGGGTTTCCAAATTTAACTAATCATCTTTTTTAATATGCAGAAACAATTGAAGACCAAAAGAAATGTATCGATCAATGATAGTGGTTGTTCCAGGCATATGACTGCCAATGGCTCTTTGCTTCAAAACTTTGAGAAATTTGATGGAGGGCCAATTGCTTTTGGAGGTGAATCAGGAGGTTACATTACTGGAAGGGGCAAGATGAAAAATGGTAAGCTCAGCATTGAGAAGGTAAACTTTGTCAAGGAGCTTGAGTACAATCTTTTGAATGTATCTCAATTTTATGACCAGAGACATAACATGCTTTTTACTAAGCATGAGTGCATTGTTCTTAAGCCTGGGGTGATCATTCCTCAAAAGCATATTTTGCTCAGAGCCCCCAGGAAAAGGAACATGTACAAGATGGATTTGCAAGAAACCTCCCCCTAGAAAAGTTTCTTGCTTTCTATCCAAAGCACATAATGATGAGTCTTTCCTTTGGTATAAAAGAATGTGCCATGTAAACTTTAAGAATATAAATAAACTTATTAAGAATGATTTGGTTACTAGAATGCTAAAGAAAGAGTTTACAAGTGATGATCATTAATAATTTGGTTACTAGAATGCCAAAGAAAGAGTTTACAAGTGATGATCATTATGTTGCATGTCTAAAATGAAAGCAACACAAGGTATCACACAGGCCAAAGGAAATGAACTCCTCTTTACTCCCCTGCACTTATAACACATGGATTTATTTGGCCCCACAAGTGTAATGAGTCTAGGAAGAACTTCATACTGTCTTGTGATCAAAGATGATTTCACAAGATATACTTGGGTCTTCTTTCTTAGAAGTAAGGATGAGACCTCTGAAATCTTGAAATCCTTCATTCTGAAAATTAAGAATCAATGTGATCACAAGGTTAAGATCATAAGATGTGATCAAGGAACTAAATTCAAGAACCAAATCCATGATTTGTTTTGCGATGAAAAAGGTATTTCAAGACAATATAGTGCTCCGATAACTCATCACCAAAATCATGTTACTGAAAGGAGAAATAGGACACTTATTGAGGCTGCAAGAACCATGCTTTCTGACTCTAAACTGCCCATCACCTTCTAGGCAGAGGCAGTCAACACTGTTTGTTATGTGCGGAACAATGTTTTAGTAGTCAAAACTCATGGTAAGACTCCTTATGAAATATGGCACAAAAGGAGACCTTTCATTGGTTTCCTCGGGTCATTTGGATGTCCATGCACCATCTGAATACCAAAGATCACATAGCCAAGTTTGCTGAGAAAGTAGCTGATGGATATTTCATTAGATACTCTTCTCAAGCTAAGGCTTATAGAGTATACAATCTCAAAACTAGAGTAGTTGAAGAGTCAGCCAATGTGACCTTCAATAAACACTCCCCAAGTGTGAAAGGTTTTGGTCCTGATTGGCTATTTGATCTTGATTTATTTACCAACTGTTTAACCAAATCTTATGAAGATGTTTTAGGAACAACAGGTAATATATCTATAGAAGATCTTGATCCAAAGTTTGAGCTGAAGACCAAATGATAGAATCCCTTCAGCGCCAGTGGTAACAAGCACAACATGTGGAAATCCTATTAGCACAAATATGACAACCAATTCTTCAGTTGATACATCTTAGGTGCTAATTAATTCTAGTAATAAGACACAAAACTCAAATAAATGGATCTCCAATGCAAGAGAAGATGGAGATGGTGAAAGTGATCAAAAATATCTTGATGCTGACAACCACTCCACTAAAGACAACATTAATGATGTTACACACTCTCTGGATCAAGTCATACTTGATGGGTGTGTTGATGTGGTAGGTGATACTCAATCACCAAATCTGAAGTTCTCAAATTTGGATCTATCAAATGAACTTGCTGTGATTCCTCAGCTAAGAATCCACAAGTCACATCCTACCACAAAGAAAGTAGATGAAGCTTTAAGAGATGGAATCTTGATTGAAGCAATGAAGGAGGCAGTACTTCAATTCAAAAGACAGAGTGTTTGGAACCTATATCCACTTCCTCCTGGGAAGATGCCAATAGGAACCAAATGGGTTTTCAAAAATAAGAAAGATGATAGAGGCCTTGTAATCAAGAATAAGGCATGACTAGTAGTCGAAGGATGTGTTTTCTTCTGTAGCAAGACTTGAAGCTGTAAGAATATTCCTTGCCTTTACTACATCAAATGATTTGAAGGTCTACTAACTTGATGTCAAGTGTGCTTTTCTATACAGGGTGATAGATGAAGAAGTGTATGTTTGTCAACCACCTGGATTTGTAGATCCAGATCTTCCTAATTATGTTTGTAGGCTTGACAAAGCTCTCTATTGGTGGCATCAATCACTAAGGAAGTGGTATGAGAAACTTCCAAAGTACCTAGTTCAACATGGTTACAAAAGATGTACCATTAACAGCACACTCATCGTCAAAAGAACAGGGAATGACTTGATGTTAGTTTAAGTTTATGTTGATGACATTATCTTTGGGTCAACTAATGAAAGACTTTTTAAAGAGTTTAAGAAGCTGATGAAGAATAGGTTTAAAATAAGTGCCATGGGGGCTATGGTGGCTACAATATGACTGGCGAAATGACTTTAATCTGTATGCATATATAGATAGTGACTATGGTGGCTGTAATATGACTAGCAAGTCCACATATAGGGGATGTCAGTTCCTTAGTAAAAGGATAGTCTCATGGCAATGCAAGAAGCAATCCTGCGTGCTTGCATCCACTGCTGAAGCTGAATACATTAATGTTGCAAGCTGCTATGCTTAAGTGCTTTGGATTCAGAATCACATTCTGGATTATGGATTCAACTTCAAGAAGACTCCTATCCATATAGACAACATTCAGAATCACATTCTGGATTATGGATTCAACTTCAAGAAGACTCCTATCCACATAGACAACAATAGTGCTATCTTAATCATAAAGAACCCATGCAGCACTCAAAGACAAAGCATATCAACATCAGGTATCATTTAATTAGAGATAATTTTGAAAAAGGATTGATTAAGCTGGTCAAAGTTAACATAAATGAACAATATATTGATCTGTTCACAAAAGCATTTGATGAACAGAGATTTAAATATCTTGTATATGCTATTGGGATGATTAACTTTGAGTAGATTTTCATAAATTAATTTCAAATTTTTTTTTTCAAAAAGTGTGTCTTAAATGTTGTCTAATTTATCATTCATATAAGCCCTGTTTATTTTGAAAGAAATATTTTCAAAGTATATATTCCTTAGAATTTTAAGAAGTATGAATAGATTTTCTCTCGGAAGAAATCGATTTGACTTCGGAAGAAAATTATGTGTTCAAAAAAAATAAATACTTACTATGGGATTTGACTTCGGAAGAAATTCTAATATATCTTCCGAAGCTTAAGTCTGCTTCTAAGAACTTATATGTTTTGAAGGACAATTCTCCTCCTAAAGCAATTAAGTCTCAAAAGTTTTATTTTCTACTTGAAAATAACTTCTAAAGCTTAATATCTTCCAAAACCAAATCTGTCTCGACAGCAAAATTACTCCAAGTATATTTTCTTCCTACTTCTTCTAAACCTAAGGAAGATCTTTCGAAGTAAATTTAGCTTAAGAAGCTTTCTTTAAGCTTCCGAAGACAAATTACCTTTGGAAGATTTTGAACTTTCAAGCTAACTACCTTTTTGGGCACTCTTTCAGAGGTGGGACCAATATCCGGATTTCAAAGTTTATCTTTTACAATAACTTTTTTTTGAATCTAAGCATCTAAATAGCATTTCCAACAAATTTTCCTCTCTCTTCCTCTTCTTCTTCATCTGCAACTTTCAAGCTCTAAATTACCCACAAACCCTTGTTTTTCTTCTAACCTCTCTTCCAAAAAGCTTCATAAAATGGCCAACCCTGAACCCCAAAACCCGCCAGCCTTCTTCATGCATCTACACAGGCAACATAACTATGTTGCTCTGTTATCTGCTAAAAAAGATCCTGGTTTTTTAGAGATCTATCGCATTTTTTCCAACTCTTCTTACTGTACAACCCTTACCATTGACCCTTCTTTATATGAAGATCAACTTTTAGAGTTCTGGAGGACTTGTCAAGAAGTCATCATGGATGGTGAGAATGCATTATCTTCCTCAATGCAGGGGAGGACAATTTTCATCACTCCAGCAACCATCAACCAACACCTGCGGCGGAATAATGAAGATATTGAACTGTCCTTCACTAAGAGGCAGTCAATGGATTATTCCAGCTGTTGGGCTATAAAGGTGACTACTCATCCAGAACCTTCAGGAAAGGAAAGGTCTCTTCACAGTGGAAATACCTCAATGCAGTCATTCACTCGTGATCCAACAAGCAAGGAGGATGGGACCAAGTTCTAGAAGATCTTTCCTACATAGTCTATGGAATGGTCCAAGGGATCAAGTTTAGGTACTCTCAATTTGTATATACAAATTTACTTGCTAACTTAGATTCCCTTTAATATTACATGTTCCCAAGATATGTCCAGCACATTCTCAACTGTGAACTGGGCTCACAGTTGAGGGGAACAGGTAATGTTCTAAATTTGGGACAGATGAAGCCTAACATCTTTAAAATAATGAGGAAGACCAGTGTTGGTTTTTTTGGGGTAGAAATAGCCCTTGTCCCAAAATTTTTAGAGTAACCTGCTCAAGGTAAAGACTTGGCAATCCCAGCCAATGTTGAACCCATACTTTCTTCACCACTACCGACACAGCCTCAAATCACCATCACCTACACAAGAAAATCCAAACAAACCCCTTCTCCTAAGAAGTAAGTGGAAACAAGAGCTCCCACTTCTGTTGAGGAGCAGACCACTCCCATTCCTTCTATGATCAATGTTGAGGTTCCTCATGCTCAGCCTGATGAGCTCACAACCCCAGCCATAAGCCATCATCCTGAGTCTCAACACTCAGATGATCAACCTTCAGGGGAAAGCTAACATCCCCAACCTTTAGATCTAAACCAACCAATTCCCAACCTTGAATTCCATAATGATGAAGACATGGGATTCAGTGAGTACTATGACTCTCTCTACTCCTCCCCTACTCAAAGAGAGATGAGTGCTCCTGACACTCCCATGTCTAGCCTATTACTGAGGTGGACCTCTCTGAACAAGTTCAAGAGGTCCATGTGGAAGAGGCTCTCATTTCTTTAAGTGATTACATCTTTAAGACCTCAACCAAAGCAATCCAGCCTCTTAACACTTCTTATGAAGCTGTCACAGAAAAGGGGAAATCTAGAGACTAAGAACAAATATCTAGTGGTGAGAGGGATGACTTTGGTTATGTACTCTCATCCCCCCCATGATTTTTCTGATGAAGACGAGGGGAGCATGAAACAGTAAGAATTGACGGCTACCTGCACATACCTTGTTTCAAAGGTTAGTCACCTAGAATTTCAGGTGGCTACCTTTCAAAGGCAGGTGCTTAATCAACAACTTAAGTTCACCGATCACAAGGGTAAGCTAGTTGAGAGACATGCCAGATGTGCTCAACCATGGCCATAAGAACCTATGGATGTAGTGTACCTAACCTCCAGCTCAATTTTGCAAGTAAGTGACACTACCAACAAGAAGGAGAAAGTCACTACAATCATAGAACATGGGAGCATTGCCTAGAGTATGGACATTGAGGATTTACCACCCTTAATTGCAACTATCTAGACTTAATAACCTCCTCTGGACCATATCAATATGGATGCCATCCTTCAAAGCATGTTTGAAGAGGGTTTTATACCAAGGGACATGTCACCTCCATCCAATCCTGCTGACAATCTAATCATAGGATGGGGGTATGACAGTGATAGAAGGTCCTTGGGGCTTTCTAGATTCCAAGATCAACAAGAAGTTTTCAACATCTATAAACTGGGATTCTATGAAAGCTTCCCTCTACCAATCATGGCATTTTTCAACCTAAGTCAAAACAGACATGCTGATAGGTTGGCAGAGAGGATTCAAATGAGGGTGTCTGAGGAGTTCAAGAGAAGAACAAGCATGTCCAGACAAAGGCTAGCAGGGAAAGTAGTTGGTCAACTGTATACAGAGTTGGACCCTAAGATTAGCTTCGAAGGGGAAACCTTAGTGGAAAGCCTAGTTGTGGACCCTGTGAACCTTGAGACTCCTACCTTTTCAGTACCAACCCCTCTAAGTAAGACACCAGTTGGTGAAGGTGTCTCATAGCCTCTCCCTGGCCAGAGCTCAAGTGAAGAACAAGTACAAAAAGGTCAAAGCTCTCTCCTCCTTCAGTCACACATGCCAGTGATTGAAAAAGGAGAGAAAATTCTAACTTTAGAGGAGATTGAGGAGGAGAAAAGGGAGAGGAAGAGGAAGGAAAGGGAAGAAAGACAGAGAGAGACTCCTAGTTTCATGTAGGCTGCAATCAGGGCTACCTAAGGGCAGCCAGATTGAACTACCTAGGAACTAGGAATTATAATATTGATGATCTAATGTCTCTTCCCTTAGATGAATTAAATGAATTGGTAGAGACAGAGGTGTCTAGAGAGAAGAAGGAAGCTAAGGATGCTGCTTTGCTCCTTATAATCAAAGAAGAAAGAAAGAAAAAAAATTATATCAATCCCCTGTCTTCTCCCCAGTTCAAGAGATGCTTGAGGTAGAAACTATAGTTGTAGAAGAAGAAGGTCAAGTAGATAAAGAAAAGGATAGACAGAACACGATCAACTACTTGAGTGCCACATGTTTCTACCAGGCGAAAGCTTTACTCCCTCTATCTTATGACTATATAGAGTTTGAGTATCTTAAGCAGCTAGAACAAGAAGCCATTAAAGAAAGAAAAGTTGTTATGAGAAAGATGAGGGAGGAAGCTCAAAAATCAAGGGCCACCATCAAAGCTAACAAGAAGAAGTCTGAAGACAGATAAAAGACGGTGAGCTTGTTGAAGCTGTATGGGTTCTCCAGAAGGAGGCTTGGTCCTATGCCTCTATCCATAATGGATGAGCACATCAGGGTGATCATGCAGAAGATCAAGAGGGGTGAGCTTCAAGACTTGCATTCTCTACCAAGTCAAGCTACACCTGAAGCTGAGGTCAAGGTTGAACCCAACCAGACAATCGAACTTCAAGACCATTGAAGGGTGGTAAATGAAATAGTTTCACAAGGTGGAGAGATTTGGAACACTTAGCAGATCAAATAGGGAACTGGTTAGGATGAATCAAAGAACACAAGTAAAGAACAATAACAAGAACAAGACAGTATGGTTTTCAAGAATGTTGTATATTGCTCTTAAGTTCTTACAAGTGTTACAAAGATTAATTTTAAATACAAGTACTTGAGATACTTTATACTATATCCTACAACTGGCCATACATTGAAGGCCAGGTGGAAACACTAATCTAGACAACAATATCAATGTAGAGTCAAAATGTAGATTGCCTTTTGACTAGTGACTATGACATGCCATAGCTCACATCCTTATCTAATACAAAAAGGATAAAAGTACATAGTTGGAAAGTTATAAACTCAACACCTTAATCTACAGTTGAAAAAAGCATGGACTTTTCACCAAACCATGCTGGTTGGTAAGTCTTCAGAAATGGCAGCAGAAAGGTTTTAGCTTTTGTTAAAAGTAAGTTAGAGAAAGAATGTCTTCTCTATCTTCGAAAGAAATCAGTCTTTGGCTTTGGAAGACTTTGTCTTTCAAGCTTCAAAAGACTTCATCTCTGGCTTCGGAAGAATTGCTCTTTTGGCTTCGAAAGATTTGATACTTAGCATAATTCACTGAGTTATATCAAATCTTCTGAAGTACTTTCCTAGTACTTCCCATATGCATGCTAAGAGCTCTTTGAATGTTCTTTGGTTGCATCAACCCTTAAGTGTATTCCTTAAAAGCTCCCCCTAGGCTGATGCTACCAAAATTGAAGAGACCTTTAAGTCTTGATCTTCATCTGTTGATAGTCCTCATCAGAATCAAGACCATTCCCTTCATCATCAGTTGGTCAGGATTCCTCAGACTCTCAAAGTATCTCCTCATGTCATAAAAATCATGCAGATGGAGATCAAGACTGTTTTGCCAAAAGTACATATCTTAACCTCCTTGTTCTCTAGTGACATACCATCTGCTTGGGTTAGAAGCAAACACCCAAGACAAGGTGGGTCTCTTAGGAGCAAGAGGCTTTACTATGAGTGGACTTTATTAAGAAGCCTCTTCTTGAGCACCCTTAGGATGTTCTGACCCATCCTGAGGTGCAGAGGTGGATGCCTTGGACTTCTTCTTCTTCTTCTTCTTCTTGACCCTTCTTATGACCATCCTTTTCCTCTTTCTGTACTCTAGCTGAGAGGACTGGCCTGCGGTACCAGAATGTTCTTGTTTGTCCTTCTCAGTTTCCTTCACAAGTTTAGAAGGAGAAGGATCAGGACCCTGTTGTGGATCATAAGATGAAGCTAGCTGTGATGCAATACTAGGTCCAGGTTGTGTTGTCTCTTGGGGTTCAACCTTGACCTCAGCTTTAGGTGCAGCCTTACTTGGTAGAGAATGCAAGTCAACTAGCTCACCCCTTTTGATCTTCTGATTGATCACTCTAATGTGCTCATCCATAGTGGATAGAGACGTTGGACCAAGTCTCCTTTCAGAGAATCCATACGGCTTTAATAACTCACCATCTTTTGTCTATCAGCAGACTTCTTTAGATTTACTCTGATGGTGGCTCTTGACCTTGCAGCCTCTTCCTTCATCTTCCTCTTAGCATCTTTTTGCTATTTTAGCACTTGTTTCTCAAGCTGCTTGAGGTATTCAAACTCAATGTATTCATATGGTAAGGGAAGAAAGTCTATTGCCTAATAGAGACCTGTGGCACTCAGGTAGGTTATCATATTTTACCTGTCTTGTTCCCTACCTACCTGAGTTTGTTGCTCAGTAGCCACAACCTCTGCTTCAGGACTTTTCTGAACTGGGGAGAGGGTAGGAGCTTTGTAGAGTCTTTTTCTCCTCCTTTCTTCCTTGATCTTGAGGAGCAATTCTACATCCTTAGCTTTCTTCCTCTCCTTTGACACTTCCATGTCAGCTAGTTCATTTAATTCATCCAAGGGGAGAGAGATGAGTTCATCAATATTATAGTTCCTAGACCCCTGATAGTTCAATCTGGCTGCCCTTAACTTATTATCTTGAGTGCTTGGCCTGTGAGCAACCCTAATTGCAACTTTCATGAAGCCAGGGGTCCCACTTGAACTCTTTCCCCTTGCCTTCCTTTTTTTCTCTCTCTTCTCCTCCTTAATCTCCTCAGAGGTTATTTTCCTCTTCCCTTTATCAGTCACAGGCCTATGTGACTTAGGTAGGAGAGAGTTTTTGCCTTCATTACTTGGTGCTGCACTTACGCTCTATCCAAAGAGAGGCTGTGAGACACATTGACCACCTGGTGCCTCACTAAGGGTAATAGGTGTTGAAGCAGTTCATGTCTCAAGGTTCACATGCTCAACTACTGGGCCTTCATCCAACGTTTCCCCTTCGAAGCTAATCTTAGGGTCCACCTTAGCATCCAGTTGATGAATAGTCTTACCTGCTAGCCTCTGTCTATATAATTTGTATCTCAGCTTGAACTCTTCAAGCACCCTTTGTTGAATCCTATCAGCTAACCTTGCAGCTTGCCTATCTTGTCTTGGGTTGGAAAGTGGGAGGTCAACTAAATAGGTGCTCTCATAGTATCTTAGGTTGTAGAAGTGGAAGATTTCTTGTTGTCCCTGACACCTAGAGATTACCAGGGCTCTCCTTTTAGCATCATACCTTCATCCCACTATTGGATTCTCAACAGGTTAAGATGGAGTAGGAATTGCCCATGCTATACCCTCCTCAAACAAGCTTTGAATGAGTGAGTCCACATCAATATGGACCTGAGGAGGTTATTGAGTATTGACAACTGCAAGTGAGGGTGGTGAGTCCTATATGTCCATACTTTGAGAGGAACTCCTAAGTTCTGTGATTGTAGGTAGGACTTTCTCCCCCCTTTTAGTAGCATCATCCTCTTGTACAGGGGAGCTAAGGGTTAGGTCCACCACATCCATAGGTTCTTGTAGGCTGGTTGAGTCCTTTGGATGGGTCTCAGCTAACTTTCCCTTGAAATCGGTGATCTCAAGTTGCTGGTCATTGACCCTTCTTTGTAAGGTAGCCACCAGAGATTCCAGGTGACACACCTTTGAAACTTAATAGGTGCATCTTTTTAACAGTCTTTGCACTTTTATTTGCAGACTCTCCTCATCTTCATCAAAAGAATTATAAAGGGATGAGAAAAGAGGACCAAAGTCTTCTTCCTCATCACCAGCTACAGTTTCTTGGCTGCTGGATTTCCCCTGCACCATGACAGCTTCAAGAGAAGTGTCAATGAGCTGGGTTGCCATGGTTGAGCTCTTAATGATGTAATCACTTGTAGAAGTGAGAGCCTCTTCCATATGGACCTCCTGAACATGTTCAGGTAGGTCCACCTCAGTTGTGGATGGATGATATGGGCAAGATATGGGTGATTTAGGAGCACTCATCTCTCCTTGAGTAGGGGTGGAGAAGAGAGACTCACGGTACTCACTGATGCCCATATCTTCATCATCATAGAATTCAAGGTTTGGGATTGGTTGGTTGAGATCTAAAGGCTGGGGATAGTAACGTTCCCCTGAAGGTTGATCACTAGAGTTTTAAACTCAAAGTGAAGGCATAAGGCCGGGGTAATAAGCTCATCAGGCTAGGCATGAGGAACCTCAGTACTAATCATAAAAGTAATAGGAGTGGTCTGCTCCTTAGGAGAAGTGGGAGCTCTAGTGTCCACTTCTTCCTTCATGGTTGGTGATTTGGGGGCCTGCTGAACCTAAGTATACTGAGAAGGGGATCTTTTGGATTTTCTTGGATAGGTGATGGTGATTTGTGGCTGTGAGGGTGGTGCAAATGTAGAAGGTGTGGGTTCAACGTTGGCTTGTGTTGCCAAGTTTTCACCTTGAACAATGAGCTCTAACATTTTTGGTACCAGGGCTATTTCTACCCCTGAGAAGCCAACAATGGACTTTCTCAATGCCTTAAAGATGTCGGGCTTCATCTGTCCCAGTTTAAGAGTGTTACATGTTCCCCTTAACTGTGAGCCCAAATCATAGTTAAGAATATGTTGAACATATCTAGGGAACATGTAATACTCTAAGGAGTCCAAGTTAGCAAGAAAGTTTGTATAAACAAATTGAGAGTACCTGAACTTGACCCCTTGAACCATTCCATGAACTATGTAAGATAAGTCCTTAGAAATTTGGTCCCAACTTCCATGTTTGTTGGAAAAAGAATGGATGACCACATGGAGGAGGTACTTCCATTTTGAGAAAACCTTACCCTTTCTAAATGTTCTTATTGAGTAGTCCCCTTCATAGCCCATCTGCCGGAATAAGTTGTTTATAGCCTTAAAATTCTAACGAATATCATTTTGAAAAACTTTTTCCCAAAGTAAACAGGGCTTATATAGGTGATGATACACATATTTGAAAAATAATCTTGAAATTAATTTAAGAAAATCTAATCAAGGTTAATCATCCCATTAACTGATATAAGATATTTAAATCTATATTCATCAAAAGCTTTTATGAACATATTAGCATACTGTTCATTTGTGTTAACTTTGACTAGTTTTATCAATCCTTTTTCAAAATTATCTCTATTAAATGATATCTGATATTGATTTGCTTTGTCTTTGATTGCTGCACAAGGTTCTCTGTAATAGAGATAACACTGTTATTGTCTATGTGGATGGGAGTCTCTTTGAAGTTGAATCCATAGTCCAGCATCTGATTCTGAATCCAAAGCACTTGAGCATAGCAGCTTGCAGTAGCAATGTATTCAGCTTCAGCAGTTGATACAAACACATAGGATTGTTTATTGCATTTCCATGAGACTATCCTTCCACCAAGGAATTGTCATCCCCCTGATGTAGACTTTACAGTCATGTTGCATCCACCATAGTCACTATCTGTATAAGCATACAGATTGAAGTCAAAATTCTATGGATACCAAAGGGCTAGTTTGGGAGCACCTTTGAGATATCTAAGAATTTTCTTGACAGCAACTAGGTGTGACATCTTGGGGTTGGCTTGATTTCTTTCATATATGCATGTGGCAAACATAATATCAGGCCTGCTGGTTGTGAGGTACATAAGAGACCCAATCATAGCTCTGTAGAGATGTTCATCAACACACTCCCCCTCAAGATCAGGTCCTAAGGAGTGGTTTCTGCCTATGGGTGTCTTAACATCCTAGCACTAAGTCAGATGAAAACAGGTTGGTATGTCTTGCACATACTTTGACTGTTTTATAAAGATGCCATTGTCAACCTGCTTCACTTGAATTCCTAGAAAGAAATTAAGTTCCCCTGTGGCACTCATTTCAAATCTATTCTTCTTCATCTTCTTAAAGTATTTGCAGAGCATTGGATTAGTTGACCCAAAGATGATGTCATCTACATAAACTTGAACCAGTATCAAGTCATTCCCTATTCCTTTGATGAAGTGTGTGTTGTCAATAGTACCCCTCTTGTAGCCATGTTGGACAAGGTACTATGACAGTTTCTCATACCACTTCCTTGGAGCTTGATACAACCCATAAAGAGTTTTGCCAAGCTTGCAGACATAATCAGGATGATTTGTGACTGCAAAGCCGGGTGGTTGCTTGAAATACACTTCCTCATCTATCACTCCATATAAAAATGCACACTTGACATCAAGTTGCTAGACCTTGAAATCTTGGATGCAGCAAAAGCAAGGAATATCTTAAAAGCTTCAAGTCTTGCCACAGGAGCAAAAACATCTATGTAGTCAATCCCTTCTTCTTGAGTGTACCCTTGAACAAATAGTCTTTCCTTGTTCTTGATTAAAAGTCCTCTATCATCCTTCTTATTCCTAAAAACCCACTTGGTACCTATTGATGTCTTCCCATAAAGAAGAGCGCATAGGTTCTAAACCTTTTATCTCTTGAATTCAAATAGTTCCTCCTGCATTGCTTCAACCCAACTTCCATCTGTCAAAGCTTCATCAAATTTTTTTGGCTCAATCTGGGACAAGAAGAAAGAGTATAGACAAACATTTTTGTCATGGGTTTGTCCTCTTGTTCTTACCCCAGTCTAAACATCTCTAATAATGTTTGTGGTGGGATGGGACTTGTGGATTCTCAGTTAAGGAATGATAGCAAGTTGGTTTGACAGATCTAAATTTGTGAAATTCAAATCTGGTGATTGAGTAGCACCCACCACATCAGCACACTTATCAAGTGAAATTTTATCTAATAAGTGTGTGACATCATTGATGTTTTCTTCAGTGGAGAGGTTGTCAGCATCATGAAATTCTTGATCACTTTCACCATCTCCATCTCTTCCTATATTCGAAACCCCTTCATTTGAGTTTCATGCCTGTATGTTGGAATTTATAGGCACCTCAGATGTATCAGCTGAAGAGTTTGTCATGGTTGTGTTGACAGGATTTCCAACTACAGGGTTTGTTACCACTGGAGCTGAAGGAATTCTATCACTTGGTCTTCTCAGCTCAAATCTTAGGTTAGGTCTTCTATTGATAAGTTACTTGTAGATCCTAAAACATCTTCATAAGATTTGTTAAAATGGTTGGTAACTAAATCAAGATCAAATAGCTAATCTGGACCAAAACCTTTCACACTTGAGAAGAATATCCAATAAAGTATCCATCATCTGATTTCTTAGAAAATTTGGCTAATGGATCTTTGGTATTTAAGATGGTTCATGGACATCCACTGACCTGAAGAAACCAATAAAAGATCTCTTCTTGTGCCACGGTTCATAAGGAGTTTTACCAAGAGTTTTGACTACTAAAACTCTATTTTGCATATAGCAGGCAATGTTGACTACCTCTACCTAGAAGGTGATGGGTAGTTTAAAGTCAGAGAGCATGGTCCTTGCAACCTCAATAAGGGTCCTGTTTCTAATCTCAGCAACACTATTTTGCTGAGGAGTCATGAGAGCACTATATTTTGTTGTAATATCCCTTTCATTACAAAATGTATCAAGGATTTAGTTCTTGAATTCAGTTCCTTGATCACATCTTATGATCTTGACCATGTGATCACATTGATTCTCAATTTTTAGAATGAACTTTTTGAAGATTTCAGGAGTTTCATCTTTAGTTCTAAGAAAAAAGACCCAAGTATATCTTGTGAAGTCATCTATGATCACCAGGAAATATGAAGTTCTTCCTAAACTCATTACACTGGTGGGGCCAAAGAGATCCATATGTAATAAGTGTAGGGGAGTAGTGATAGAGTTCTTTTCCTTTGTCTTGCGAGACACTTTGTGTTGCTTACCTTTCAGACACGCAACACAATGGTCATCACTTGTAAACTATTCCTTTGGCATTCCAGTTACCAAATCCTTCTTAATCAATTTATTCATTTTTTTAAAGTTTACATGGCATATTCTTTTATACCATAGAAAATACTCATCACTATTGGCTTTAGATAGAAAGCAAGAAACTTCTCCAGATAGGGAGGTTTCCTGCAAATCCATCTTGTGTATGTTTTCTTTCCTAGGGGCTCTAAGCAGGATATGCTCTTAAGGAATGACCACCCCAGGCTTGAGAACAATGCACTCATGCTCAGTGAAGAGCATGTTATGTCTCTAGTCACGAAATTAGGGTACACTTAATAGATTTATCCAAGCTCCTTAAAATAGTTTACCTTCTTAATGTTGAGCTTACCATTTATGACCATGCCCCTTCCTATGATGTAACCACTTGATTCTCCACCAAAAGCAACTGGCCCTCCATTAATTTTCTAAAAGTTCTAAAGCAAAGAGCCATTGCCTGTCATGTGCCTGGAACAGCCACTATCAATGATCCATATATTCCCCTTGGTCTTCAGTTGTTCCTGCACAGAAAAAGATGGTTAGTTGCATTTGGAAACCCAAACCTTGGTGGTCTTAGGCTCATCAAGATGAACTAATGATAGTTCAACAGTTATTGATCTTATATTCAAGCTTTGAGGATCTTTGGCTGTTGTTGATGAAGAAACTTCAGTCACATGGCCTTCCTTCATCTTCCATACCATCTTTGGAAGACTAGACTTGACCTTCAAGACTTTATAAGTTTTGACAACTTTGGAAGTTTTGGAGACTGAACCTTTGGAACCTTTTGCATCCGCTGCAGCAGACTTCAATGCTTCGGAAGCATTCCTTTCTTTCGAGACCAAATTTTCTTCCGAAGGCAATTTTCCACCTATCTTCTTCTTGATCACGTTAGAATTTACAAAGGAAAGTGATTTTCCTTTTGAAGTTGTCTTCTTCTTCTTCCTCTTAGAAGTCTTCTTTTTGTTCATATGGATGGTGCTCTTGGGATTGTAGATGCAATCCTTAGCAAAATGAGTAGCACCACCACACATGATGCATTCAGCTTACATACTTCTAAGGGTCTTATTCAGAGGAAAAGGTTGAGCTTGATCTCTTTCCACTTCCTTCCTCATCTTCATAGATGATACAGCAGGCATCTGAGGATGAGGCTTGCTCTTGGAACTAGATGGTTTAGGCTATGCAGCAGTGGTGTACATTTGATCAACCTTCTTCTCTTGACCAGGATGGTTTCAATTTTAACTAGGACCCCTGGTACTAGAGTCCATAGTCGAGTCTTCTGTCTTCACCACTTCAAATCCAGCAGAAATAAAGACTCGTTTTTGCTTGGAGTTAAAAGTGGCTTTGATCTCTTGGGCTTTCTTTGATTTTCTTTTGGCTGCCCTAATCAAATTCTTCCTAGTTGACTTGGCCATCCTTGTTTTTTTTCTTACTCTCAAGGAGGATAGTGACCTTTCTTAGGATGATCCTCCTCACTCACTATAGATTCATCCTTTACTATCTCCTCTTCATCTTCATCCTCTTCTTGGATAGGGTCAATAAGGGGTAGCTCATCTTGATTAGTTTCACACCTTGGAGATCTTATAGATAGTAATGTGTGTGGAGAAGCTATCTTTCTTGAACCCAATCCCTGCCTGTTCTAATAAAAAAATCTTTGCATCCATAGATGAGGATATGATGTTCTTGAAGGTTTCCTCTTCAAGAACACACTTTTCTACCCTGGTTTTGCTGATCACAAGCTCAGCCTGGCATTTAGTTAACTTGGTAATGAGATCTTTGATTTGAGTCTTGTAATTTGTGTGCTTATGCTTAAGAGTTGAAATTGTTTTCTCAAATCTTCTATTTTTAGTTTATAGTCATTTTCAGCTCTTTTGAAATCAGCTTTTAAAATATTCAAAGACTCAAGGTAAGATCTCACTTCCAGGTTATAGGACGTATACATATTTACTTTAGCAATATGTTTAGGTGTACATAGATGTTCTAATACCTTGTCTTCTTCATGATCAACCATCAGTGCCTGGTTTGGAGAAACATGCTCTCTAAAAGCTCCAGTCAAAGCCTCCTTCTTCAACAGCAACAACAGCTTGTTGTTTTGGTTGGGTTGGCTTCTTAGATCTGGGAGTTGTATCAGTGTAGTTTGGTTTGGATTGTGCTTGGACACCATTAGTCCTTGGTGCCTTGCACTTCCTAGCAAAGTGTCCCATCTGGTTACAGTTGTAACACTTCACTTTGCTTTTATCCAATCCAAACTTTCCACTGGATACATTGCTGGGAAACTTTCTTCCGGTTCACTTGTAGAACTTCTTGGCTCAATGAGTGAGAAGAGCCATTTGCTGGACTATCTCTATATACTCCAGGTCATCTGGATAGATACAATCCATGTATTCAAGAGTGAAGAGAAAGTTGCCACAACTTTCATCAGCAGACATAAAGCCTTGCGATGAGCTTGTCTCTTAGAATAGGCTTCCTTGGATGTAGCTCTCCCTTGGTGCCTCAGGGAAGGTGATGAAAGGGCTCTTTTGTGAGTTGTCAAGGTAATAGATAAGATGATGTTGTAGTTCTCTACTATCCCCTTCAACCACATGGAGGGTTGAAATCTGTTGATTGGTGGAAGAGCTGTTTGATGGATTTTGCATGTTCATATCCATCTGATAGCAACTAAGGATACCATACAACTTTGTAAGAGTAAAGGTGGAGAGGTTTTCAATTCTCTTAATGGCCATAGTAGTGAGTCCGTTTTTTAAGAAGAGACAACGTGAACTTTCTCATAATGTCCCTTTTCTCAAGCTTTACTTCAACATCCATGAGAATATCTACAATCTTAACATACCTGAAGTATTGTTGAGTCATAGTTTCACCTGATTTGCAGGTGAAGTTCTCAAACTTCAGCTTCATGAGGTCCTTCTTTGTTTTTTTTAGCTTCATCAGACCCCTCATACATGAGCTTCAGTGCATCCCAGAGCTGCTTAGCAATTTTGCACTTCTTGAAGCCTCTGTAAATAGAGTTGGGAAGAGCAGCTTGGAGAGCGGTCATGGCCTTTTGATCTATGTCAATCTTTTCCAATCTTCCTCATAATAGTCAGCAACTTTCTTTGGAATCATCTCACCTCCAGTAGTGGCTGAAGAGGTGGATGTGAGGTCCTGAGACAACAGATCCCCACATCCTGCTATCTTGAGACTTTATGAATCCTTCCATTCATTGGCACCAAGTATCAAAGTTATCAGGAGTCATTAGTGGAGATTTTTTTATGGTACCGGTTTCCATGTCAGCCTTAGTGAGAGCTACCATTTGAGTTGGTAAGTGTTTTATGAAACTGAAGGGATTTAAAGATGGTGAGATCTTACAATCAAGAGCCTAAAATGCTTTGATACCAATTGCAGGATCGGTGAAGGGGAGCAATGAAACAGTTTCACAATGGATGGAGAGACTAGAACACTTAACAGATCAAATAAGGAACTGGCTGAATGAAACAAAGAACAAATGTATAGAACACAAGTAGAACACAAGTGATTGGTTTTCAAGAATGATGTATATTGCTCTCAAGTGTTTTACAAATGTTACAAAGCTTAGTCCTAAGGACTGGTACCTGAGATACTTTATACTACATCCTATAGCTGGTCATACTTTTGATTGATTCGGTGGATTTATGATGTAAGAGTGTTCGAAGTTGGTTGTGGAGTGTTCTCGATGAGTTTTGGGTAGGAGTGGATTGATTTCAAGGATCATTCGTGTGGTTTCGTTTTCGGTTTTGGTTTCTATTTAAACAATAGGTACTATATTCCATTTGTGATTGATTATTGTGATTCCAATAATGATTATAATCAGATTTGTTTAGACTAGTTAATGAGTGTGTTTAGAAGGCTTGAGAATAAAAACTCTATAGCATTGGAGGTTGTTATAAAAAGCAAAAACTATCAATGCGAGGACTATTGTTGTTTGATATTTTTGTGTAACTAGTTCATTTCCTGTGTATTTAATTAAGCTTTTATGAATACATTGATCTACCAATCTGTACTTGAAAAATTTTGATTAAAATACAAGTAAATCTTATACTTGGTCGTGTTACCTTCATTTCACTTCTTTTTCATCGATCACACATCACGTTTCTTGTTTGACGACTGATTACATTCCTTCCGCCAGTGTAAGTTGATTCTTGATACTTATTGAGTGAATACAGGTAGTTTCTTGTTTCTTTACACTTGCTTTCCTTGCCTACATGGTCAATAAAGTATTCTTTGGATCCACAGTTGTCATTTTAATAGATTTGGTGGATTTATGAGGTAAAGAGTGTTCGAAGTTGGTTGTGGGGTGTTCTTGATGAGTTTTGGTCAAGAGTAGATTGATTTCAAGGATCATTCGTGTAATTTCTTGTTTTGTTTTGGTTTCTATTTACACAATAGGTATTATGTTCCATTTGTATTTAATTATTGTGATTCTAATGATAATTATTATCAGATTTGATTAGATTAATTAAGGAATGTGATCGACTATTGTGATTCTATAGCATTTATTTCACTTCTTTGCGTTTGCGTACTACGTATATTAAATACATTTATATCATTTTATGAATATGATTTTCACGTTTCACATGTATCCTTTCTTCATCCTGTTAAATTAATCATATTATCAATATTATTTTAAATTATTTATTTATCATATTCAACCAGTGTAATGTACGATTAACTAACTTAAATATAATAACAAAAATAACAATAACAAAAACAACAATAACAAGCCACAACCACTACCCCGATCACTACCGCCACCAATATTAATATTATTTCATTCATGCGGGGTCTTTGTGGCAGCATTTAAAGGTCTATAACCATTGTTGACCATATGCTCTACTTTGTGAAATCCTAAGTATGAAGAACACAATATAACAAGTAAACAAATATATCCATTAAAATCTCAATTTAATTGAAAGGTCTAGAGAGGATGAGAGAGAACATACAATAAAGGTCTAGAAAGAATGAGAGAGAACACAATATAATATAGATAAAAAAACACAAGATATTATGTATTATCAACTATCAATATGTAGACGTACAATAAGGATAATTACAAAGTATATATAATCAAATCATCTCCTAAATATTGATAAAGATAATTACAATAAACACTAACTGATATATCATCTAATAAAAACTTAACTTACAAAACTGTTCCAACGTTTTTTAAGGATCGTATAGGCCTTCGAACAAGGAATTGGTAGTAATCCAACTGTTCCACCAACTTCTTTCTCAATAACAAGATCCAACCTCATCAATGTATTTACAGCTTTATCAATTGGCATTTCCACCTGTAAAATATACACATTTCATGACAACAACCCAAATACAACCTCTACCTTTTTTTATGGAAATAGACTGGATTGGGTTTTATTTTAATGTTAGCATATTTAACAAATAAAAGTTGGAAATAATAAGTGTCGAGGAAACGGGTTGAACAGGTTAAAAAAGTGGATGACACGACCAATATACTTTAGTTATTTATAACAAAAATTATAAAAGAAAGACACAACAAACCACTCAACCCCATGTGAAGAGGCCATAGAGGTGTGAATTTTTAACTCATTACTATTACCATTACCATTATCATGTAATAATAAATAAACTTGGATTCATTTTTTATATGGGCTTTTCATGCATAAAAGTAATTTACTTGACATCTTAATTGTAGCCCTTGAGTGAGTGTGATTGATTATAAACACCACTACACTACTCATTACCTTCTTTGCGAAAACATCATACATAAATCTTTCGCACTGTTCTAGAACACTATCTACAAAAGTGGCCTGCAAAAAACGTATTACCAATTAATATGCCATAATTATATTGTTTTCAACGTACCCCACAGAAGAAAAAATAAAAGAGAAAAAAATACACACTATAGTAAAAGTATTTCAAATACATGGCAATACTGACCCAAACAATTACATTTCAGTTATATTCTCTAGTATCATTTTGGTTTGTATGTATGCCATTGCCATTTCCGCTCTCCCTATCCCCCCACCCCCCCCCCCCCCCCCACCCCCACCCCAAAAAAAAAAAAAAAAAACAACACACACCAACCCTGATCTCCCCGACCGCCGCCACAGCCGTGATAACCCAACCTGTTTTGACCATTTGACCTTTTCTAAAAGCTGCTCATGTTGACCCCCAACCCAATTTGACTTGCAACTGTTTTAATTCGCTACATAACATGAAAAACATCTACCAGTGTTAATATATTTAGAAGTAATGTTTATAGTATGGAAAGTGGGTTAATTGTATGTACCTATTAAAATTGAACGTTCATGAACAGTATTTTCATTATTTACATATTACTACATGTTTTATATATACCAAGTTTAGAAATAGAACTCAAAATATTATCCCAAACCAATGATTAGTGGCCCTTCTACTAAATCTAAAAACCAGGTTCGAGTCACTCGTTTAAGCTTTTGCTTTTAAGCTAATTATTAAATGAATTTATATTAATCCATTTCCCTTTCCTATTTATTTATTTTTCCGTTTCTTTTATTTTAGTCTTTTTTTTTTATTTTTTGAAAGTTTTATTACGATTTTAATTATTTTAGTCTTTATAAATAATTCTACACATATTTTGTTTTATTATTATACTCGGTACTCAAGAACGTTAATAAAATAGATCTAATCTTTTGTTCTAACTTTTGTGTTCCTAAACGTTTATTTTCACAGCATAATGTTCTCTAAGATTCTCAACATACCCTTGTGACCTGCTTATTTTAATCTACGTTTCCATATAAATGTTATCCAAGATAACCCTGCCACGTAACGCGGTTGTCGCCCACTAGTTATAGTTAAAAACTAATTTCTTAAAAATCATGATAAGTTAAAAAATATGACCCAACACATGAAGAAAATGTAAATTCATCTGAACATCGCATTATGATAGAGTAGAATAATCTTTAATGAAAATGTGAACCTTCGTAGTCCCTGCTTTGAGTAAAAACGCATATGCTAAAATTGCTTCCTTGTACTGCATTTAAGGTTCAAAATAAAGGATTAGGCTAGAATGTAAAAAATGATTGTTTGACCCTTGTATTATTGAGTTAACCAATTTTAAGGTCTTAGACTCTTAGTTTTATAATGACCACAATATTTCATAAATCATGTTTTGATCACCAGTTCTACTTTTCGTTAAACTGAATGAATTTGGGGAAGTTCCTCACCTGCTGCTGTTCAGAAGCATCCAGAAGAAAGTGAACAGATCCAAAACCACTGGCTAGGGTCTTCTCATAAAGTGTCCGGTTGACCAAAAGCTATAAAAAAAAGTTTTGAAAAATGAGATTCAAAATTTAAGATCCCTATTATTTAAACAAAAGTGGTTTCTCAACTTACTTGATACCTATCCCATGTTTGTTTGTATCCCAAGATTATACGAGACACGTAAATAACAAGAGCACTTGCAGCAATCACATCTAAAACTATTGCTGATCTGCAGTAACAGACTTATGTAATTATCCTCATGCTGTAACAAATTGTTATGACCCACATTTCATAAGTAAAAGGAAACCACATGACGCAAGTTAAGGTAAAATTCAAATAATAAAAAACTATAAACATGTAGCTTCAATTGTATATTTATCCAAATGATTAACATGGTGCAATTACATAGTCTTTAAACTTGTTGAATTATAAATGAAATCCAGTAAAGAACTTAAGATTTTCTAAGATCCTTGAGTTATAATTGCTTGAAGAAAAGAACACATGGAAGGTAAATATATGCTCAATTAATGTTAACCAGATAAGCACATAAAAAGCAACATCATACTTACGGTGAGGTCAAAATGTTCTCGAATTTGTAGTTTATGAAGTAAGCCAACAGCCCCAGGATAGAGGCCACATCCAAGCGTACCTTCACAACTTAAGAATGAGTATACTTTATAAAATAGCATAACATTCTAAAATATTGATGTAAAAGGAAACAAAAACATCAAACCCAACTAAAATAACTTAATAGTTTGCTGAAAACCTTATTGTTCTAATTTTAATCAAGTGGATAGAAAAAATAAACAGGAGATTGCTAACGAGAAACTGATAATTTTCTCAAAATTCTCAGCATGTTAGTATCAGCAAGTGGCAAGAAGATACAAGGTAGTGTTGCCTCTGCTGAATTATGGAAAGATAATATAACAAATATTTACCAAACCTATTAATTGAAACTTGATTTAATACCAGAATCCAAACTACCAAAAAGATATGAACAAAAAGAGAGGAAAAACATACACACATAGACAAACACATAAATAAACAAAAAATAATCTTCAGCTTATATTTACCGTGTCCAGGATGCGAAAAGATAGCTTCTTGTGAGGGAAAATAACCTACAAAACAGAAAAGATATTGGTAATTAAATTTACTTGTGAAACTCACAACATAACAAGTGTGGTGACATGGGATTACGGGCAAATCAGGAATAGGGATATTCTCATAGATTTTCAACTGCAACACAGGAGCTTGGTCTAGGCTCTCTTTTTCCTCTATTTCCTTTGTATAAAGCAGAATCAGTTCTTGGAATGCAGGCTCCTATCACCAAGAAGCTTCTCTTGTCAGGTTGATTGTAATATATGATGCTTAAGCTTAATAATTATGGTTCTCAGATATCATGCATTGTGTCACTAACCAATATGCAAACAATTATCAAGTTGCTATGCAAAGTCTAGGAGATAGCAAAAGAAACCAAAAGCATATAGAATCTACATTAGCACTTCTTAAATTTATAACATCAAACATCAATTCAGAATTTTGGTTTTCATTTAATGTTATGGTGAAACATACAATAGAAAAATAAAAATAAAAAAAAACCTTGATTTTCATCCATGTTGACTTCTGATATGGTTGAAATTATATATGTGAGTTGTTCAAATTATCCTTAACTATTCTGATTATTGTTTAATACTCCGATTATATTAGAAAAAATATTATTTTTCTTTCGTTTATTATTTTTGAAATTTTGAGGATGATAAGTGTTATGAGCCCAATTAACCAACAGTTGTCAAATGAGGTACAGGTTATGAACCCACATCAAACAAGGACTAAAAGGGTAAAAGTGCAACCAAAGAGATTTGAGGACCACATCTTGGGAGCCACGTTAGCCTTATCATAACAGAATTAGTTGCACTATTGTATTTAATGTAATTATGGTGTGATCTTGAGGTAGGCAATTTGTTAAATCCCGGATCATATTCTCTTTTCTCATCCCACTCTATACTTTGTTCTTCCCATCCCCCTTTGTCAAATTTCAATAGAATTCTATTTTCCATTATCTAATTCCTTGTTAACTCACAACAAATTGGTGCTTTCATTGGCCTTCTGCAGCGATGGAGGAAGGTAGACGAGCTCGTATCATGGAGTATTCCATCAAAGGTGTTCAGGAGGATTAGAAGGTCCTGAGACGGGAGCTCAATGGAGTTGTTCAGGCAACTTCTGCCCTTCAGTCTTCCATCCACGAATTGATTAAGCGTTCCGATGTTAGCTCCGGGAAGAAACCCTTTGGTGTCAAAACAGATGGAGCGCCTTCCGTAGATGGTTCCGGCGTTCTCGGTCGCCACAAGCCAACGCCGGTTTATTTTGCCCGCTTCAACGGCGAGCACCTGGAGCGTTGGATTGCCCAGGCCAATCGTTATTTTACGTTACATAAGATTCCCAAGACTAACCGCCTTACAAATAGTGCTGCTGATGCACTTTCCTGCGTGCCTTCCGGTCAATTCCTGGCTATTTCCGTCCCTGTTCCTACTTTGCCACGTGATCTGGCTTTGTCTTCTCAGGCTGATTCCGAAATGACAGCCTTACTTCACCGCGTTCTCGAAGATCCAACCCAAGTTCCTGATTATTCTGTGAAAGATGGGCTACTGCTCTATAAGGGTAGTTTGCTGGTCCCTAAGGATCTGCCCTCCGCCACCAACTGCTTCCAGAATTCCATTCGTCGACAATGGGTGGCCATTCCGGGGTTACCCATACGTACCAACGCTTATCCGCCACTTTTTATTGGAAAGAAATGAAAGCAGATGTCAAAGACTTTGTAGCTCACTACTAAGTGTGCAACAAACTAAACCTTCTTTTTTATCACCCGGTGGCTTACTTTCCTATTCCGATCGCCTTTCTACTTTCACGAGCCATACTGTAGCACAGCCTTTGTTACCGACATCATTTGTTTGCATGGTATCCCTCTTTCGATTGTCACCGACCGCGATGCTCGCTTTATGAATAAGTTTTGGAAAGACTTGCACCGTCTTAATGGAAATACCCTCAAATTCGGCACCGCGTACCATCCACAAACGGACGGCCAATTCGAGGCACTTAACCGACGTTTGGAAATGAATTTACGATGCTATGTCGCCAATCACCCTAGTAAATGGTTGCAATTCCTTCCCTGGGCTGAATTCTGGTATAACTCCTCATACCACACGACCTCCAATATAACACCTTTTGAAATCTTATATGGCCACAAACCCCCTATGCTCACTAGTTATATTCGCGCATCGAGTTCCAATTCAGAAATGGATGCACAATTTGTGGAACATGATGTGGTCTTATCCTTGGTAAAAACAAATCTTGCCAAAGCTTAATCTCGAATGAAGTTGACTGCGGATAAGCATAGACGGGATGTGCAGTTCTTGGTGATTGATTGGGTCTTTGTTAAGTTACAGCCTTATCGACAGGGTTCGGTTCGTTTGCAACATCACCACAAGTTGGGGCATCGCTATTTTGGTCCTTATCGTATCATTGCCAAGATTGGAGAGGTGGCTTACATACTTGATTTACCGGCGTCCGCTAAGATCCACCCAACGCAAGTGTGTTGGCACTCCAAGTCTCAAGTGACTCCATTACATCTAGTTGATTCTACCACCACTTTAATTCTTCAACCGCAGGAGGTGTTGCAGGTTCGCACGGTTTCTAAGGTGGTCACCAAATCCATCAGAGCCTTGTTCAGTCAGTGGAAGGATTTTCCTAAAGAGGACGCCATTTAGGAGGACACTGCCTAGCTTCGCCAACAATTTCCCAATCTTCGTCTTGAGGACAAGGTGGATTCTAATGGGTCGGGTATTGTTATGAGCCTAATTAACCAACAGGTGGCAAATGAGGTACCGGTTATGAACCCACATCAAACAAGGAGGAGTAAAAGGGTAAAAGTGCAGCCAAAGAGATTTGAGGACCACATCTTGGGAGCCACGTCAACCTTACCATTAACAAAATTAGTTGCACTATTGTATTAAATGTAATTATGGTGTGATCTTGAGGTAGGCAATTTGTTAGATCTTAGATCATATTCTCTTTTCTTATACCATTCTATACTTTGTTCTTCCCATCCCCCTTTCATATCAAATTTCAATAGAATTCTATTTTCCATTATCTAATTCCTTGTTAAGTCACAACAAAAAGTACAAAGATTGTTGATATTGAAGAAATCAGAGTTATTGAAGACATTGAAGATTTAAAGAATTGAAGTTAGATGCAGGCCATCTGAACCAGTATGGTGTCTAGCTTGCTGAGAAAGATTCTGAAAAGACAAAGCTGCGCAAAATTCAGTGCATACAGCCAGTGTGGTTCCGAGGGTCGGTCATAGGCGTAAACCCTAAAAATTCATTTATAGATACACCATCATTTTTAGTGATACGATTGGAGATCGATTAGAGACATCTAAGGGGTAATTTTGGAGCTTAAACGAACATATCTTGAAGCCTAAATTAAGATCCACCACCCGTTTAACGTTTATGCATGTTATTTGGTTTGTTTTGTTTTATCTTTTGTGATTTTCTTCTATGAATTCTAGACAGCATGGCCATACTTGAACTTCTACTTCTACCATATGATTAGGTCTAAATAAAAGGATCTAGGAATTCGTTAGGGTCTTTCTAATTCATCGATTGTAGACCAGGCGAGAGCTCGGTACACCTTGGTCATGTTTAGGCGGTTCTAAGTCATAAATTGATTTAAATAAGGTTTACTTCATGGTCATAGGTTTTTATGTGTCTATAGCATATTCTTTCTTTTGATTGTGGAATTAGCTACCCGAATGGGAGTGATCTGTTCTAGCACTTCAATATAGCGTTGGCACTTTATTGTAGTGGAATTGAGGTGGTCGAGCATTAGGTCTATGAGCCTTAACATTCATTCACTAGATATTGTTCAAAAGGAGGTCTAATTATTTAGAGAACAATTACATAAGTAAAAGTCAGTCAAGATAAGTCAAGACTATTCAAAGCCTAGGTGATAACTCTTCTCCATCTAATTTCCCTCCTTAATTTCTAAGTTTTTATCTAGTTGTTTAGTTTTCTTAGATTCTTTAGTTTATTATTAATGATATTGACCTCATTCTTATTTGCCGGCTAGATATTAATAGAGGATTTAATATCTTTAGCTACCGTGTCTTTAGGATCCATAGTTGGTTCTTACCGGTACTGTACTATAGATGAGATAGGTACACTTGCCTATATGTGTGTGTAGTTTGGTTCTTGTATTTCCATTTTATAAATTTAAAGCTCGTGTGATTGATATATTTTATACACCATACGCACCATCTCAACTTCTAAACCAACTAAAGGATTTTCAGCTACAAGACTAACAAAATTTGCTACTAGTCAAAACTCAAAACCATAGTTATCAAAAGCGATCGACTTTGGCGCCTAGCGACCATTCCAAGCGATGCGCTTTCAATGTCTTGGTTTTTAATCGCATCCCATGCGCAACTAATGGTATTTCATATTTTTTTAAATCAATCTTAATTAACAAAGTTTACATGTTTTCAGTAGATTATAATGGACTCAACCCATAAAGATGCATCAATCCAAAATTCTACTCGAATAAGGACTCAATCTTGCTAGATTTCTACTCGATAAAGGTCAATATTTTTTTAACTTAAACAATTCCATCAATGTTTATGGCTTCTCAATACGTTGTTTTTTTATTCGAATTTGATTTCTTTATATATAGTTCATGGCTTCTCAATCTGATGTTAGACCCTCAGAATACCTGAAAACTGATCCAGTATAATTTCTTGTAACAAAGACAAAATTTATTACTTGCGAATTTTGTCAATAGAAAATAACAGAAATGTGAAAGCTTGTTTGAAGTGTTCACAAGAAGTGAAAGATGAATTGAAGGCGTATCTTATAAACCAAAAGGCAAAGAAAACTAATGAGGGCTTGCATGACTTGGATGATGAACCAGAAGATGATAAGGTAATGGAGATACCTAATTTTTAATACAAAATGAAGAAAATAATGTAGAAGGGCCATTAGATCTGTATATGACAAAAGGTATGTTGGATTGTTGTTATTTTGTATTTGTTTTTGAAGACTAATGTTTGGTATTTTATTTTTAAAGATTGATGTTTTTTATAAGTAAAGGCAAAAGTGTTGAAACAAGCATACATGATGCTTGTGAAAAAAAGATTTGAGGCAGAACCCTACAAACCACTGCTGCATTTTTCTACCAGGCTCGAATTGCTTTTCAATGTTGCTAATATAGACTGCTTCAAAGAGATGATCGCATCTTGTGGAAACAATAGGCCTCACCTAAAGCCTCCTAGTTATCATGAGCTATGGGTTCCACTCTTAAAGAATGAGGTACAAAATGTGGAGCAGTGGGTTAGAGGGCATGTAGCCGAGTGGTTAAAGTTTGGCTATTTAGTTTTGCCTGACGGGTGAACAGATAGGAGACAAAGAACATTGATTAACTTTCTGGTCAATAGTGCTAAAGGACCGTTCATGCTTAGTGAAAAAGGTTTAAAACTTCTTCATAAGTCTGTGGACAAAACTATTAAATAAAATGTTGTGCAAGTTATAACTGATAATGGCAGCAACTTCACATTAGCAAGTTAGTTTTTTATATTTCAGCAATTTAAAGGCAGCAACTATAATGATCATTCATATTTTATGCAAATCTTTTAGGTAAAATGCTATTGGACACCTAGCGCAATCCATTGCTCCCATTACTTGGATTTGATGCTTGATGATGACATTGGGTAAATTGAAAAGGTGAAAAGGACAAATGAGAAGGGTGTTTTCTTATTGGTTATATTTATAACCATAAACTTGTGTTGAACATGATGTGGGAACTTACAAATGACAATGAATTAGCAAGATGTGGGATTACGATGTTTACAACAACATTTCTCACATTATAAAGCTTTCACAAGCACAAGACAGCTTTGACAAAACATGTTTGTAAGCAAAAATGGAGGAATGGTATATGAAGAAAATAACAAAAAGGGATAAAAGCTAATGACACTGTGTTCACGCCTATTTGCTGGAGCAAAATCCATTTCACTCTCAAGATTATGGGCCCTCTTGTTCGAGTGCTTAGACTAGTTGACAACAAGAAGAAACCTGCAACGGGTGATGTCTATAAAGCGATGGAAAGAGCTAAAATTGCAATTAAAACAACTTTGGGACAAGAGAACAACGATTACATTATAGTGTCCGGAATAATTGACAAAAGATGGAACTCTCACCTTCACTGTCCCTACACTCAACGGGTTACTACCTTATCCCAAAGTTGTATTCTACAATCACAATATTGAGACAGAGAAAAGTCACTTGGTTTGCATCATTGCATTCTCTTGATTTTCATTGCATTAGCAGGCTGATCCTTACAAGAAGAATAAGGATTTGATCATGGTTAAGTTGATTCAGTGGGTGAACCAGGAGGGTTTCGTTGATTTAGAAGTTGCAAAAATGACACCATGGTAGAATAGCTTCCGGTAAGTCATCTTAGTTTTAGTTACTTATTTATTTTTTTGAGTATATAATCATGTTGAATTTCATGATACGTAACAACTGAGTGGCGGAAAGTATGGCTCAAATTTGCAACAGTTAGCTATTAGGGTTCTAAGCTTGACTTGTAGTTCATCGGGTGAGAACAGAGTTGGAGCACCGTTGAGCATGTAAAAGATCCAACATTTTGGTTTTGGAAAGTGTTATTTTTCATTACATAATATATTTTTAATATTTATTTATTTTAGTGCGCTTTTTTTTTTCTCAGGCCCATGCTTTTTGGCGCTTCTCACCTAGGCCACATGCCAGCCTATCGCCTAGAGTGCGCCTCGCACCTTTCATAACTATGCTCAAAACCTCATATACAATAGTTGAATATAAAGACTACGGTCATTATTAGTATGTGCAATAGTGTTTTTAGTTAACAATGATCCAATAAAATGGTAGTTGTCATACCTGAAGGACTGATCGTGACAAACATATCGAAAAAGCATTCTTCAACATTTTCCAAGGATTATTTTCACATGATCTTCTTGAAGCAGGCTTCCATATGTCAGCAAGTGATATCCTTGACAAGAAAATAGGCCTGCATAAGCAATTATTATATTGCTGTATTAATCCAAGTTTGGATACAAGGCTGTTGTACAATTCAGTACTAAACTCAAATAGCAAAGCAAATTAAACGATTACGATTACGATTACGATTACCTTAAATACGCTTCAGATGCATTGATATCAGAATGGAGGTTGAATAACTTTTGTGGCATCGAGGGTATAAGACCTGTCCATGTCAGCAATTTCCTTAAAAGCCTGCCACGGGGTCCGGCTGATGACAAAATTCCTTCATAACGAGCTACTGCCCTCTGTGCAGCAAGCCATATAGGAAGATCTTCATCTGACAGTTGATCAACCCTTAACATATCATCAGTCATAGGTTGATCAAACACGTCTGATTTCCATAAAACAGGGTTTCCCTTGAACCAAAGTTTCATCCTTCTTACCCATACCTCCGCTTCTTGTCCCTGGATGCTTCTTTCGAACGCCTGTCACAACAAAACATTTAAAATGCAAAATAATCAATCTACAGCACTACATTTATACTTCAGAAATAAACAAGACTACAAGTCCTAAAGCACAAGGTACATGCTATCAATCGCAAACTCTATCAAAATATGGATTTAGATTCATGTGTGTGGCAAGTACATTACATCAACATGGATATCATTGTCATATTTTAAAGGAAATAATGTTATTTAAAAATAGAGAAATACATTCCATTCATTTGGAGATGGAATAAAAATGATTAATTTTGGTAGAAATGTTGACGTGAAAGTCGATAAAAGGCAAACATAGGATTGAAAGTGTAAATGACCCAAGATATGTGTTTACTGACTAATTAATGAATTCTAGGGATCAAGGGTGCCTTTCTCCCAAACTGAATTCTGGATGAGCAACACAGAGAAAGAGTGGTGATTCGGAAGAGGATCCAAGGGGAATCCCATTTTTCTCCAACGAATAAGTTAATCTAACCAAGTTGTAACCCTCCTCAGGCTGGAAATGAAAGCCTAAGTTTTGGGTAAGCAAATCTCCTTCCTCATATAAATTTTATCGAGTTTTAAGTGGGTTTTGTAACCAAAGTTAATCACTCTATATGATGATTACGACATGCGTGGAAGGTCTGGTTTTCACATCTAGCCTTATAGAGATTAATCTGATTATGCATGCAACTGTTCTTCAATGGTTCAAAGTTGATTGATCAAATATATGAATATTCTGCTATGGTCATTATTAATTGATCAAAATTGATTATAATCACCATTTTGAAGATTTTGAATTGAAAAATCCATGACTAATTTGTAGTAATAGTTATTTTGGTGAAAACGATGATTTCGACTAAAATTCACCAAATATGTGATTTTAACTCAATTGATCATAATCACATTTAAAGGATTTAGAATATAGTTTAAGGTTGGATTGTAAAAGAAATGGGAATTTCGGTAAAAATGGCTAAAATGAACTTGTCAATTTTTAAGAACAGTTTGTCTTATTGGGTCAAAATGATGTTAATTAATAAATGGATTTCCACAAGCAAATTCCAATTATTAAACCATCGAAGGATGTTAGCCAAATCAGAAGAACTATAGGCTCGAAGGCTCGGGTTGGCTTGAATTGAAAGGTGGTCAAACTAAAATTGGTGATTTTCGTAAAATTGGGTCAACATGTTGGATTTTTGTAAAATGGTCAAACAAAGTCAAACTTGCTCATTAGGGTCAAAACAAGTATATATGAATGTGAATAGGTGAATCTATGTAATTGAAATTGATATTGATAAGCTAAGAGTTAAATGACCATATGGGTCCTTGTTTAAGGATTTGTGCTCTTAGAAGAAAAGCTAAGGTGTAATGAAGAAAAGCTATAGTGTGGAATCTCCATAAACAGCTAAGTCAAGTACAGTGAGTTTTAAATTAGTTTATACACGAAAATCACCCATTGTTATAACGTCATGAATTTTTAGTTAATCTATAATTGAGTTGTTTACTTCAGCTATTTTGAAATTACATAGAAATTGTTGTTTGGTCTATGAGAAATGTAATTTTTGTAGTGTGAAATGTTCCTGAATAATATATTTGAATCATGCGTGATCACTAAAGTATTTTGATAATACTCTCGAAATCTTAATTAGGATAAATTAGAAAGAGAAGAATGGGAATGTATTTTTAATTGTAAAAATGTGTTTTGTCTTATAGTTGGGGAACCATCACAACGTTTAGTTAACACAATACAATGCTTCGTCCATGTTGCTAATAATTGGCTTATATCAGTGGTAACTGCCAATCGCCTAAATTGTTGCTAATGGGGCAAGTTGTTGTCATT